>OY755216.1:17867340-18390196 GCA_963576765.1 Draba incana | reverse complement strand
AGAGGATTAAAAAACCATATGTTGTCTCCAAGTCTCCAAGTCTCCTTTCACCTTACTCAAGACCAAAAAGAGGCAACAAAAGAAGGAGGAGAAGAAAGCAAAAAAGAAGGCATCGGAGAAGAATGATTGAAAAATCTCTTAATCTATCTGCCTATGTATTTTTAAACTTTGTTTAGCTGGTGTGTTTTTGCTGTGTTTCAAACTTTGCTTGTTTGTGTTTTGTTTTTGGTGTTTTTAAAACTTGAAAACTTTGCTTGTTTGTGTTTTGTAAGGATAATTTTCTGATCCGAACTACTAGTCATTTTAGGTACTACTACAAATGAACTACTGGTACATTTAGGTATTACTAAGACAGAATATGTTCAGTATTGATAGATTAAGACATAACAAAACAACATAGTTTAATTCCAAACAACAAAAGATGTTACCAAGTTTTAGGAAGAAAATAAACAACATAGTTTAGGAGTTCAAAAACACAAACACAAGCATAAATTAGACAAGAACAAAGTAGAGGGAAACAACAAGAACACAAACAAGGACTCCAAGGACAGCAACAATAAGCTTCAACTCTTTCTCTCCATACACCTTGGTTTGAAGTTTGCTTACAACTTCCTTTAGCTCAGCTGCTTCCTTCTTAGTCTTTTCGACTTTCTCAACTGTCTCGGTAAGTTTCTTCTTCTCTTCCTCACAGCTGTGGAACAAGTCCCACATGACTTTCGGTGACATGTGATCGGGATGTCCAATCCATTCTCCAAGGCGATATTCTACGGCAGTCACTATGTTCTTCAATAAAGCAATCTCCTCCATGATTCACTACAAAAAAAAAGTCTCATTGATAGCATATTAGGATAGCACGGTTTTCGTAAGTGCTATGAAAGATGAATTTGGAATTTTGTTTACGATACAATAGCACTAAAACAATGCTAAGATAAAAATTGAGTAAGCGGAACCTAAAATCACTTACTCCGCCAACAATTAGCCAAAAATTCACTTAAGGGCTAACACTTGTAAATTTTCCCTCTTTCCTACGAGACTTATCGAACAAAATTCAGATCTAAACAAAATCGCTCAGACCCAAATCTCATCGAGCAACCCACGAAACTCGCTTCTTCTCCAAATGCACTTCTTACAACCCAAAATTTCTCCCTTTCTCTCTTCTTTCACTCTCACCCTCTCGTTCTAATATCAAATTCATCTAGAACAAATAACCCAAATGAAAGAGGAGAAGATTGAAGATACAAAGAACAACTAAAGTCAGAGAGATTTGGTTGGAGCTACTCTCAATTTTGTTCTTCGAGACGGAATCAAAACCCAGGTGAGTTCTTCTTCTCCTTCGTTTGTATAGTTGCAGTTTCGGCTTTCCCTTTGAACGATTTGGTATGTTGAAACTCAAATCGATGTTATTGATGGTTATGTTGAGATGTTGTGATACGAATGCGGTTTTGTTATTTGATGTCTTATGCTCAATTGTGTCTATCATTGTTACTTGTTGCTTTAAGTTCGATAGAAGCTCAGATTTTGTGGTTGTTGTGAGTTGATCTTCATTTTGTCCTCTGCCCAGGTTTGCTTTGTTGTATAGAATTTTTGTCAATTTCTGTTGTATGCATCTTAATGTCTCTTTTTGATTTGGTTTTGTGAAATTTCAGACTGCAATGACCTATGGCTACTCAAATCCATTTGTTAAAAGCAGAGAACAACTGGAACGATTAAGGGAGGCTTCACCAATGTGCAGTGACAAACAAATACAATCTTATATTCTCCAAAGTGGTATAATTTGTTTCACTCTTTTAAGCTTATTGATAGTACCTTTACTTCATCATTGTTCTGCAAGCTGAATAGCACTGCAATGTCCCAATTCGTTTGTTATCACAATGGTGGTCTTTGTCAAAAGAACCGTAGCCTCGTATAAGGGCTCTTCCTAGCGACTAATCCTTGTGTTGCTCTGTTTCTACACTCGTTGCCTTCACTTGCAGTAGCCCGAGAGCATGTGTGAATGTTGTTGTAAACCGCAACACAAAACCGAGTAGATCTATTAATCTTTGCATCATGAAAGTACCATTGACACCCTTTCTTCCAAAGACGATATTTTAGCATATATCTCGTTGTATCGCTTTTCTTTGTGTAGAAGGCAAAAGATGCTTTATGTGCACTTTTCTCCATAAACAATTTCACTTCCTTCTTATTGTTGAACTCTCTACCAACCTCCAAATCAATTTGATCTTCCCATCCTTTCTTCGATTGATTTTTTTCTTCTTCAATTGGAGGCTCGTAAAACATATTTTCTTCTTCTTCAACAACCTGATTCAACTGATTTTGTTCTTCTTCCTCTCCAATCCTATCTGAACCCTCATCCGAACCACTGCTTTCAGTCTCATTCCCCTCACCACTGTCCTCTTCATTCTTATTACTCTCCCAATCTTTATTAGGTTCATAAAGAGTAAGAGCATTACAAGGAATGTCCTCGGAAGGAATATCATCTTTCTCGTAATTCAACCCAACCGAACTACCTTGGACTCCTTTTGAAACTACAACCTTAGCCTTTTCCAACTCTTTTCTTCTTGAGGATACACCTTTCCCCAACTATTTTTTTTCAACCTCCACATGCAATACACTTCTACAATTATTTGTATCCTTTGACATTAGATACACATAAACATCATCATCATCGCATATATATGCTTGTCTCAAAGGTGTTGTGTCCACTGCTATAAAACTCAGTTTAAGCCTTTCTACTTGCTGAATCAATCCCAACCTTCTTGCATACACCATCCAATAACATCGAATAACTAATTTCCTCCGCGGAAAATTTCTTGAACAATAGTGGATACATTTTCTCTTCGCTTGAAATCCATTCATACCCATCTCCGTTCTTCACATAATGTCCTCCATAATCAAAATAGAGAGTTGTGCTCATTGTATCCTGAAAAAAAAAATCATAAAACGTCAATAAACCTACTGAAACTAAATCAGTTATACCATCATGAAAACCAGTTGTTCCAAGTATTTCAGTGTTCACCATAATACGTAATGTTCATAGTAGTACCTAGTGTTCCCAGTCATACCCAATTCCGTTTATCAATGTGCAAATTTCAATTCGAGCCCCAGATTTGGTTTTCTACGATTGGCACTATGATTCAAATACTTTCTCATCACATTACTTACCAATGCAAATTTCTAATCGATCTAATTAGAATTGAGACAATATGCATACATAGAAATCAAAATCAAACACCAACCAAATTTATTATCTCATTCGAACTACCAAAAGTTGGATAAATAACTAACAAAATACTTCGATTATGGCTAATATTAAGAGAATCACCTCAATTAACCTTCAATGAGTTGTAATGGAGCTTTCACCGAGCTTGTGCTTCAATGGAGGATGAGTTTTGGTCGGGGAAGTAGAGATGAGAAGAATTGTTGTGATTGGTTGGAATTAATGTTTTGTTTTTTTTTTAATTCAGATAAATAGGTTTTTTGGTCATTTCACACATCCCTAATGGCACAACGAAAGAAGGAGAAGTGTTTGTGGCGTTAAAGTTATTGTTTTAGTTTTACGTTAAAGTTATTGTTTTAGTTTTACGTTTAATATTTTTTTGTGTTAATCATTTTTTGTGTTTTTAATTTCAAGACACAATACAGATCTAGAAGATTGTGAATATTTTGTGAGCAGTCTTTGTTAATTTAGAAGATTTGAGAGGTACTGAGAGTCATAATGACAATTCTGTATGATGAAATTTCTGGGTGACATCGGTCTAAGTTTTTTTCCTTAACTTACAACATTATATATATAAACAATGTGGAAATAGAACAACAAAAAAACACATATTACAAAATCGTGAAACTAATCTTCAATGCAACACTTTCAATATACTCTTTGTTGGAATATTGAACTTTACTCAGTTGACAACAAATACAAAACACACTCTAAAGAAACACATGAGTTTCGATCAAATTTACCAAAAATTTGATAATAAATTCTACAGAACAAATGTTTTACCATTTGGTAATTCGTTGTCTTTTGTCTTCTTCTTTTTTGGCGTTTTTATGCTTTGAGACATGTTTTGTACATAACTATTTGATCGTATCTTAACATTACACTCAGGGGCGGATGCATTTAGAAAGAGTGGGGCACGTGCCCCCATTATTATTTAAAATTAATTTAATTTGTTGAGTAAAATTAGAAAAAAAACATCGAATAACTTGGAAATTTTTCATTTGTACACCCAATAATTCCAAAATCAAATATATATGTGTTCCACTATTAATTTTTGTTTATTTAATTAGTTTTTGTTTCCTTTCTCATCTTCTGTTTTCTTTTTATTTTATTTTTTTTATTCACTTCGTTATGCTCATATTCATATAGAAATAATATAAAATAAAAATAGAATGTTCTAAAAACTTCATTCTTAGAAAACTATTGTTTACGTTTTTTACTAACTAAATTTAACTTATTATGTGCCCTCATTACAATTTACTTCTAGATCCGCCTATGATTACACTTGGTTACCTGACAATTCAGGAGAATTTACGACAAAAACAGGATATAATCATAGCATGTTTATCCATGGTCCTGTTACAAGTGCTGATTTTAATTGGTGGGAGAACATTTAGAAAATCAAAACAGTTCCAAAATCAAACTTTTTCTCTGGAAATTGAAACGTAAAGCTCTCCCTTTGGGTTCAAACCTCGCCATTAGAGGCATTGTTACAACTTTGACGTGTAAAAGATGCGGCATACAGGAAGATGAGCTTCATGTCATCAACAAGTGCCCTTTTGCAAAAAGAGTGTGGGATTTACTCCCTGTTTCGGTCAATCTTCAACATGAGAACATTGACTCCTTACCTCTCTTGTTTGAACAGGCTCGGAAGTTGATAAACCTCCCACCATTCGGAATTGTTATTGCTCTATTCCCTTGGGTGTGTTGGCTCTTATGGAAGGCTAGAAATTGTCTAATTTTCGAAACAGAGCTTTCTCCGAGTAGGAAGTCGTCTTCAAGATTCTAGGTGAAGCTCGAGAGTGTCAAGATTCTAATCAAAAGACAACCTACAACAGATTAAGAGAACCCCTTACCAGCCACGGCATGTGGACGAAGCAGATTTTAAATGCTATGTTGATGCTGCTTGGGATCCAAATTCCATGGATTGTGGTGTTGGGTGGTTTCTCAAAACTCAGAGCAACAATACTCTGCTCAAAGGATCAGCCACGGGAAGATTCATCTCCTCCGCGTTATTGGCTGCGGCCTTTGCACTAAAAGCCGCTTTAATCGCCGCTTCGGTTACCGAGATTAGAGTTCTATCCATTTACTCTGATTCTCAATCGCTCGTCAGATTACTAAACTTCGGTGGCGTAATCAACGAGTTGAAAAGCATCCGCTATGACATTTGTTGCTTAGCGAGATCCTTTTTGTTTTCTATCCGGTTCTTTTACGTTTCCCGCAATGAAAACCAGATTGTGGACTGTCTCGCAAAATTCTGCGTTGTCTTTTCTTTCAATTTCCTCTATGTAAGAATATGTTATTAAGTTAATATATTTGGTTTGCTCAAAAAAAAATCTTAGCATTACACTTTTTGATTTATTTACATTTTAATTTTAGCTACTTTCGTTGACACTAAAACATGTCCAACCACAAAATTTTATTTGTATTTGAGCAACCACAATATATAGCCTTATGCATACGGAATTTTCTCCAAGTCAATAAAAATCTCGTCGCTTAATCAATATAATAAGTTTTTGTGTATTTGAATGGTCACACGTAGATCAAATTGGTTTCTCCGTTTCAATAGAGCGGTTTAAAAAATTTGCAGGGTTATACTGAAGGTCGTTTAAAATGAGGTGGTTAAAACCAGTAGTTAGAGAAAGCGGTTTGATAACAGAAAGCGGTTGAAATATAAGTTTCAGTGGTAACACTATAGCGGTTGAATAGTATAATTAAATAAAATGTTGGCTATATGATTTAAAAGTATATATATTATATGGTCAATGCTAAAAAATACCACACATTTAAATTTTATTTTTAAAACTAATACCATTAATTTTCAGAAGTTTCAAAAATACCACTAAAAGTTCCAAAAATATAACTAATTTTCAAAAGTTATAAAAATACCTCAAAATTAAATTTAACTTTCAACATTCAAAAATAAATCATGAACTCTAAAACCCAAACCCTACCCCTAAAATTATACCCTAATTTTGGATGATACCCATGCATGTGTGTCGTGTGTCAATCCAATGCATGAACTCATGTACTAAAAAACAAAACAACAAAATAATAAACACCCCTATAATTTCATCCTCATGAATTGAATAAATATATCAATCACCTATTCAAACGTGGTAAAATTATTTTAGTCATCCATAACTTACGTCATTTCAAAATCTCGTTTCAACCACCTCTTTTCATCAAATAAACACGTTTCAAATCGCTCGTTTCAATCGCTCACTCTAACCGCTCGTTTCAATCGCTCGTCCAAATGGTAACTACTAGGCGATTCACCGCTCCATAATTACAATTGAGGTAACCAATCTAACCCAATGCAACCTTTTTATAAATATTTCTATCACATACAATACAAAATAACAACCCAAAAACCTCTTTTCTATATGCAAACACCCTATATTACCATAGTTTGAGATTTTCGTGTCAACCACCCATTTTTAGCCAATAAAAAAAAGTAAGATTGGTAGCAGTGTTTGGACGTAGAGGGCGGTTGAATCACTTAGTGGTTACCATTCACACGAGCGATTGAAACAAGCGATTACAACGAGCGTTTGGAACATGCGATTGAAACGAGTGTTTGAAACATGCAATTGAAACGAGCCTAAGCTTCAAGATGAGAGAATTCTCTTTTTTTTCCAAAAATTTCTATATTATATTTACAATGAAACAAATGAACTTTTTATAGCTCTTACAAGATAATTTTTACAATAACTTACATTAAAAGAAAATAATTACATTTAAACAAAATAAGATAATTAGCTAAATAAAATAATAATCTTCTTCCCACCAATTTAGCTTTTCCATGAATCCTTTGACTATTATTTGAATTATGAGGATGATATTATCAACACAAATACATGTAATAAAGACCTTGATTCACTCTTTTTGATATTGCATCAGATTATAACTATACTACATATATATGTACATAAAAATGCTATATATATGTACACGTATGTGTATATATATATATATATATATAATATTACATATGTAGTTATGTACACTGAAACAACCAACACCTTTTTAAAAAAAATTAATTAATAGCCGGAATTAATATTCTCATAAATATTAACCCTCTACAGCTATTTAACAATTATGGAAGTTCTCATAAAAATAAACCAATAAATTATTAAACAATTATCCAAACAACTCAATTCCATAAATCCAAAGAAACACTAGCAACCTAAAAACCAAGTTCACTAGGACTAAACAAGTAAACTAATAACAACCCTAATCATCCTCTTCCTACGCCGTGATTCCGCGATCACACATTTCTTTTACCTGCAACACATGGGAAAAAGAGTTGCGTGAGTATTATCACAAATACTCAGTGAGGCTGTCATCCCGTCTACCGGTTACATAATAAGGAAAAAGAATGCCAAACTATGAAATCATTCAACATACCGCACAATCACTTTACCATAATAATATGAATAATCAACAACAATCGTGAATCATTTTCAAAATTGTGCAAAAAAAAACCTTAGCCGCTTGTTCATCTTCTCCTCTTTAGCCTCCTCGCCGTTTTCATCCTCGACCAATGCCAGTGGCCCAGTTAGCACCGGTTCCGGTCTCTGATTCAATTTCCTTTCTTTATTTCTTGACATGTCTACGGTTTTGAGCCTTGATATCATATTTTTCTTTCTTTGCCTTGAGATTTGATTTGGTGGGTGAGGTTATGGTGCTACTTCGGGTGTGATTAGGGCTTATGATAGATCTGGGATGCACGAGTCTTTAATTCGCAAGAACCATTCTCGTCTTCAGATCCACCTTCTTCTAGATCTGCAACTACCGCTGGAGATATAGATCTCTTCCATCGCATGTCGCCTCTCTTCAGTGTGCTTCGATTTTCTTGTGATGGTTCTAAGTTTATAGGTTTTCGTGGGTTCAGTTCGGTATTAAAACAACCAAATTTTTTTTTAATTAATACATCCGAATTAATAATCTCATAATTATTAATTCTCAACGATTAATTTCAATAACAACAAACCAGTGGAAAACATAAATCAAATAATTCCAATAATAAATTTTAACCAACATCAATGATTCCATAATTCAATAAAACCAACCAAGTAATTCTAGCAACCTAAACACCAGGTTCTACTAGGAAATAAATCACATAAAACATCCCTAATCATCTCTTTCGATGCCATGATTACGCGATCACACTTTTCCTTTACCTGCAACACATGGAAAAAAGAGTTGTGAAGGTATTTCACAAATACTTATTGAGGCAGTCATCCCATCTACGGTCTAGTACTCAGGCTCAATAGAGTTAATAAATACACAACATCAATACAACAACAATCAAGAGTTCAACAATTTACAAAACACGAGAAACACGAAAACACGAAACTCTCTGGTGTCGATCGACACCAAGCAATGGCGTTGATCGACACCAGTCGCAGAAACCAACAAGGTTTCCCCTAAACTAAATTAGAATTTTCTACAAAACATAACCGACACAATGACTTCGAATCAACACTGGGGATGGAGATTACCTCATAATCAAACTTGGAAATATGATCCTGAAACTAGACAAGAAGAGATTTCCAAAGACATATAAATTGTTGCCTAACTCCCTCTGGATCTCTGGCAAAGCGCTCTCGAAGTGGTGTGATCACATACCCGATTCTGCTCAAACCTCTCTTTAGGAAAACAAATATTTCTCTTAGCATACATATCCGATTAACAAATCGGTTTCACTCACGGCTAGCTAAGAGAAAGGAACATTTACTCATAAAATTTAACTCTGATCCAATCTGTTCTTCATGTCCGTTTCTCTTTTCTACCAAAATGGAACAGAACTGCCTCCTTCTCACAAATCAAATCTCTTTCTCAATAACTTACTTTTCTCTCTTCTCTTCCTCTCAACATACTCTCTAACTAAGCCTCTTTCTCTCTAAAGCGGCTGCTCCTGAGCAAAACAAAGGTTTATAAACGTGCTTCTAGGTTTCCATAACCTAAACCGAGCAAAATCGATAATTAAAATTGAACCGATCCGAATCAATTAACATTGATGTCGATCGACACACCCTATGGTGTCGATTGACACCCTTACCAAAATCACAATTCTAGTTTTGGGATGTTACATATATTCTGGTAATCGTGGTTTATTTGAACTCATATGTCGAGTTGGTTAGGCCTTGTTAGATGTTCATAGATGGTTTATGGCTGGTTTGATCTCAATTAGTGTTGGTTAGGGTATGCATTCTACTTCGGTTCCGTTGTCTTCCAGTAAGGGTGGTGGTGATTGGATGTATTTCTCTAGGCCTTATTTGGGCTCTATAGCTGTGGTTTGGATTGGTTTTGGTGTCGAGTTGGTGCGCTCTTCTGCTATTTTGTCTTGTTAGTTATGCAACTGGGAAGCTTGTGGTGTTCCTCTTCTCCTCATTTGCTCTTGTGTTCAGAGGTGGCTCCTCTTTGATCCTCCTCCTCGTTCTGGTTTGATATGCCTAGGAGTTTTGTGTGGTTGTGCTACTCTTCCTACGGTTCCATTGCATATAGACTATTGGTGAATTTGTTTTGTTCTTGTGAGTTTATTGGTTGAGTGTTTTCTTTGAAGAAGGTGTTCTTGAGATGAATTTCCCTCTGCCAGCATAATCGCTTCCTTTTTACTCGTTTTTTTCCAGAATAAAATTCCAATCGGCGATGTACATCAACAATGAGCCAGCTTTATTAACGTAGAGGAATTTTGTTGAAAATTATTTTGAATGTCCTCGTGTGGTTGAGTTGTTTTTGATGGAGGCTCCTCTCTTCTGGGTTTTCATTGTCTCTATTGATTTATGTTTGGTTGTAGCCTCTATTCTTGATGGCTACGTTTTTCGATGCAAGCTTATTTGTCATCGTTTTTACTCTAGTGTTGGGATCGTGTTGTAACTTGTGATTATGATTCATTAGTTTAGGCTTTATTGCGCGATTATCGGTTGAGATTTATCTTCCTTTGTGGGTTCTTGCTGTTTTTTCCGTTATAAGTGTAGCCACGGATTGGATTTATCTTCTTCCGGTTTTGGTTTCATGTGTATATTGTCGAATTCTTATCATTATAATTTTTGTAGATGTGAAAAAAAAAAAAAAAGTTGCATCCTATAGCTTTTTTCTCTCCAACTGGATCCTTTCTTATTCTTATTCACATCACTTCTTATCTATTCGGGTATTTGTCCTATCTATTTATTTTTTAATTTCATCTCAATTTTTAGATACAGCATACGAAGTGAACCATTACGCGGTGTTGACCAAGAAAAAGCCAGAGAGGATTGAGTTTTACTCTCAAATGCATCTACAATTTTTTTTTTTTTTTTTTTTGAACTGTATGCATTTGATTAGCTTTGAATCACTTCATCCTCGTGATTGAAGTCTGAATTTTTCCATTTTTGTATACTCCCATAAAAAGCGGAAATCAACTGGATATATCTTTTTAACATAAAGAAAAAAAGTCAAGCTTTCTAATTACAATTTACACATTGTCTGACCAAATTACCCCTACTCAGCTATCGCACTACAAGAAAATAGTGATATTGCAATAATAAAAACTTGTTGCAAATGCTAGTATATTGTTGCAAAAAGTGTAATTGCGATTAGGATGCAACAAAATATATAGTGTTGTTGTTTGGGGGTTGCAAATTCGTGTTTGTTGCACATATGTCGCAAAATAAACAACGAATGAGTTTCTAGCAATTATGTCGTATTAGTGCAATGATGTTTTTGTAGTAAATTTGTTGTACATTTGTAACGCCGATTGCAACTCTAAATTATTGCAAATTATTGCCTACGTATAACCTATAACAAACAACGTTACAAATATATTTATTTGACAAATTTAAAATTTGTTTGTTTTTATTAGTTTCCAAAATTATTATTTTATATTCATTAATTATTATTTACAATAAAAATTCGTTTTTAATATTTATCAAAATCTTTTTTAAAACTTATTTATTTGATTAATAACAAATTTATTGTTTAAAATTATTAGTTTATTCATTAGTTATTATTTATTTAGCCAAAATGTTTTACAATATCTACTCAAATCTTGGGAAGATTTTTTGTAACAACACGTCACTTAAACAAGTCTCATTTATAAGAACACCATAATCATAAATCAAACTCAATTAAAATTGACTTTCATCAAGATTTTTATAACAACAAAAATGATATAAACTAAATTCACGAATAAAAAACATTGTTCAACTTGAAAACTTTAACTCTTCTTCCATGCTTCGCTTCTTCCAATTGTAGAATAAAGTTCGTAAATTGGCTCATGACCATGGATCCTTTGAGTTATCATAGTACCTTAAGCCACTTTTGTTCTGCAAAATTTTAGAATAAATTAAAACAATTAAATCAAAACTTTTAAAAAACAATTGTATGAATAATAACTACAAGTATTATCATAGAAAATTGAAGTACCTTTATACCATATTTCTCTAAATCATGTAACACATACTTCGAAAAGATCATTATGTGCTTCTTCGACAAAATCTTGTAGACTTGTAGTTCATTTCTTTAACAAAAAAGAAGACTTGTAGTTGATCAACATTATCGCACGTTGCTTTTTTAAAAAAAATATGAAAACAAAAATAATATAGAAAACAAATCATGAGTGACGAAATCAAAAACAAGAAATGAAAGAAAGAGGAGAGTAACTACCTTGAAGGTTTAAAGAAAAATGAGAGTTATCAAATCTCAGTTATTGTTTTTAAAAACGTTTTGAAAATGTTTTTCGAAGATATTTAGGGAAAAAAAGATTTTGGGTGTTAAAGAGGGATTGTGGGCGTGATTTGTGGGTGATTAAAAACAAATTATTTGTTGATTTGAAGAAAGAAATATAATAATTCGTTACTTTTTAAACAATACATATATTTTCTTTTAGATATTTTTTTCCGAAATAATTTTTATTACTAGTTTAGAAAGTTTTTTTTTTTAATGAAAACAGAAAAAAATTAAGACATTTAACTGACAAAGCTCTACTAAAAACATTTAACCGATCGAATTACAACCTATAAACAAAAATGAAAAAAAAAAAGATTTCACTCAAAATAATGAGAAATTACTGTTGAAATAAAATTTAAAAACCCAAAATCTGATTTTTTTTTTCTTTTTCTACAAAAAAACACGAATTTTATGTATGGTTATGTTTTGTAAAAGTAATATATTTTGATTACGAATTTTGTTAGTTATTAGTTTCGTAGTCATTCAAATAAAACATTATCTTTCAAAGGGTTATAATGTACTAACTATTATGACAAGCTTAGATAATGACATTACAAACACATGTCATTATTACAAAGTATGATTATCCATGCAGTGTCACTAGAAACACATGTCATTAGTACAAGGGTGAAAGCTTAATAAGCTTGCTAGATGTCATTACGTGATGGAATGTGTATGACTCTTAGATAATTATACTTTCCTATAAATAGACACCTATGTACAAGATATGAGAGGACCAATAATAATAATAAGATGAAGCATTCTTCTTCTCTTCTCTGTTTCATTCCTTCTTTACTTCTTTCTTTGTCTCGTCTCTTTATATATATACAAAACACATATGTAGTATATTTAGATATATAAGTTACGATCTCACATTTTATAGTAACGTTTACAACACTAACAAAATACAAAACAAATTCGATATATACTATTTTCACAGGATTATAATGCAATCAAACGAAATCTATATAAGCTTTATGAACCAATATTGTAAATTAAATATATATAAAATCCATGTACAATATATATTATTGATATTGTTCAATTTTACTTTAAAAAAGTATTGCAAATGAATTATTAAATTGTTACAAATGTAGTGACAAAATTGTTATATATTTTGTCACTCAACAAATTTTTATTGCAAAAAGATTTTGCAATGAATTAGTAATAAATTTGTGACATATATTCATCATCAGAGCCCTCTAAGAGGGGTGGCAACTGGTTCCACCGCACAGGGTTCATGCGAATTTTTCTATTTTTACTTAAGAGAAAAGGGCCCAAATTTTTTTTTTTTTTAAATTTATAATAGAAATGGCCAGACTTTTTTTTTTTTGCCTAGGGTCCTGAAAAAAATTGAGACGTCCATGTTCATCATTATAAATATATTGCATATTTGCGTGCAAAATTTTAATGAAAGGCAAAGTTGCAAAAAATATGTTGCAATAACACTATTTTTTTTGTAGCGAATATCGAACTCAACTCCACCGTAAACTTCCTCCTCCCTTTACCACCACAACCTCCTCTTCCTCCGCAACCATTTCTCTTAACTCTCTTAACTCTACACTCACCATTAGAGACTTTTCTCGCTTCATCTTCTCCATCATTGCCGCAACTCCAACCGCTTTTTGTAAGCGCAGAGCTAGCTTTAACCGCTAAAGCCGCCATTTGCTCGGCTCGTAAAGGATGATTCAGCCATGTCAACGGTAAAACGAAGTAAAGCTCTCCTGGTCTTAGATCCTCGCTCCCACCGACTGCTAAAACAGCGTCGTCGAAGTCCATATCGTCTGAGTTACAAACAAAGCTTGTAGGGTTCTTTTGAAGAATCTGCCACACTTTGACCGGAGATGAAAACTCTTGTAAAGTTCCGTCTAGTAGTATCAACTTCGCCGTCTCTGTTCTCCGAGTTTCACGTGAACCGCAAGCTCCCATTTTTGTAGTATCTTGATTCTTGAAACGTATTGAGTTGACTTGTGAGTTTAAGAAAGTTTGTAGATAGAGAGAAGAAGAAGAAGGAGAAGATCTTGTCTTTGTTTTGAATGAGATACGAAACCTCGTGGGGACTTTATAAGGGAAGCAGAAGGAAAAATAAGGAAGGGAGCCTCGTGATTCGGAAACTTCAAGTGATGTTAGATTTTTGTCGTTTAGTGTTCAAAATGGACATAACAGGTCACGAAGTATTAGTTGTCTCCTGAATTTACCAAAATGCCCCTTCTGTAGACATAAGATTACGTGGAATGAAGCACAAGCGAAGGCGTAATTATGACGACAAGCTATGGGTATATCGGGAAAAACGGAGAAGGTTACGTGGCGAAGAAGGAAAGAAGAGAGAAGTAAAGAAAGGCCACGTGGCAAACAGAATCAGCAAGGAGACAAGCGTAGGAGGCCGGAGGTTAATTTACCGGCGGATGGGGTGCACGAAGCTAGGCTTATGGTGCATCACGTGAAGGACCATGGGTGGGGCCCAACCGGATTGGGTCGGGTCGGTCGGGTCCCATTTTGATACATTCGGTTTACCTAACAAGAGATTCGGGTCTTTCTATGTACGTGCGTGCATCATTATTGGGTTTAATTTAATTTTCTGTATGAACGTGCATCAATAATGTAAATTCAACTTCAAATTATTGAGTGTCTAATAACAGTATTACGGTCCACAACGATGTATCCAATTGTTTGTTACATTTTAAATATTTATATTAGGATCGATTTGTTGAAGAATATCGCTCTCCGTTGAACTTTTTTTAAAGAATAAATGATTACTTGTACTATATATCTAAAGTCGGATACAATGGCTTCAATTATATGATGAAGTTATGAAACCTCTATTATTCTCTACCACTTTATACTTTTCTGCATAAAGAAGTCTAGTTTAGTTAAACAAACATTACTAATTATATTACACCTTATAATGTATATATTGTGTTATGTTTTTCGTTTTCTGTCTGTGATTAGGATCACCCACGTATCCGCCGTAATCAGTTTTTATTAGTTTATGCGTATATTAATTGAAATATAATAAAGGAAAGTTTTCTAGAATAATCTTCAAAAGTTGGTTTTTGACTAAAATGACTCTCAAATTATTTAATTACGTTTTTCAGATTTTCGAACCGTTTTACCCATATTTTTTTGATAACAAAAAAACGTATTTACGAGACTGCTATTAATGAATCTGAAATTTTAGCCGAGAAAAGTTCCCGCCTAAAACAATAAGTCTACCGTTCCGTTACGGTAGATTTATTTATGAACGGTAGACTTGTTTTTTGAACGGTAGACTTATTTTTTGAACGGTAGATTTATTTACGAACGGTAGACTTATTATATCCACTTAGTGGTAGATTTATTTCCGAATGGTACACTTATTAAAGTGAATGATAGATTTATTATTTTCAATGGTAGATTTATTTTGGAGCAGTAGACTTATTAGGTGATTGGTAGATTTATTTCCGTAGAATGGTAGATTTATTTTCTTTGACGGTAGAGTTAATTTGGCGGGGTAGATTTAATTTCGTGATCGGTAGACTTGTTAATGTATTGTTAGATTTATTATAGTTGATTATAGTGGTAGAGTTGTTATGAGTGGTAGATTTATTATTTATGACGGTAGACTTATACAATCTTTTCTCAGTTTACTAGACACACCTCCGGGTGGTAGACTAAAACCAGCGGTAGATTTGTTTTCTTTTTTAACCTTATGTTAGATTTGTTTTTCGGATGATAGATTTGTTTTTCGGATGATAGATTTTTTTTCTTTTTAACGTTATGGTAGATTTGGTTTTTAGATGGTAGATTTATTAGCTTGTTTATTGTGATGGTAGACTTATTATCCAGCGAAGCTTGTCATATAGTTGTGGTAGACTTGTTATCCAACGAAGCTTGTCATATAGTTATGGTAGACTTGTTATCCGACGAAGCTTGTCATATAGTTATGGTAGACTTGTTATCCGATGAAGCTTGTTGTGCGAGCTGGAATTATTGCACAATATAATTTGTGAAAATTCTTCGAATTAGAGCTTCTTTAGGGTTTCAAACACTCAGAGTCAATTTAGATAGAATTATGGTTCTTAAAGTTCTTATTTATCAAGATCAGAGCTCATTTTTGACTTATTATTACTCACAAAATCGGATCCCCTCAAATGAGGGGGGTACATGCTTATTTATAGAAATACAACTTGGTTGAGGCAAACAGTGATGGGCCGCTAATGGGCCTCTATCTTCTGGACTTTGACTGTTGGACCGGTTGGCGAAATACGACGTCGTTTTTAGGCTTATCGATTCTTCTAGGGGAGATTTGACCCCTACAGTTAGCCCCCCAGTTCAACAGTTTTATAAATAAAAGTGTTGAAGTAAGGGTGTCCGAGTGAGGAATCGATTTCCGTTTAGACGGCTTACGTATTGACGATGATGTTGCCGAGCCCAGATGACATGATTTGTACCCAATTTTGGCGAGTTGACCAAGTGTGACGTTATGAGCGAGTCGACTTCGAATTTGAGAAATGGCGAGATGAAGTCGCGAGTCGATCTGAGGAAGATGAAGTCGCGATTCGATTTGTTGAAGACGAAGTCGCGAGTTGACCTGAGGGAGATGAAGTCGCGATTCGATTTGATGAAGACGAAGTCGCGAGTTGATCTGAGGGAGATGAATTCGCGATTCGATTTGTTGAAGACGAAGTCGCGAGTTGATCTAAGGGAGATGAATTCGCAATTCGATTTGTTGAAGACGAAGTCGCGATTTGATCTGAGGGAGATAAAGCCGCGATTCGATTTGACGAAGACGAAGTCGCGAGTTGATCTGAGGGAGATGAAGTCGCGATTCGATTTGACGAAGACGAAGTCGCGAGTTGATCTGAGGGAGACGAAGTCGCGAGTCGATTTTGATGAAGACGAAGTCGCGAGTTGATCTGATGAAGTCACGAATTGATCTGAGGGAGATGAAGTCGCGATTCGATTTAACGAAGACGAAGTCGCGAGGTGATATGAGGGAGACGAAGTCGAGAGTCGATTTTGATGAAGACGAAGTCGCGAGTTGATTTGATGAAGTCGCGAATTGATCTGAGGGAGATGAAGTCGCGATTCGATTTGACGAAGACGAAGTCGCGAGGTGATCTAAGGGAGACGAAGTCGCGAGTCGATTTTTGATGAAGACGAAGTCGTGAGTTGATCTGATGAAGTCGCTGATGAAGTCGCGAATTGATTTTGATGCGACTTGATCAACTCAACTGCGAGATCATGGTAATCGCTGAGAAAGTGAACTCCTGAAGTCGCGATTTCGAGCTAATACGAAGTTGAAGGCATCGCAAGTCGGTCTGGTTCCCTATAAAACTGTGATACTTTAAGCCCAGATTCTCGGCCCAAATTAAAATGAGGCCCATCCGAAACTCGAATCGTCGTAAATGCCTTTATAAGGAGCAATGCTCCTCAGATACTTCCCATAATTCTCATTTCTCCGAAAACAGGTTTGCTCTCTCTCTTTTTTCTCTCGTTTTTCTTTCAAGTTTTCGTTAAGTTTTTTGCCGTCCCATCACTTCGCTGCCGCTGTGTTCTTCATCGCCGCCGTCGTGTTCTTGAGAAGAAAACTGTCCGATTTTTGATCCAACAATCATGTCAACAAATTCGATTAAGTTTGCGAGATCTGCCGAGCCCGCCGAGAAGGAAAAACTGATCTGGGCGTATTCTGCTAATAGCGAATCGGTCGTTGATGCGAGTTTAAGCTGTGGTCGGGTTCGCGGATACGAGACCGCGAGTACGTCTGATCACGAGGAGACGAGTGCATCTAGTCGAGAGGATCGAGTTGGTGGTCATTCTCCTCTTGCCGAATTGTTCTCTTATCCCTCCCCTGTTTTAGGGCAAAGTCGCGAGACGAGGGAGATTGCTTCACCTATGCGAGTTCCGCGACCTGATTTCCAAGAGGGAGTTGGGACCTCGCGTCCTTCGCAAATTAGCGAGGCTTCTACTATTGATGAGCAGAGGCTAGTCGTGGAAATTCCACATCTCCGCGACGAGTCGCTTAGCCCTGCTGAGCCGCCTCCTCGAGTAAAGATTGAAGAATGTGCTTGGGAATACAATCCTCTCGTAGAAGCAGAGAGATTGCAAGCCTGGATTGGATCCGGGCTTGCCGAAGTTGTTAAGAAAAAAAAGTCGAGGCGAAAGGAACGCCCGCCTCCAGGCTCTTCATGGTGCGATGAGGAGTCGCTGGATATCCTTCGCGCAGAATGCGGAATCCCCGATGCGGTCGAGATGATTGTGCCGACTATCGAGCAGCGAGAAGACGACCCGCCAATCGGTACGTTTACTGCATATGAATGCTGGTTTAGGGATTTTTACCTTACATTCCCCATTCCAGCGTTGATCGTGCGGTATATGCGGGTCCATAGAATCGCACTTGCTCAGATCAACACCAGGGGAGTTCGTCAGCTGGTCGGACTCTTAACTCGAGCTACCGAATGTGGCGAACCGATCGGAGTTCGTCATCTTCATAATTCCTTCGAGTTTTGCAAGCACGCCGACCCAAGCGGCAAGAGGTTGTATAACTTGGCGAGTCGACCCATGTACAAGATTTTAGACGACTTCTCAAACAAAGACCATAGCTGGCGAAAGAAATTTTTCTTTGTACCGATTTCGGCTGCGTCTGCTGAATAAGAACACTGGGTGGTGGCGAAGTGGGGAACACTTGGTAGACTTTCTCGATGTTTATCGCGCGAACTGCTCTCTTCTTATGTTTTATATTGACCTTGTGTTCACTTGTTTTTACAGTTAGCAGACCGCTATTCACTCCTGTTGCCGGAATTGACGACTTGTTCGACAAGCTGAAGGCCCGAAAGTGTATTTGGAATCGCCACTTTCACATTCAGAGAGTTGTTCGAGCTCGTGAGTCCTTCTTAACCGACGAGGAAGACAAGTTTGATCAAAGCGAGTCTGAAGATCTTGAAATTATGCCGGAACGACAAACTTTCCGCGACATTGTCAAGAAGCAAGCCCAGAAGGCTAAGAAGCAAGCCGAGAAAATCAAAAAGAAGGCCACTCGCAAAGAAACTACCTCTGTCGGTGAAACGTCAGAGAGAAGTGTAGCCAAGGAAGACGTTCCTACTGCACGAACTGACGAAGCGGCAGCGACAGGCGCGAGTCTTGCTTTGGTTGTTATTCCTTCGCAGCCGATTACAATTACTGACAAGCCCACCGAGTCTGAGCCCGTCGAGTCCGAGCATAACCTGTCTCGGAAGCGAAAGCACTCTGCTGTAGATAAAGGCAAAGGCTGAGCTATCGAGTCGAAGAAAATTCGTCGCGAGCTGCCGACTCTACAAATGAACGAGCCTCTTCCTCGATCCGGTAGGTCCGTCGAGATCTACGATGATCCATCTGCTGTGGCCGCCTTAATGGCCAAAATCACATACCTTGGAGACAACATTCCAATTCCAGAGATGTTGCTGAAGAGCGAGCTCTACAAAGAATTCTCGTCTCGTCAGGCCAAGGTAAATCTCTGTTATTTCACCTGTCTCGTCTCGCTTCCTTTCTCATACTTCGGCCCTTTTGTAGGCTACCGCGCATTTAAACAGACTGATCACCGCGTACGATCAGGAGGCGAGGTCCAGGCAGGCTTTCATCCACGAGGCCAAGGAGAAGGAAGAAATCGAGAAGAAGCAAGTCGCGGCCAAAAGGAACGTACTTGCTGCCGAGCGCGATGCATATAAGAAGGGCTCTGACGACATGGCGAAGCATCTTCAGTGAGTCGGTCTTGAAAAGAAGAAGGCCGAAGATAAAAATGCCGAACTGGAGGCAGAGCTGCTGTCTCTGAAAGCGAGTCGCGATAGGGAAATCGAGGAGGCTGCTTCTTCTGCGAGGCAAACCGCGGTTGCCGAGGTTTAGTCTCAACTGACTCGTGCAAACGAGTTGTTCTGCCGCTTGATGAAAAAACTGATTAGGAACATGGTTTATCTTTCGCAAGCGGACTCTAACCTCCAGCTTCTTGATGATATGGATGATGCCACTGCCGAGGAGCCTTTTGATCCCAAAGCCGAGCGTGCTCTCCTTGTTGAACACAAGATGAAGCTGGGCTCTGCCCATGATGTCTTTGACGAGATGGCCGCCGAGTTGAGAAAAACGCTAGGTATGAATTACGTCGTGCCTATTAATGTAGCGGATATAGTTGTTTCTCCGCCAGTCGAGATCAGCGCTAAGTCTATTGGTATTGATGTAGCTTCTGGCTCTAACGACGGCTCCTTGGGTATGCGGCTGCGAAGCGCGAGCGAGGAGTTGAGCGACAGCGAGTCGGGCGAGACGGACAAGACTGTTGATCCCGATCAAACTGTAGCAACCAAACTTCAGCGCGAGCCGACTCCCCTGGAAAAGGATTCCAAGACTGGAGATGTTGCGAGTTCGGCTGGACCTTCCGCAACGGCTGGCGGTGAAATGGAAAAGGAAGGTGGTGAGTTGGAGGGTGCGGCTGGCGCTGATGCTCAGATCAAGGATAAAAGAGTCAAAGAAGGCGAGCTGGTCGCCTAATCCAAACTGTAATAGATTTTTAGGATTTTTCCTTTTGTTTTGCTAAGTTTTAAGACTTGTTTTTTGTTTTGATGCCTGGACGGCTTTATCCAACCTGTGACATTTTTTCTGCCTAGTTGGCCGAACCCAAATGTTTTATAAAAATTCAGATTTATTGCGACATGCTTTATCGTTTTAAGGGATTCGCCGTTTTTGGCGGGACCTGTTAGGGCTTGCTTAGAAGCGATGCGGTTTTAAGACGCTCAAATGCGATGCGGTTTTAAGACGCTTAGAGGCGATGCGGTTTTAAAAACGCTTAAGGGCAACGCGGTTTTAAGACGCTTAAGGGCAAACATTAATAGTGTTGCCGTAAAATTCGCCATGTTTGGCGAGGCCAGTTATAGCTCGTCAGCTAGGCCTGTTATAGTTTGTTTACTTGAAGCAAATTTCGGAGTATAGATATTCCCAGGAATATCTTACCCGATAATAATCTCTGACTAGATTATGTTTGCCAAGTTCGACCAGTGTTAAGTATAACTGGGTTCGCGAGATGAACATCCTGGTTTACGATCGTATTCCACTGAATACATCCGCTCCAATGATGAACTCTAAATTTATATAGCGCGCTTTATCTACTTTGGATGTATAGGTTAACTTCGCGATGAAGTGTTTTAGATCGTCATTATGGTCAGTAATGACGACGAGTCGCGTGTAGACATTTAAGTCGTTTGCGAATTGATCGAGTCGCGTGTAGACAATTAAGTCGTTTAGCGAGCTGATCGAGTTGTTACAACTGTCGCGTTTAGACATTTAAGTCGTTTGCGAAATGATCGAGTTGTTACAACTGTCGCGTTTAGACATTTAAGTCGTTTGCGAATTGATCGAGTCGCGTGTAGACATTAAGTTGTTTAGCGAATTGATCGAGTCGCGTGTAGACAGTTAAGTCGTTTAGCGAGCTGATCGAGTTGTTACAACTGTCGCGTTTAGACATTTAAGTCGTTTGCGAATTGATCGAGTCGCGTGTAGATAGTTAAGTCGTTTAGCGAGCTGATCGAGTTGTTATAACTGTCGCGTTTAGACATTTAAGTCGTTTGCGAATTGATTGAGTCGCGTGTAGACAATTAAGTCGTTTAGCAAGCTGATCGAGTTGTTACAACTGTCGCGTTTAGACATTTAAGTCGTTTGCAAATTGATCGAGTTGTAACAACCTTAGTTTGTTACGCCGTGATTGGGAGTATGAATATACGGACCCACTCCCCCCCTTTTTTTGAATAGGGGGCAACTGAACTTGTTCGAAAACGAGCTGCCTACGTACCCTGTGAAGGGATCAAGTCGCGCCGTAGTTCAAGTCAAATGACTTAGTACTTTTTAGCAGTAGTACTTCTTTAGATGTCGCGCATTCCAGGAAGGCGGGATCATCTCGCCTTTCATGTTAGCGATTTCGTAGACGCCTGGACGGACTACCTTCGTGATCTGGTAAGATCCTTCCTAGTGAGCGCCGAGCTTGCCGGCATTTATCTCGGCCGTATTCTGAAAAACCCCGCAAAGGACGAGGTCTCCTTCGTGGAAACGCCGAACTCGCACTTTAGAGTTGTAATACTTGGCCACGGCAATTTGATATTCGGTCATTTTTATAAGAGCTCGGTCGCGCGTTTCGTTGATGAGGTCGAGCTCGTCGAGCATGAGGAGATGATTAAGACCTTCTTGTTCGGGAAGCAATCGTCGACGAACTCCTGGGAAATGGACCTCGGGAGGAATTACACATTCTGTTCCGTAGACGAGGATGAAAGGTGTCTCGCCCGTAGCGCGACGAGGTGTGGTTCGATAAGACCATAAAACGCCTTCGAGTTCATCTGCCCAACGACCCTTCTTAGCATCGAGTCGAGTCTTAAGCCCGTGAATAACTGTTTTGTTCGATGCCTCGGCCTGACCGTTGCCTTGTGGGAAGCGAGGTGTCGACATGCTGACTCTGATCTTCCACTTGTCGCAGAAAAGTTCGAATTGCTTGGAGATGAACTGCGAACCGTTGTCAGTCACTATCTCGTAGGGCACGCCGTGTCGACATATGATATTCTTCCAAACGAAGTTTTCAACATGCTTGTCCTTGATCGATCCGAATGCCTCCGCCTCTATCCACTTGGAAAAATAATCCGTCAGGACTAATAGATAGCGCTTCTGCCGAGATGGATGGAGCGGTCCGACGATGTCCATTGCCCACCTCATAAAGGGATAAGGCGAGGTAACCGAGCTCAAAAACTCCGTCTTTTGCCGCGAACAGCTCGCAGTCTTTTATTATTGTTGGCCAGAAATATACATGTCGTTTAATTCAAATGGCGAGTGAGCGACCTCCCGAATGGTTTCCGCAGGATCCGCTATGAACTTCGTTCATTTTCTTGCGAGCTGCTTCGCCCTCGACTCAGACGAGGAGAGGTCCAGACAGTCGCCACTTGAAGACTTATGCGTGGAACAGAATGAAACGCGATGACTGCGCCTTTAGCTTTCGAGCCGCCCATTTGTCTTTTGGCACTTCGCCGTCTCCAAGATACCCGCGAATGTCAGCCATCCACTTAGTATCACAACCATAGACTGTTGTCTCGTCGTCAATGGAAATGTCGGCGATTTCGTGCGGTGGTGGCGGCTCCTCGCTATTCGGGTAAGCATCCTCTCGCAATTCGTCGAGCTGTTCGGGGAGAAGACCACGTTTAAAATATGTATTGCCAGGGTCTAGACTGTTCTTTTCTGCCATTACATCCGTTGTTTCGTCTGCCCCGACTGTGTCGGACTGGTCAAGATCCATCGGATCTGTCGAGTGGCGAATCAGCGAGCTATTGTTAGGATCCGCCCTCCGCTTCGTGGCCTGAGATCTCGTCAGTACGTTGACTTCCCTGGTAAGTTCGATACTTTGTTTTCTCGATGAACTCGACCCGGACGATTCTTTGAAGATCTTTGTCGGGCTGCGCCTGCGAGCCGAGTGAAGCTAGGGCATCTGTTTGCGTGTTCTCTGCCCTTGGAATTCTTGTTAAGGTAAAGAATTCGAAATTCGCCGTTAATGTCCTGACGAGCGCGAGGTATGCTTCCATGCGTTCATCTTTTGTTGCGTATTCACCGTTGAATTGATTCACGACGAGCTGCGAGTCGCAAAAGGCTTCTATCCTCGTCATCTTAAGAGCTTTAGCCAATCGAAGACCCGCGATCAAGGCCTCGTATTCCGCCTCATTGTTCGATGCTCTGAAGCCAAGGCGAAATGATTGCTCCAAAGATTCTCTGTCTGGTGACGATAGCCGAATGCCCACTCCCGATCCGTGTTTAGATGACGAGCCGTCGACATGTAACTGCAAGATTTGGGATGAGTCTTTGTGTTCGCTTTCTGATGAGGCAGCTGCCTCCGGTAGTTCGATTAGAAAATAGGCCAACACTTGTGCCTTAATTGTAGTTCTACTTCGATACTCGATATCGAACTCGCTTAATTCGATTGCCCACTTTGCGAGTCGTCCAGACTGAGTTGGGCTGTGGAGAACAGCTCGTAGAAGAAAGGTACTGAGTATCACAATCGAGTGCGAATGGAAAAAAGGTCAGAGTTTGCGAGCCGACGTAATTACCGCGAGTGTTAATTTCTCTATCAGGGGATATCTCGTTTCCGCATCGGTTAAAGATTTACTGACGTAGAAAACTGGCTTCTGCTCTGTACCGTCTTCGCGAATTAGAACTCCACTAACTGCCGAGGCGGAGACCGCAACGTAAAGGTAGAGCGGTTCGCCAGTTATAGGTTTGGTCAAAACAGGTGGAGTCGCGAGATATTGCTTCAATCTCCGGAAGGCTTCTTCGCATTTTTCTGTCCACTCGAAGGCCTGTCGAGCTTGCCCCTTTTTATCCTTAAGCGTTTCGTAGAAAGGCAAGCATTTGTCAATTGAGCGCGAGATGAATCTGTTCAAAGCTGCGACTCTTCCTGTCAATCGTTGTACTTCCCTCTTTGTTTTAGGCGAGGCCATCTTGATTAGCGCATGGATTTGCTTTGGATTTGCTTCGGTCCCGTGACGAGTAACCATATAGCCGAGGAACTCGCCTGATGTTACGCCGAAACGACACTTAGCCGGATTCAGCTTCATGTTATACTTGTTTAGTAGATCAAAGCATTCTGCGAGGTGGCCGACATGGTCCTTTTCCTCGAGTGATTTGACGAACATATCGTCAATGTAGACCTCCATTGTCTTGCCAAGGAGGCCTTCGAACATCCTGTTCACCAACCGCTGATAAGTAGCCCCAGTGTTCTTAAGGCCGAATGGCATGACCTTGTAGCAATAGATCCCACGATCTGTAATGAAAGATGTTTTATCGCAATCGCCGGGATTCATAAAAATTTGATTGTAGCAAGAGAAAGCATCCATAAATGATAGCAGCTTGTTCCCAGATGTCGACTCGACGAGGCGGTCGATATGAGGAAGAGGGAAACTGTCTTTTGGGCATGCTTTGTTCAAATCCGTGAAGTCCACACAGACTCGCCACTTGCCATTCTTCTTCTTTACGACAACTGGATTAGCGAGCCAATCCGGATATCTGACCTCGGCAATCGTACCAGCTCGCAAGAGTTTTTCTACTTCGTCGTTCACCGCTTGAGCTCTGTCCGGTCCGAGTCGCCTTTGAAGGTCGAATCGACGTTCAACTCGTGACTGATGATGTCGATATCGATCCCGGGCATATCATCTGCGGCCCATGCGACAGTGCTAGCGTTCCTCTTAAGGAAAATGATGAGTTCGAGCCTGACGACTTCATCAAGCGTTGCGCCGATCTCCACAAACTTCTCCGGGAACTTGTCGTCAATGCAAACCGATACGACGGGTTCGCATGTCGGACTCGCTCCTTTCTCTTCGGTGGCTTCCGCGATCTGTAGCTGCTACAAAACGTCCGAGATTTCCTTGACGGGCTCCCTGTCCGTTTTGAGCTTTTTTCGCGGCTCGCTCGGAATAGGCACTGTCGCCTGATTCCTTAGTTTGTGCGCGGTCATGAAGCAAGACTGCGACGTTGACTGACTCCCTCTGATTGTTTTAATCCCAATTTTTGTTGGAAACTTAAGGCAGAGATGGTATGTCGAGGCGACGGCACGCATCGAATTGAGCCAAGGGGTTCCTATTATCACATTGTAAATCGTCGGGTTGTCCGATACCGCGAACTTGACTATGTTGCTTACTCTTTCCGCACACACTGGAAGTTTGATCGTTCCGAGTATCATTGTCGTCTCGCCATTGAATCCGGTCAAAGGTTTGGGATAAGATTCGACTTGAGCGAGGTCGATTTCCATACGTTTAAGAGCATCGATGAAAATGATGTCGACTGTGCTTCCAGTATCGATAAAAACGCGACCCGTGTCCCATCCTGCGATGGCGAGTCGGACGACAAGCGGGTCATCGTGAGGTTTGTCAATATTATCGATTTCATCCTCTTCAAACTGGATGACATCGTTCGGGAACTTGGACGGTATGGGCTTGTTCGCTCCTACCTCAGCTCGCCTTTGATAGGCCTTGATTGACGAGATGGTGTTTGAACAAAAGCGCGAGCTGCCCATGATCATGTTGCAGACTTTTTATTTCGAGCCGCTTCGGCCATCACTATTGTTTTGCCGGCCGAGGCGGACCTCGTCGTTATTCCGCCTGTCCCATTTGTTATTCTTGCTATTGTCCGCGGACGGACTGTCTCCTTCTCTCGCATCGTCGAACTGCTTGAGATGGAAATCGTTAACACTTATATTTCCTCTAAGATCTCCGGCGGTTAGCTTCGCTGCGAGTCGCAAACCGAGCACTCGGCAGTTAGCCGTCGAGTGTCCGACCATTTTGTGCAAGTTCCTTGTCCACGTATTACCGTTATTACGACCCGGAGTACCACTTCCGCGACCTCGCCCCCTTCCTAGACCGAAGCCGGGCGAGTCCACCTGGTAGTTATGGGCACCCTTAAAACCTCCCTCATGCTGCACAAAGTTTCCTGGCTTCTTCTTTGTTGCAGCTGGGGCTTCTCGCGGATTTGGAACTTTGGTCTTCCCGTACTTCTGGCCCAAAGCTCTGGTTTCATCCTCGCTTTTTTGCGAAGCCATTGGCGCGATGAAGCGCATCCTGAATAGACGAGGGCTCGTTGATCGTCATCTCCTTTCGGAAATCCGAGTCGTACCACAGGGCTTTTTGAAGCGCACCCAGTGCGAACTGGTCATCAATCCCCTTCACCTGAGTAAGAAGCGTTCAATGAAAACTCCCAAGGGTTCGCTAGCCGCTTGCGAAATGGTGTAAAGATCAGCCTCGGACGTCCTGCGCTTGATTAAGATCGCGTACTACTTTAGGAACGCTTCGGAGAGCTGCGCGAAACTGTCGATTGAATTCTTCTTCATTCCCGTGAACCAATAGAGGGCTGCCCCCTTGAGGTGCTCCACGAAGAGGAGGCATCAACCAACGTCAATTTCATCGAGTCGGAAATTGGCTTGCCCCATAGCGATTGAGAAAGCCCTAATGTGCTCTGTGGGGTCGCCCTTTCCATCATAAATCGGAATCTTGAGCTTCCCCGGATCGGATAGACGCGCCTTTGTTATTCGCGCGGTGAAAGGAGTAGTGCGAGCTTCTTCGAGGACGCGGTCGATTTCTGGCGCCTTGCTGGTGGCGCGATGGACCTGTGACCTCATATCCTTAAGATCGCGAGCTGTCTGCTGCATGATGTCTTTCAGCTCGTCCATCTCCCTTTGCTGCGAAGCGATAGCTCCGCGATTGGTCGGGGCTTCGGTCTGCTCCATCCATCGCGTATTCTCTGCGATTTCGCCCTCATCCCGACTTTGGACGCGACTGGTCGGCCGACTGGGTCGAGTGGTTCCGAATTCGCGTCCTTCTAGATCATCCGCGACTGCAACTATACTTCCAGTTGCATCTGCGACGAGGACAGCCTCGTCTCTGAGAGGCGTATGATCTTCGCGAGCCCCGCGAGCTGAAGGCGAGGCCTCTGGAGAGAAGTTAAGAGCGACCGGGGTGATGCGACGTATAGCATTGTGAGGTAGGCCTTGAGACTGACGAGCTGTCGACAACGCTTTGATCTCGGCGGTAAGGTTGCTGTTGATGGTTTCCTGGTTCTGCGATTGCTTGAGCAACTGCTCGAGCATTGCTTTGAGCTGATCGAAAGCAGCCGGTGTTGCCGGGTCTGCCGAGTTGGTATTGGCGGTCGCTTGGTTTCCTGTAGGGACAGATCTGCCCGCTTCCGCCTCCAATGCAGACTGGCTGCTTTCATTTGCCTGCCCACTCTCGGCGAGCTCCCTTGGATCTGAACCACCTTCGGTTGCTAGAGATTGCGGGTTCGTTATTGACATCTTGGCGAATTTGCCTAAGCGTTTGTTTCGTGTATGAAGCTTGTGTGCGAGTAGTACACCCTCCTTCTAGCGCCAAATTGTGCGAGCTGGAATTATTGCACAATAGAATTTGTGAAGATTCTTTGAATTAAAGCTTCTTTAGGGTTTCAAACACTCAGAGTCAATTTAGATAGAATTATGGTTCTTAGAAGTTCTTATTTATCAAGATCAGAGCTCATTTTTGACTTATTATTACTCAGAAAATCGGATCCCCTGAAATGAGGGGGGTACATGCTTATTTATAGAAATACAACTTGGTTGAGGCAAACAGTGATGGGCCGCTAATGGGCCTCTATCTTCTGGACTTTGACCGTTGGACCGGTTGGCGAAATACGACGTCGTTTTTAGGCTTATCGATTCTTCTAGGGGAGATTTGACCCCTACACTTGCCATATAGTTATGGTAGACTTGTTATCCGACGAAACTTGTCATATAGTTATGGTAGACTTGTTATCCAACGAAGTTTGTCATATAGTTATGGTAGATTTATTATCCGACGAAGCTTGTCATATAGTTATGGTAGACTTATTATCCGACGAAGTTTGTCATATAGTGATGGTAGACATATTATCCGACGAAGCTTGTTATATAGTTGTAGTAGACTTATTATCCGACGAAGCTTGTCATATAGTTATGGTAGACTTATCATCCGCGAAGCTTGTCATATAGTTGTGGTAGATTTGTTATGCAACGAAGCTTGTCATATAGTTATGGTAGACTTGTTATCCGACGAAGCTTGTCATATAGTTGTGGTAGACTTGTTATCTAACTTAGGTTCTTTAAACAGTAATGTAGTGGTAGGCTTGTTATCTGACTTAGGTTATTCAAACAACATAGTTACGGTAGACTTGTTATCTGACCTGGGTTCTTCAAACAACAATGTTGTGGTAGACTTGTTATCTGACTTAAGTTATTCAAATAACACTGTGGTGGTAGACTTATTATCTGACTTAGGTTCTTTGGATAAAAGGTGCATTGGAGACTGAGATAGAGCGGTACCAGCGTAGAAAAGAATACAAGTGTTCTAATTGTCATCAATATGATCATAATCACACCATTAGTGAAGCTTAAATATGTGTATTATGATTATGTATGTCTTTTTAGTTTTCAATTTTAACTTGTTTTCTGTTTTAATGTTACGGTAATTGATGTTAAAAACATTTGGAAACAGATTATATAGAGAGCAAATTTTTAGAGTATATAAATTCTGTCAATTCATTACATTGAACAGAGAATAAATCTACCAGCAAAGGAAAACAAATCTACCATCAAACTATAATAAATCTACCATCAAAGAAAAACAAATTTATCATACCATTGAACAAAAATTAAATCTACCATTACAGAACAATAAATCTACCATGACAGGACATATCCACGACCTCCGTCTCTTTCGCCACCACCTCTGAAGCCTCCATATCCACCAGAATAAATCTATCATCAAATAAAAACAAATCTACTATCAAAGAAAAATAAATCTACCATACCATTGAACAGAGAATAAATCTACTATCAAAGAAAAATAAATCTACCATCAAAGAATCACTACCATACTATTTACAGAGAATAAATCTACCATCAAAGAAAAATAAATCTACCATCAAGAACAAGAACCCATAAATCGAATCGAAACCTACCATTAAGAACATGGAGCCGGAATTGTAATTACATGTTGTTGTAATTACCGGGTTTTGTCTTTTTTGCTTCATCTTCTCTGGCAATTACCACCAGAATCGGTTGTCGGAGCTCGCTTTTATCTTCGCGGCGTCAACGGAGTCCTTCGCTCCGAAGCTTCCACGTCCACCAGAATAAATCTACCATCAAAGAAAAATAAATCTACCATCAAAGAAAAACAAATCTACCATACCATTGAACAGAGAATAAATTTACCATCAAAGAAAAATAAATCTACCATCAAAGAAAAACTACCATACTATTAACAGAGAATAAATCTACCATCAAAGAAAAATAAATGTACCATCAAGAACAAGAACCCATAAATCGAATTGAAACGTACCATCAAGAACATGGAGCCGGAATTGTAATTACATGTTATTGTAATTACCGGGTTTTGTCTTTTTTACTTCATCTTCTCCGGCATTTACCGCCGGAATCAGTCGTCGGAGCTCGCTTTTGTCTTCGCGGCGTCACCGGAGTCTTTCACTCCGAAGCTTCCACGTCCACCAGAATAAATCTACCATCAAAGAAAAATAAATCTACCATTAAAGAAAAATAAATCTACCATCAAAGAAAAACAAATCTACCATACCATTGAACAGAGAATAAATCTACCATCAAAGAAAAATAAATCTACCATCAAAGAAAAACTATCATACCATTGACAGAGAATAAATCTACCATGACATAACAAATTTTCTACCAAACTAAACTACCATTACCACCGCCAAATCCAACAGATCCACAACCTCCGCTTCTTACGCCACCACCTCCGAAGCTTTCACGTCCACTAGAATAAATCTACCATCAAAGCAAAACAAATCTACCATCAAAAAAAATAAATCTACCATCAAAGATTTTTACAAAAGTCTCTCTACCACCGAAAAGAAACTGGAATTGTCAATAACATGTTGTAGAATGCACCGAAACTTTCTAAAAGTGCACAAGAACAAGAACAAACCCGGAAATCGAACACGAACAAACCTGGAAACCCGGAAATTGATTCGTATCTATATATGAAAAAAAAGAAAAGAGAAAGGAAGAAAAGAGAAGTTAAGAGAATCCGGAAACTTACCGTTGGAGTCACCGGAGAAGACGAGGAAGATCGCCGGAGAAGTCGCGGTTTCGAAGAGAAGAGAGAAGTCACGTGAAGAGAAAAGAGAAAAGAGATTTTTGGTTTTGTATTTTTTTTAAAAACCTAATTTTGTTTTAGTGGCTGATATATCATGGTTTTTACCCAATTAAAGCCATGATATAAGTATATTTTTAGAGTCTTTTCGGTGTTTTTCGTGTTCTTATAGAGTCTTTACAGGTAATTGATCAATTGGAGCTAGATGGAAGCTTTTGGAGCATTTTGGACTACTAAGGAGGAAAAGATCAAGTCAAAGTCGAACAGGAGAGCTAGTGTCGATCGACACAATTCACCACTGTCGATCGACAGGGAGTATTGGCGAGACATGAAGATTTTCCAGAGAGTATCCTGTCGATCGACAGGCATTATTGCTATCGATCGACACGCGTGTTTAATGAAGAAAATTCCTTACCGGGCCGAAGTTTCCAGGCGTTTTTCCAAGGCCCAAACCGACTTTTACCTGTACTATATATAGTTTTACCTATGTTTTTATAAGGGATGCTTTGATTCTATTGAGACTTAGCAAGAGATTTGATTCAGAGCTTTTAGGGAGACAAGTTCAGACTCTTTTCAGAGATTTTCTTCGAACCCTTTTGTATCTCTATCTTTATCTTTTTAATGCAGTATTATTCAGTTATTATGCTTGTTTCAATCATCATGTCTGAGTAATTTATTAGTTAGGTTTAGGGTTGTTCAAAGGCTGATGATAAATTGCTAGAACTTTATTACTGTTGGGATCAATCTACTTGTGTTCTTCACCTTGATAGTTTTAATTCTGTTTTAGGATTGATCACCCTGAATTAGACATGTTAGGTTGATGGATAGATGCGAAAGCATTATTAGTTAACTAGAACAATATCATTGGTTAGCAAAATAACTATTCACAAAGGAATTTGGTCTAGTGATTTTGTGAACATATCGAAACTGCTCGTTAATGATTGATTAAATTTATAGAACTCGCAAAGGAATTTGGTTTGCTAGGATTTAATCATAGATAACTTCTGCAACGAAAGTTGATTAGTTTTACAATTGATTTCGAGTTTAAGAACGGTTCTTAATAAATATCCCGACAGTAATTTAGTGCTTCGATTTAAAGTCATGCCTGCGAATTACCCGATGCCTAGCGCTTTGTCTTATTGATTTAAAGAACAACAATCATCGTTTGCCTGCTTTATTTACTTGCATTTTCATTACATTATTACCCACTTAGCTTAATTTGAATTTGGAATTTTACTTTGTGATTCTTTTCCCTGTGGATTCGATCCTAAGTACTATACGATCTCTTAATTTGAGAGAGTAGCTCATGGTTAAATTTGAGCTTATCAAATTTTTGGCGCCGTTGCCGGGGAATTGAAATCATCATTAGAATTTCTATTATAGAATTTTGTCTAAGTTTTTCTTTTGTTTTTAATCTACTAACTAGTTTCTTTTTGTTAGCTTTTTGTTTTGGGTTTCAGGTGCATGCCAAGATACGTCACAAGAAGCACAACAGACAAGGAATTAGTTGGATTTGATCTTAACACGTTAGCTCTTTTAGAATGTACGAACAAGAAAGCAGCTAGAAAATCTAAGATGGCAGAGGTACCGCCGAACATCTTGATAACATGAGCAGATGGGGTTCTACGTGATCCAGAAGGGCTTAGATACAATGCAGCTGGACAGAGGATTGATGAAGATGGGAACGTGATTGTCCAACAGGCTATTCAGGCAGGTGTCGCTCGACACCAGCAAGCTGGGAACGCGCAGAATGGACATGGTCAGACTTTGGGCGATTACAACCGTCCGGACCAGTTTTATGCCAACCAAGCTAAAATTCGCCCACCTCCGTTTCAGAGAAACGACTTTGAGCTGAAGCCTGCATTCTTCAGCCTTGTGGCTCAAAATCCTTTCCATGGGCTCCCACACGAACACCCTATGGATCATATTGAGAAGTTCGAGGACTTGGCATCGAGCATTAAGGCACATGGAGTCTCAAGCAATTTTCTCTACTGCAAGCTCTTTCCTTACTCACTAGGAGGTGATGCTTCCTACTGGCTAAAGCAACTCGAACCGGGATCTTTGACTACTTGGGAGGACACCAAGAATGCATTCCTCAACAACTTTTTCGATGATGCAAGATCAGAAGACTTGAGGATGGAGATTGCTACTTTCCGCCAGCAGGATACTGAGGCATTTAAAGCTTCATGGGCGCGATTCAAGTCATACCAGAGAGATTGTCCTCATCATGGATTCAGCGATATCCAGTTGCTTAGGATCTTCTTTAATGGAGTGGATTGGAGGTATCAGATGACATTGGATGCTGCAAGCAGTGGAAATTTCACGACTAACTCTCCGGGAGATGCTATTGCGCTTATTGAGAACTTGGCTTCAAGCAACAGCAGTAAGAATGCCGACTTTGAAAAGAAGAAGCTCAGTGGGAACAATGGTAGTGGTCAGTTTTCTCAAGAGGTTAAGGCTAAGATAGACGATGTGCATAACTTTCTAGTGGGAAATAAGTCTGTTCACTTTGCTCAGGAGGTTGAGACATTTGAACCAGAGGTTGGGAATGAAGAAGAAGGTGTGAACTACGTTAACGGAACTGGATTTCATAGTCAGAGGTATAGGAATCAACAAGGGAACAGAGGCTACCAGAGTAACTACAACAACAGCTATCAGAGACCTTCAAGCCCGCAATACCAAAAGAACGACTTTCAAAAGCCATTTCAGAGCAGCAACAACAACTACACAAGGACATACGGTTCTTCTTCTTACCAGATGCCTCCTGCTAAGGCTCCGGACAGCGAGGTGAAATCGATGCTTGAACAACTCTTGGAAGGTCAGCAAAAGATGACCGTTAGCTTTAACGGGAAGATGGATGACATGTACCGGGATCTAAATGGGAAATTCGAAGCTCTCAACACTCATGTCAAGAAGATCGATACACAAGTTGCTCAAACTGCAGAATCACTGAAAAGACAGGATGGATTTCTTCCTTCAAGGACGGATACGAATCCCAAACGAAATGCTATGGCTATCATGACACGTAGTGGAAAGAAGCTGGAAACGATTCTGAAGAAGAATGCTGATACGGAGCGAATCGACGAGCTAATCGATATCGACGTTGAAGAAACTTTTCCAGAGGCTTCTCCGTCGATCGACGGAGATGGATGTCGATCGACACGGGTCGAAACTCGATCTCCATAAATTCTAGAGACTCAAGTGTCGATCGACACGCCGGTATTCGTCGATCGACATGAGTCACGAACATGCCCAAATTCTTCCAAATCTTCAGAAAAGGCAGGGGAAAGAGTTTACAAGCCCAAGCTTCCTTACCCTAGGAGCAACAAGAAGTCTAAACAGGAGCTAGAGGATGCTAGGTGCAAGGCTATCATGGATAAGATCATTGTTGAGTTTCCTTTGATCGATGCAATACGATCAACTCTAGTGATTCGACGATATGTGAAGCGGATGGTTACCAAGGGCTTGAGTCTTGAAGAGGGATGCGCGATGATCTCGGAGCAGGTTAGTGCGGTGATTCAAAACAGAATTCCAGACAAACTCACAGATCTGGGAAGTTTTGTGTTGGATTGCTTGATATTCACTGAGAGGTTTCCACGTTCCTTATGCGATTTGGGTTCTAGTGTCAACTTGATACCATTTTCAGTTGCTATAAGCCTTGGGATGACTGATTTTCAACCCACTAGGATCTCTCTTATCCTAGCAGACAGAACAGTGAGAATCCCTGAAGGAGTCCTTTAAGATGTTCCAATTAAAGTTAGACAATGCATGATACCCACTAACTTTGTGGTTCTGCAATATGGTGAGAAACCTAAGGACCCTCTTATCTTGGGAATACCCTTCTTGGCTATAGCTGGAGCAATGATTGATGTCAAGGGAGGAAGGATCACACTGAATGTAGGCGATTTAGAGATGATGTTCGACATGGATAAGCTCATGAGGAAGCCTACAATAGATGGTCAGACCTTTTGTGTTGATACTTTGGATCATCTAGCAGAGGATTACTTCCATGAGATGCGCTCTACAGATCCTTTGGAGAGAGCATTGATCAATTCTACATCAGAGATAGAGTATCTGGATGAGACTGCTGAGGGTTACGCTTCAATGATGGATGCGAGTGAGCAGGTTATGCAAGTGGTTGCTAACAAGGAGCTGGTTAAAATTCCTGTGAAAGCTGCACAGCTTAGCGATTGGAGCGAGAAGAAGGCTCCTAAAATCGATCTCAAACCACTTCCTACAGGGCTAAGGTACGCATTTCTTGGCGAAAATTCATCTTATCCTGTCATTGTTAATGCTTCTTTGAATAACGCAGAACTCACTTTATTGCTGATGAGGCTGCACAAGTATCACAAAGTTCTTGGCTATTCTCTTGATGACATTTCAGGTATTGCTCCAGATTTGTGCATGCATACGATTCACTTAGAAGACGAGTCTAAGTCATCGATTGAGCATCAGAGACGACTAAATCCAAATCTGACAGAGGTCATTAAGAAGGAGATTATGAAGCTTTTAGAAGCAGGGATCATCTATCCCATCTCAGACAGTGCTTGGGTCAGTCCGATTCATGTGGTTCCTAAGAAGGGAGGTGTCACATAGTAAAAAACGAGAAGAACGAGCTGATTCCTACAAGAACAGTCACTGGTCACCAGATGTGCATCGATTACAGGAAGCTTAACGCAGCCACTAGGAAGGACCATTTTCCTTTACCGTTCATTGATCAAATGTTGGAGCGGCTCGCGAATTATCCTTACTATTGCTTCTTGGATGGCTACTCAGGATTCTTCTAAATCCCTATTCATCCAGACGACCAGGAGAAGACGACGTTTACTTGTTCCTATGGCACTTTTGCATATCGCAGAATGCCTTTTGGATTATGCAATGCTCCTGCAACTTTCCAGCGCTGCATGATGTCTATCTTCACGGATATGATAGAAGACTACATGAAGGTCTTTATGGATGATTTTTCAGTGTACGGATCTTCTTTCAAGGACTGCTTGAACAATTTGGAGAAGGTACTAGCTTGATGCGAGGAAAAGCACTTGGTTTTGAACTGGGAAAAATGTCAATTTATGGTGAAAGATGGCATAGTGCTTGGACATAGAGTTTCAGAAGCTGGGATTGAAGTGGATCGCGCAAAGATAGAGGTTATGACAAGTCTTCAACCGCCTAAGGATGTTAAATCTGTGAGGAGTTTTCTTGGACACGCTGGTTTCTACAGGAGATTCATCAAGGATTTCAGCAAGATCGCGAGGCTACTAACTGCTCTGCTCAGCAAGGATATCAAGTTCGAGTTTTCTGCAGAATGCCTATCAGCTTTTGAGCAGATTAAGAAGGCTCTAGTGAGTGCTCCTATAGTGCAACCTCCTGACTGGGATTTGCCATTCGAGATCATGTGTGATGCTAGTAATTTCGCAGTCGGTGCTGTTTTAGGACAGAAAAAGGACAAGAAGCTTTACGCCATCTACTATGCAAGTCGAACACTTGATGAAGCACAGAGGAATTACACGACTACTGAGAAGGAGTTGTTAGCTGTGGTGTTCGCCTTTGAGAAGTTTCGCCCCTACTTGATTGGGTCTAAGGTCATTGTGCATACGGATCATTCAGCGCTCAAGTATTTGATGCAGAAGAAGGATGCAAAACCAAGGCTATTAAGATGGATTTTGCTTCTTCAGGAATTTGATGTTGAGGTTAAAGACAAGAAGGGGGTTGAGAATGGTGTAGCAGATCATCTTTATCGGATCAGAATAGAAGAAGAAGTCCCCATTGATGATTTTTTGCCGGAAGAGCGCGTTAATTTCGTCGAAAGTGGTTCGTAGGACTCAGTGTCGATCGACACTAGGAGTGAGTGTCGATCGACACCCACTTTTCAGAATTGTCCCGATGTTACAGAATGAGAGGTGTCGATTGACACCATCAAGACTGTCGATCGACACCAGGTCCAGAACTTGGTAAATCTTCCGAAAATCGTCAACGAGACTTTGAAACGCCTTGTTTTTGCTCTTACAATGTCTGATCGACCATGGTATGCTGACATCGCCAACTACTTACCTGCAGAAGATGTACCTACTGATCTTAAAGGATATGAGAAGAAGAGGTTCATGTGAGAGCTTAGAAGGTACTATTGGGATGAGCCTTATCTTTACAAGCATTGTTCAGACGGGATCTACAGAAGATGCGTGGCAGAGGCTGAGGTTCAAGACATACTCTTTCACTGTCATGGTTCAGAATACGCTGGTCACTTTGCTACGTTCAAGACGGTTGCTAAGGTTCTACAAGCTGGGTTTTGGTGGCCTACGATGTTTAAGGATGCTAACACTTTTATCTCTAAGTGTGATGCTTGTCAGAAGAGAGGGAAGATTAGCAAGCAACATGAGATGCCACAGAACTTCATCCTTGAGGTTGAAGTGTTTGATTGTTGGGGAATTGATTTCATGGGTCCTTTCCCATCGTCTTACGGGAACGAGTATATTCTTGTCGCTGTGGATTATGTGTCCAAGTGGATTGAGGCGATTGCTAGTCCGAAGAATGATTCTGCGGTGGTTCTTAAGCTGTTTAAGACCATCATTTTCCCTCGATTTGGAGTGCCCAGGATAGTAATCAGTGACGGTGGTCCACACTTTATCAACAAAGTGTTCGCTAATCTGCTAAGCAAATATGGTGTTCAACATCGAGTGGCTTCCCCCTATCATCCGCAGACAAGTGGTCAGGTCAAAGTTTCGAATTGACAAATCAAGGAGATCTTAGAGAAGACAGTGGGAGTTACAAGGAAGGACTGGGCTAACAAGCTAGATAACGCAATTTGGGCTTACAGGACAGCTTACAAGACACCTTTGGGAATAACTCCGTTCCATTTGCTTTATGGGAAAGCTTGTCATCTTCCAGTAGACCTTGAGCACAAGGCCGCATGGGCAGTCAAACAGATGAATTTCGACTATAAGTCAGCTGCAGAAAGGCGTTTGATTTAGCTGAACGAACTGGATGAGATAAGGCATCATGCTTTCGAGAACTCCAAGTTATACAAGGAGAGGACAAAGGCCTATCATGATAAGAAGATCATCTCCAGGAAGTTCGAGCCAAATGACCAGGTACTCCTATATAACTCTCGTTTACATTTGTTTCCTAGAAAATTACGTTCTCGTTGGTCTGATCCTTTTACAATCAAGGAGGTTAGGCCCCATTGAGCAATTATTCTGATCAATCCAAAAGGCAACAAGTTCACGGTCAATGGCCAAAGGGTGAAACACTATTGGATGAAAGCCGAGATTCCAGAAGGACACATTGTTCCTCTGGATGATGCACCCGTCGCCTAAAAACCCGACACATTCAAGCTAATGACTGAAAACGAGCGTTGAGTGGGAGGCAACCCACTGGTAAGTATAGCTATTTAGTTTTATTTTCATTTGTTTACTAATTATTACGTTTCGTTTCAGTGTTTCAGTAAAAAAAAAAAAAAAAAAAAAAAACAGAGGATTAAGGCATGTACAAGCCTCCTGAGCAGAAAAGCAAAATGGAAGATATGTTTGAGCAGATTCTAGAGGGTCAGCAAACGATGATGGTGAAGTTCAACCAGAAGATTGATGCTGTTTATCAGGAAATGAATGGTAAATTTGAATCATTGAGCTCTCATGTAAAGAAGTTGGACGTTCAGGTCGCTCAAACAGCTGAATCCATCAAAAGAAAAAAGGAGTTTCTTCCTGCGAAGACTGATGCCAACTCCAAGCGAGCTTACAATGCTGTTCTGGTAGAACAAGAGGGCTATTTCGATGAATTCGAAGCGATTTTCGGTACTGCAAAGTACCTGTCGAGCGACGAGGAAGTCGTGTCGCTCGACGCGAAGAAAATTCAAGTGTCGATCGACACTCAAGAAGTGTGTCGATCGACACCCCCTGGAAATCATGATCATGCGACTAAAATTTCAAGTGTCAATCGACAGCCTGTCTGTGTCGATCGACACGACGTCCAGACGAGCCCAAAAATCGCAGATTCATCGATTTGAGCTGAGGAAAACGCACACAAGCCGAAGCTACCATTCCCCAGAGCTAGGAAGTCCAAACAGGAAGCTGAAGAGGCCATGTTCAAGAGGATGATTGAGAAGATCATTGTTGAAATGCCTCTATTGGATGCGATTAAGCTTTCTCCGGCGATTCGAAGGTACGTCAAGCGAATGGTTGCTAATGGAGTTAGTCCTAAAAATGGAGCTTTGCTGACTAGAGATCTCCAAACGATTCTCTTGAACACAGTTCCCGTCTCCAAGACGAAGAAGAAAAAGTTAGTGGTTTCTGAAGCAGTGAGCACGATGATTCAGAGCAGAATCCCAGTGAAGCTACCAGATCCAGGAAACTTTGTGCTTAATTGCTCAATCTCTGCAGGAAGTTTCCCACATTCCCTTTGTGATTTAGGATCAGGTATCAATCTAATACCTTTTTCCGTTGTTGTTAGACTTGGGATGACAAATTTCAGGGCCACTAGAATGTCTCTTCTGCTAGCTGATAGATCCAGGAGATTCCCAGAAGGAATTTTAGAGGACGTGCCTATCAAGATTCAGGACTGCATTATTCCTGCAGACTTTGTGGTTTTGGAATATGATGATGAACCTGAAGATCCTATAATCCTGGGAAGATCATTTTTAGCTACTGCTGGTGCTCAGATAGATGTGAGGAAAGGGAAGATCAAGCTGGATCTTGGTGATATTGTCATGGATTTTGACATGGAACATACAAGGAGAAAATCCACTATAGATGGTCAGACTTTTTCAGTGGAAGTTTTAGAGGAAGACGACTCGTTCAAGAAGTTGTAATCCAGTCCTTCATCTGTTCCTGAACAGATAATTCCACTTATCCCAGCCCACAATCCGCCCAAAGAGCAAAGGTACGCGCTTCCTGAACCTGAGTCTCCTAATTTCATTCAAGAAGATTTACAAGTTGAAAAAGCTGTTACACGCTTACGCAAGCCTCGCGTAATGATTTTGCAGGCATTTCTAAAGAGCGTCAAAGGACTTCTAGGCCGTTCGCGAAAATGCGAATAATTATTCCTCAAGCGCTGAAAGAGAAAGGTGATGCAGTCGTTCATGAGATGCTGCAAAAGATGCATAAACTGTTTCTTGGAATCATTCCATGGAAGAATCCTGATCCTCCAGATGTCTAAGTTCCTCAAAACAGTCAAGCTAACAGACTAAAAACAAGCGGTTAATGGGAGGCAACCCAATTGTGAGTTTAATAATTATGTTTTATTTTATTTTCTTTTACGATTTTATGTTTGGTGTTGTTTTTGGTTTTGATTTTTAGGAGATAAAAACGTGAGGATGATCTTCAGGAGCTTATGTCGAGTGACGCCATGATCAAATCGCTTGACACTTGCAAATATTTCATGGTGTCGATCGACACCATTCACAGTGTCGATCGACCCCCCCCCCCCCCCCCTTCAGGTCACGTTTTTCTTTTCAAAATTTTGATTCCTTTCGTTTTCTATCTTTTTATTTTACCTTCTTCAGACTAAATAACATTGGGGACAGTGTTGTTTAAGTCTGGGGGAGGTAGTTGCTAACTATTAAGTTTTTCTTTTAAGTTTTTGAGTCAGTTTTTAAAATTTTTCGGGTCAAAACTCCTTTTTCCACTTGCTTTGAACAGCACTCAAGGACCATTTCCAATGCAAGTTGGCTGGTTTTACTAAGGTGGGTAACTGGAGGTGGATCGGTTTAACGGAACGAGTTCAGACTTCTGGAGAACGCCAGAAAGACGTTGCAAACCCCACCCTTAATCAACACTAATTTCTTGTCTTGGGCGTTGGAAATCGCAAGACTTGATTCAGCTTCCAAACACTTGAAAGCGAGGACGGACCGCTCTTGAAACTTCTTCCCAAATGATGAATTCAACTGTCCTAGATCAAAAAGAAAAAGCCTCATGACCTTGTCTCCACAAGAACAATAGTAGTGAGCGCTGATCTAGTGATCATAAAGATGCCAAGGATCTAATAATAAAATCTACAGAAAAGTGCAAGTCCAAAAATCAGAAAAATCCTGAAGAAAAAGTTCAAAAATGGGCAATGCATCTCTATGATATCCTTAATTGGATACAGTTTCAGAGGGAAGAGAGAGGGTGAAACGCAGGAAAGTGTTAAATGAAGTGAAAGATCTAGAAGGTCCAGCGATCGATATTTCCTCGATGAGACCGCACCTAATTAAACTAAAGGGGTTTGCGACTAAAAGTCTGAGATTCTCTAAGCGGTTTGGATTCAATCAGGAGGACTGCTATACTTCTAGGGAAACATCAAAGTATCACCGGATGACTTTGCAAGGTATGTGGTTCCTAAAGGAGTGAGTACACTGTTTTGTTTAGGGACAAGCAAAAAGCTAAGTCTGGGGGAGTTGATATATCATGGTTTTTACCCTGTTTAAACCATGATATAAGTCTATTGTTTAGAGTCTTTTGGTGTTTACCAGTTGTTTTTAGAGTCTTTGCAGGTATAAGGACGTTTGGACTTAATTGGTGTTTACTAGAGCGCTTTGGAGCGATGAGGAAATGAGCAATCAAAGTCGCAAGTTCGGATTGAAAAATATAAGGCAGTGTCGATCGACACTGAAGGAAGCATCGATCGACACTTCAATTTAACTCGTGTCGATCGACATAGAAGATGGTGTCGATCGACATAGAAGATGGTGTCGCTCGACACCACTGTTCCAGCGACCAGAATTTCAGAAACGGAAGATTTCCTTTTTGCGCCAAAATGCCCAGATGTTTGCAATTTGGCCCATGACCGTCCTTGTACCATATAAATACTTATTTTCAGCCATTGTTTAGGCTTACACATTATTTTACTTAGTTTTAAGAGATTTCTATTTTTAATAAGATGGTTTCTTCTTTTGTTATGTCTGAGTAATTTCTTTGTTAGGTTTAGGATTATTCAAAGGTGCTTGATGATTTGTTAGATCTGATTTTTATTGCATAGGATAATATCTTTAGAAAGTTCTTCATCTTAACTTGTGATTAATGCTGATTTTAGCTTCGCGAACTGAAATCTGATTTAGGGTTAATTAATAGAAACACCTAGGCCCGCGGTCTCTAATTATATGTCCAAGCCCGCCCCGCATTATACGGCGGGTTAGCGGGCTTGTCTGCGGACAAAAGCCATCATGTGTCAAAAACTTTATCTAAATCATAGTTTCATCATTTACACATCATATATTCTTATAACTTAAGAGCCATCTATAACTCATCAAATCTATTAGCAATTTCATAAATAAAAGCATAAGAAGTCAAGAGAGTAACTTCTCATATTCATTCTAAACTTCTAACAAAAGTAAAAACACTGAAAAAGCAGAGGTCCAAAAGATTCAAAAATAGAAAAGTTTTGAAATAAGGAGAGTAAAGAAGAATTGTAAAAATACTCAGAATTTTAGACCAATTGTTTTGATTTTGATATTTTTTATAAGTATCGAACTTATCTTTGGTATTTACAATTTAAGAAGAAAAATATCAAAAAACAAACGAAACTGGATTTGTTATTGAAAGTAACAAACAATCATTGTAGAGTTTGATTTCAAGCTCTTAACTAGGACAGGAAAAATTAAATCAATAACCTAACATGATGAGTTTCCAGTTTTTGTTGAATGTAGCTTGGTTCTATGTTAATTATGTCTATAAATTTATAATTATTAAAAACAATTCTGGAGTAGCTTTTGAGTTTACTTGGAACAAACACAATAATAAAGAAACAAGGGTTTCATTAGAAATTAAGTACTTTTAAACTTTTTATTTCACACAAAATGTTCACAAATCATATCTTAGTTTAGTGTTTGGCGGATTATCCGTAAATCCGCGAACCCGCAACGGATAAATCCGCTTAGCCCGCAAGCCCTAACGGGCCGATCCGCGAGGCCCGCTTTTAAATGGGCCTAAAAAGTTATGTCCAAGTCCGCCCCGTGATGGACCTATATGGGCCTAGCCCGTGGATTGCGGGCCCGATTGACAGCTCTATGCAGTGACATCTAATCGATTTATGCATAGATAATCTTTGCAGCGACAGCTAATCGATTTTACATTCGTGTTCATGTTTAGGAACTGAACTTTATAATCCTATCTTTAATTTATCATCTGCATATCTGATTCACCTGAGATTTTCCTGTGCCTAGCTTCTTTTTAATTGATTTTCACAACCGTTCACTACTTGCTTTTGTTTACTTGTTTTTATCATTCATCATATCCTGCTTAGTTTAATTCGGGCATTTAAATCTATTGTGTTTCTGATTCCCTGTGGATTCGACCCTAAAGTACTACTTCTGATCACTTAATTTAAAAGAGTAGCTCTAGGTCTAATTTGAGCATATCAATATCTCTATGATATGTTCTTCTGTCCCACGCCAATATATATTTTTTTCTCTCGCTCAAGCCTATAGAATTTTTTATGTTATTACATGTTTCTATATTTAAAGGCCAAACACATGGGAACTTCTATTGATTTACTCAATCCGTGCACAAGAGTTGACACTTTGTTTTGTTTTGTTTTTTTTTTTTTTTTTTTGGTCAGCAACAAGATTTCCATTAAAGGTCCAATTAATTGGGACCAAAATCTCTCATGCCACAAAGTTTGAGTGACAAATCACAAATGCCCTGTGTGGTAAAATGACAAAATTACCCTTAATGAAGGGTTGTAGGAGTTAAATAGAATTAAATTGGTAAAGGATCAACGAAAAACGCGGTAGCTCAGTGGTTGCGAGCTCCACGCGCGTCCCCCATGCGCGCGCGTCCAGGGTTCGAATCCTCCATGCGTGGTAATACTAGAGGTAATACTGGTGGTAATACTAGGTAATACTAGGGGATAGGTAGTAATACTAGGTAATACGATAATACTAGGTAATTCTAAGGGATACTAGGAACAACTGATGGTACAACTAGAGTGAAATTTCATTTTAAAAAAACTTAGGGGTAGTTTGATCCTTTCATTAAAATGAGGGGCGATGGTGTGGCATTTTGGGTTAGGGGAAGGTTTTGTGATTTGGCAAATAAAAATTGTGGCATTTAAGAGGTTGATCCAATTAATTTGTATTACAAGGCTAACGAAGCCCAACTAATCTTTTACATCTATGAAAGATAAACATGCGTTGCAATAACAATTAACAAAATCCACATCTGATGCATGAGACACACGTGTTGCCCAAAGAGCAGGAGGTGGAGCACCACCGCAAACCCTCGATCTGGAGCTCCATCTACAATTCCCGATCTACAATTCCATCGGCTTCGACAGCCAATACCATTCGCTTAATGGATTCGAATAGCTTGATCAAACTCTCTTTAACCGCCTTAGACCATCTCCAACCTACAACTCTATATTTTACTCTCTATTTTAAAGTAGGGGTTTTTTCCAATCCATTACTCTATTTTTCACTCTAAAAATAACATTCTAAATGTATTCTTTTTTAATTTAGTCTTTAACTTTATATAATTTACCAATTTCTTTTTAAGTTGTAATAATTCACTTAAAAAACAATAATATTTTAATAAAATCTTATCATAGAAATAAAATAACATTACACAATTGAAAAAAGCCAAAATCATATAATCTAAGTATTAAACTTAATTTCATTAGTTTCTATTAATAAATTTTTTTTTTGAAATTTTTTGTTGCATTTTTTGTGAAAGATTGTTTTAATACGAATTTTAATTATCATTCTATAATTTTGTTAAAAGGCTATTAATCATGCAGTCAAATATTAAAAAGGCAATACCAAAAAATATATTTTTAATAATATATTCTATGTATAAAAATAAGATAGGTAAAAACATAAAAGACATTTATATAAATAAAACATTCAATTTTAGAATAGAGTAGGATTTAGAGTTACTCTAAATGTAGAGTAAAAAAAGTGGTTGCTCTATTTTGGTGTAGGATTTAGAGTAGGATTGGAGAAGATTTTACTCTAAACATCCTTTTAGAGTATGATTTAGAGTGAGGTTGGAGATGCCCTTATAAAGAACATGGGAAGAACCTCAAAGAATTAGGTGAAGATTCATATTTGAAGACCGCTAAATCTCCCCCAATACTTTAAAATTAATCCTCCAAACATTAGTCTCTTTCCTACATAAAAATCAAATCTATAGCCAGTAATGGCTCCCACACACGGAAGATTGGTGTAGATTCATTTGCAGTCTACATAATTATGCAGGTTATTTTTGCATTTGATAAAATATTTTCACTGTTCAAATGTAGACTTCATTTGCAGTGTACATAAAAAAGTAGACTTCAGTTGTAGGTTAAATAAGAATGTAGACTTCATTTGCAGTATACGCAAAAAAAACAGGTTACTTTTGGATTTGATTTTTTGTTGACTTTTAAAAGTAGACTGCAAATGAAGTCTACATAAATTGTAGGTTATATTTGGGGTTGACCAAAAAATATATACTTTTTTTTTGTAGACTTCATTTCCAGTATACTTTTAAAAGTAGACTGTAAATGAAGTCTACAAAAAATCTGTACTTTGGGTCAATATTTCGAAAAATTGGTCAAATACAAAACTAACTTCACTTTTCAGAGTAGACTGCAAATAAATTCTGCAAAAAAAAAAAACAATCAAATCCAAAAGTGACATGTTTGTAGACTTCAAATGCAGTCCAATTTATACGGTCAATGGTCTGGTCAAATGCAAAAGTGACCTAATTTTTCCGCTGCCTGCGCACGAAGTCTACAATATTTTTTATTGTTGTCAAAGAAGAGTGTGTAGACTCAAAGAAGAGCTTGAATTTGGTTGTTCATGGTGGTTGGAAAAATTGAAGAAGATGGAATTTTCGTAAATAAGTTGATATTTTTTGGTGTTTTATTCTTTTGGTAAGTTTCTGATTTTGAAAAAAAAAAAAGAAATAAAGAAAAGATAATGACATTTTCGTGAATATGAGAAGAAGAGAATGAGAGATTTGTGAGAAAGTGGTGAATAGTTAAAAGGAAGAAAAAGTGGGTTAGTTTTGCATTTGACCAAAAGAAGTGGGTTAGTTGTGAAATGATCTCATAATTGATGCAAATTTGTCTTAGTTTATCTCAATTTAACAAATTTTATTTGCATCAGTTATAACTAATGTAAAAAATTAAAATAAGTGATACTATATACATTTTTTGTAGTGAATGTGGTTAGATACATGTATAATAGAATTCATTAATTAATTTTAAAATTAAACATAGTTAACTGTAGGAAATCCGTTGGAAAATTCCAACAGAATATCGATGAACTTTATATTTTTTTTAAAAATATCAATAATCAACCAATGAGAAAACATCCATAAACAATTTAATCGGCAAAAAATTTGTCGGATAATTTAGATTTAGCCGCGTAATTACTGTTTTCGGGAGGAAATGAAAATAATTTAAAAGAAAAATTAATTAAGTTTTTACGGATTTCTAACGGGTTTAATTAATTAATTAATTAAAAACATTGTGAATATTAACCTTAACCTTTCGTCTTCTCTTGATCTACCACCGACTCATCATCTTTCTCTCAAATCACCACCACCGTTTCGTTTCATCGTTCTCTCCACATCTTTCCACCGGAATCCACCAGTTCTTCTCCTCCACAAACATAAAATCCAATCCACCACCCTTCTCCTCTTTCTCTAAACTTTGTAAGTTTTTTAGGGTTTTTGGTTTTTGAGTTCTTATATGAATCATTTTTGAATCTGGTTTGATTTGATTCTACTTTTGTTTCATTCTTCTATGCTGCCTCTTCATTTAGTTTTCATTAGTTTTCATTGTTCACTCAAGCTTGTGAAATTTGTGATCCATATAGTCAAGATATGTGATTCTAGCCATTATTGTACTTGAAAAGATTTGTGACTGTAGTTTCGTTTCTTGTTGATGTTGTTGTTGTCTTGTAGACTCTTGTTTTAGTAGATTGATTTGTCTATCATTTTTAATATTGTTATTCCACATTCGCAGGTGTATCAAGGGTATTAGCCAAACCGTGGGAGATCCTAGGCATACGACAAGCTAGCCTGCTGCACCACAAATATGGAAAACCATAAATCACGGGTATTATCCTTAATGTTGATGATGAATTTAAAGATGATATTGTATCACCTTTGGAAACGATTACGCGTAAAACATGACTTAAATGTTGTTTGCCTCTTCTAAAAGCTGGAAGCAGTCATTGTTCTACAACTCTTCACAATTTTTGGATGCAAGTCGAGAGGACAACACCGGGAGTTGTTGATTCAATAAGAAAAATTAGAGATGAACTTCAATGTGATTCCTTCTTTAAGAAGAGGCAAACAACATTTGAGTCATATTTTACTAAGATTTATAATTATGGCTAAGATTTATAATTATTAATTTATGATATTATTGGGACAATATTTTATTCAGGAGTTTCAAAAAAAATATTATTTATCATTTTATCGAATTTTGCTGATTTTTACATAGTCCGAGTTGAGACCGGGAAAATTTATTATTTTATGGTAACTATTAATTTATAAAGTATTAATTTATAAATGTTCTACTGTAGTGTATAACTCTTATCAAGTATAGTAACATGACACTTGTCCTTTATGTAGCTAGGCTTAGTATTAAAGATGATGAATAATCACCAAATTATAATAAATACAAGGAAATTTTTGATTACACGATGAACTACAATTATTTTCACGTGAAAAAAAACTATTTCTACTTGTCGTTGGACCTATTTTTAATTTAATTTAGAGGGTTAATAAGAAACTTGCTGATTCGTGAAACACAGAAGAAATATAAATCAATTGGTTCCCATTGATTATCCAAAGGAAATTGACCTTAAATTTGTTAATCTGTGTGTTGGGCATAATTTTACCATGGGTTTAATTCCGTACGACTGAATCTAGACCATTATGAGATCTTCTCAATGAATAAATCTCAAAAGAATATATATATAATGTCACTACAAAAAAAGAGTGTATAGTATCGTTTATTTTGTTAGTTTACATCATTTTTTGATTGATACAACTAATATTATATCATTTATATGAGTGACTCTAATAGTGGTGACTCTAAATTTTGTATCAATAAAAAAGACCGACGCAAATATTGTCATCACTTATTATAAATGATGTTAGTACGTATCACTTATAAAAAACTGAAACTAAACTTTACATCAATTTGTATAAATGATGTTAAATATTTATTTCGGTTATAACAATTGATGCCAAACATTTATATCATTTTTTTAGCTGATTTTATAATTACATCAACTATAAACAAATGATGTGAAAAATGTAAATATTTATTAAAACGTAAATATTAGATAAGTATATATTTATGTCATACATATTTGATAAGTATATTTGTGTCACATGTTATTGTTGACATTTAACTTTTTTTATTGCATCACTTTATATATTACTGACGTTTTTTTTTTTTTTTTGTAGTGATATATTATTGACGTTTTGTTCACACGTTTGTTTGTAAACCGGCAAAAACATTTAAAAATATTAATATTAAATTAAAAGGAAATTAAATTACAACTGTACATTAGTATTAAAATAAAAAGAAATTAAATTACAATTTTGATTATTTATTTTTTGGTTTCAAAATCATCTCTTTTGTTGAGATAGAATTTTCTTGTTCCCTTAATCTTCTTCTTTATCTTTAATCCCACTTTCTTCATTTCAAAGTTCATTTCTCGAAGCAATTGATTCCTCCTTCTCATCCGCTTTGAACACTAACTACAAAAAACCTATCTTTTTCACCAGTCGTAATTGTGTTTACAAATCAAAATTGTATCTTATTTTCATCTAATATAAAAAAAAAAAATCATGTTAAAACTAGATTATTATTTTACTTCAATTACTTCTTCTTGTGCATATGAGAAGGATAGCATGTTCTTTAACAAAAAAAAGAAGAAGAGAAGGATAGCTTGATAAACAAAATTGTGATCAACCTTGAACAAAAGGGAGAAAAAAAAAAGAGAACCGGTTTCACAAATAGTGCAAGGTTGGGTGAATCTTTATAGGAGATAAGGATATGAACTTAACTGTTTTTAAAAAATAAAAATATCAAGGTAATTTAAAAGATCTAAAGCCATATTTTTCGTCAAATCTGGTACACATAAATCAAAATCTTTATTTGATTCCGAAGTAGGTATTAAATTGCCTAATTTCTATCATAAATTTTCCTTAAACTAACGAATATATTTCGAGATCCCGCATTAATTAAATTTCGTTCAAAATCTATGAATAATTAAATACTAGTAAATATAGAATTATAACAGTTAAGGAAAAGATATATTTTCGAAATATTTTTTACATATCAGAAAGGTTATATCAATTCAATAGTTCCCTTAAAAAGCATTATTAGAGTATATACTTAATATTTCATTGTGAGCAAAAAATGAAAGTATTTAGAAGAATATATTAGTTTTTTTGTCTTCAAAAACATCATTTTACTATGTTAAAATTTAACCACGTTGAATTCTTTGCATTTGCTTAGTAATGGTTAAGTGCCTCATTTTGCATTTGCATTTACATAATTTTTTTTTATTAATTAAAGATTTGTATTCTCAATTAGTTAACTGTTTATATGTTTAAAGTTTTAGCACTCGTACTTTCACTATAGAATAGTACTAAAGTCATATACTGAAGAAGCTAGATTTTAGATAGTTTTATAAAATGATAAATATAGCGTTATCTTAACTATAGCCACATTACTATTAAAGCTATTTTTTGTAATTAGCATCACTTGTTGCAATCAATTTTAATTAGTTTCAATTATAATTTTTACTAATTATTTAAAATGTTATTAACATCGGTTTTTAATTGATGTAAACTGTGTATCATCTTCTAAATGATGTTAACAAAAATTAAATTAATACATCAATTATTTAATTGACAAAAAATTAAATTAATACATCAATTAATTATTTATTTAAATGATGCAAACTAATATAATTTTGTATCAATTTTGGTGAACTGATATCAAACTACTCAACATTAACATCAATTATTAGAATTGATGTTAAATTATATTTTAAGTATCATTTTTTTAATTAGTGATTCTAAACAACATCAGTCAGTTTTATGATACTATTTAAGTGATGGTATATAGCCTTTTTTTGTAGTGTGTTGTGATTAAAGAGAGATAGAGAGAATTGTGTTATTCCATCAATAATACAGAGTATATATAGGAGTACAAATACTTGGAGAACAAGTAGGTTATAAACCTTCTAGAATATGGACATATAATGGCCATCCACTAATGGGTTTATAACATATAAAAAATTATTCCTATTTATCAGAGGAAGAAGATAAACACGACAGATTCCCTATATAAAGAGAAGAAATGCAACAAGAGGGAGAGATTTTCTAGGGCTAACTCCCAGAGCTCTTGAAACAATGGTTTTCGATACCAAACTATTGTAATTCTATGTGATTATGATTGAAATTCGTTGATTAATAAAATCTCCTTCATCTTGTCATTCCGTAGAACTATCTCAATTCGAAGTGGTTAATTTTCGCCCAAACATTGTGAGTATTAAAATCTAACAATTTAAACATGATTTTAAAAATATTAAACTCATATTTCATAACTCAAACAAAATTATCTATCCAACCTGAAAACAAAACTCATTTTATTATATAAAGTTGGACTAGCTGCGCAAAATTGTAATTCACGAGATCACGACATGTGTATAATCTTCTTCAGATGATGACAAGTTTTAAAACTTAATGTTTTTATTAAAAACAAGTATAATTAAAAATAGCAAACGAACAAAATAGTTATTAAGTAATTAACTATATAATAAAAATATATATATATATATAATAGTCCAAAACTAATTAGAAAAAAAAGAAAATTTTCTAATAGGCTAAACTTATTAAGGGATAATGAAAATTTGTAATAGTTAAAAACATAGGAAAAAATATAACTTATAAGATCGTGATATGTGTCTAAAATTAATCAGATTATGACAAGTGTTAAAGGTTAATTTAATTAAGAAAAATTATAATTAAAAATTGAAAAATAACAAAATTATTATCAAATAACTAACCAAATAATAATATAAAGAATTATAATAGTCCAAAACTAATTAAGAAAATGAAGGAAAACTGCTAATAATCCAAACTAATTAGGGGACAAAGAAAAATTTTAATAGTCCAAACGAATTATAAAAAATTAACCTAGGATATGGAGAGAATGTAACTCGTAAAAAAATAGAAGATTATAAATATCGATTAAGAAAAAAAAATGCTAAGATAATAAGATATGATTTGAATAAGATATGATTCGTTATAATTAATTTTCATGATAAAATATGATTCGAATTCGTTTATATTGGATCCACATAAAATCAATAACGACATGATCAATATATATTTGCTATTTAAGATCCGTGTCTAAATTGTATTTGTAACACCCAACTTTTTTTTTTTTAACTAACATTTCTACTGCGTAAAAATAACATAAACATTTAAACCAATTTAAGAATTCAATAATTCCATAAACTAGATGAATCCTTTAACCAAAAAACAATATTCAAGAATGATCCAAAAATAAATTAGCAACCTAAAACGTTTGGTTCACTAGACTACAACAGAACGACAACCCTATCATCCTCTTCCAATGGCCTTGATTCCACGATCACACTTTTCCTTTACCTGCAACTCAAAGGGAAAAACAGACTTGCGTGAGTATTATCATAAATACTCAGTGGAGCGGTCATCCTGCAAACAAAAAAAAGCAAAAAGACAGATATCAATTTACTACGCGATTTAAAAAAATCAATTAAACCATTTCCAGATTTAATTCACCATTTTCAGCTTAATTAAACATTTTCCAGATTAAATAGGCATTTACGGATTAATTAAACATTTACGGATTATTTCGAGTGTCGATCGACACTCCCCCCCCCCCCCCCCCCCCCGGTGTCGATCGACGCTCGACTAAACAAGCATCGTCTTCTTCACAGGGTGTCGATCGACCACTGCCCTCAGGCGTCGATTGAAACTCTGATTTAGAACCCAAGACCGAACCTATCCTCTCATGGTTCATCTCGTTACACGACGAGTCGATACAGCAATCACACACACAGAAACAACAACACGCAATACGGTAACAAAAACGACTATCAATGATTCACAATCCCTAATATCCGAATCTAATGCTTTTCCTAACGATCACGCACTAGTTAAAAGATCGAACCGACGAAGAACACGGATTCTACGGCTAAGGACAGCCTATGATTCACACCGGAACTCGCACAAAACCACGCTACGAATGATCCCCGAGAATGAACGAATGAGAAGCACTCGAGAACTCGAACGGCTCGCTAAAATTCACTTCTCTCTCTCGAAATCTCTTCTTTTCTCAACTCCCTCTCTGAAATCCCTTGTCCCTGACGGCTCATGAGAAACAAAGGTTAAAAGGGCGAGCTTAGGGTTTTCCCTAATCAAACCGCATGAAAATCGCGGTTTAAACAAACCAACCCGCGATTCCTGAATTGGTGTCGAGGATTTATGGATTGCGGTCGTTACAATTCTCCCCCCTAACACTGGATTCGTCCTCGAATCCTCAAAAAAAACCGTCTATCAAAGACTCAATCCTGGCCCGAACCGGCCAATACTCCCGAGATTAAACACCCGATCTCTGAGGCTCTCGTTCAGTCTCATTTTTATACGCTCGTTTTCAGATATCTATTACTCTTAACTCATTCCACACCCCTCCCACTCGCAGGACGCATCCCTTTAGCTATCGGTGTCACACCACTCCCACTCGCAGGACGCATCCCTTGGGCTATCGGGGCCCCGCACCCTTCTCACTCGCAGGACGCATCCTTTGAGCTATCGGTGCCTCGTGTCCCTTCCACTCTCAGGACGCATCATTTGAGCTCCGGGTACACAGGGGAGACTAATCATCCCCTCGAGAGAATGCATCCTCTCAAAAAAAAATTAATGAGTTGCTCGGGACCGATACCCCTTGAGTAATAAATTCTAAAACGTCTATAAACATCTATCATCTAAACCACCTCTCGTGGTCCAACTCGATAGTCCATAACCCGAAATATCACCACAAATCACATATAAGAATAACCATCTTATAAAACATAGAAAATAAGAAACGACTCCATCTTATAAATCTCTAAAAGGTATAATCGTTACAACAAAAATGAAAATACAGAATAAGCAAACATGCTAAACAACAAGACTAGAACCACAAAGAGAAATAAAGCCCAAACAACGACCTGCTTGTCGAACCATTTCCCGAACTTTAACTTCATCTTTGCCTTGGGCTCCCCAGTCTCCTTCTCGCATCCAACGCAATCCCACAGAATCCGCAACAACGGAATCTTCTTCCGACGCAGCTCCTTGACTCTCCTCTCCAGAATCCTCATAAGAACCGCCGGAATAGACAAATCCGGCTGAAGATCCGCAGGGATCTCTGACACTAACTGTAGGGGTCAAATCTCCCCTAGAAGAATCGATAGCCTAAACCGACTAAACATACGTTAAACCGACAATTCCGAGGACTCGGTTAACCGGTGGCAGAACTGGAGGTTTTGCCACCAACCGGCCCAATTGTCAAGCCCAGAAGACAGAGGCCCATTAAAGGTCTGATACTATTTGTCCCAACCGACTTATTTTCCTATAAATAAGCATGTACCCCCTCATAATCGGGGATCCAAAAATTTTGAACTAAATAAGACAAAAACAGCTCTCAGCTAATAAATAAGAGCAGTTCAAGAACCCTAATTCATAATCTATCTGAGTGTTTGAAACCCTAAAGAAGCTCTATTTCCGAAGAATCTTCACAAATTCAATTGGGTAATTTTCCAGCTCGCACAATTTGGCGCTAGAAGGAGGGGATGTACTCGCAGCACTAGCTTCCTACACGAAACAAACACTTAGACGAATTCGCAAGATGTCAATAACGAACCCGCAGTCTCCAACGACCGAAGGTGGTTCAGATCCGAGGGAGTCCGCTGTGGATAGGCAAACCAACGTGAACGGCCAGTCCGCTCTGGATGCGGAAGCAGGCGGATCTGTCCTGACAGGAAACCAGACAACCACCAATACCAGTTCGGCCGACCCGGCCACACCGGAAGCTTACAGTCAGCTCAAATCAATGCTCGAGCAGTTGCTGAAGCAGTCCTAGAACCAGGAAACCATCAATAGTAACATGACCGCCGAAATCAGAGCCTTGTCGGCAGCCCGTCAGTCTCGAGGACATCCTCAACATGTTGCGCTTCACATCACCCCGACTACTCTCAGCTTCACCCCAGTAGCCTCGCCTTCAGCTCGCGGGGCTCGCGGGGATCATACACCAACGCCTTTCAGAGATGGGGTTGTCGCCAACGCAGGTGCAACTGACGACATCGTTGAGATCGCAGACGATCTGGAGGAATGTGAATTCGGAGCCGCACGACCCAGTCGACCGACCAGTCATATCCAAGGTCGGGATAAGGGCAAAATCATGGAGAATATGCGATGGACGGAGCAGGCCGAAGCCCCGACCAATCGCAGAACTATTATTACGCAGCAAAGGAAGATGAACGAGCTCAAAGCCATCATGCAGCAGACTGCCCGCGATCTCAAAGATATGCGATCACAAGTGCATTGTGCAACCAACAAGGCGCCAGAAATCGAACATGTTCTTGAAGAAGCTCGCACTACTCCTTTTACCGAGCGAATAACCAAGGCGCGTCTATCCGATCCGGGGAAGATCAGGGTCCCTATTTACGAGGGAAAGGGCGACCCCACAGAGCACATTAGAGCATTCTCAATCGCAATGGGGCGAGCTAATTTCCGACTCGAAGAAAGGGACATGGGTCACTGCCTCCTCTTCGTGGAACACCTCAAAGGGGAAGCTCTCTATTGGTTTACGGAAATGAAGAGGAATTCGATCGATAGCTTCGCGCAGCTCTCCGAAGCATTCTTGAAGCAATATGCCATTTTGATGAAGCGCAGGTCATCGGAGGCAGATCTGTACACCATGTCGCATGCAGCCAGCGAACCCTTGGGAGTTTTCATCGAACACTTCAAGGCGATGCTTACTCAAGTGAAGGGGATCGATGACCAGTCCGCACTGAGCGCGTTGCGGAAAGCCCTGTGGTACAATTTGGATTTCCGAAAGGAAATGACAATTAACGAGCCCTCGTCGATTCAAGACGCACTTCATCGCGCTAATGGTTTCGCAAAAAGCGAGGATGAAACCAGAATTCTGGGCCAGAAGTATGGGAAGGCCAGAAATCCTAATCCGCAGGAAGCCCTGACTACAGGAAAGAAGAAGCAGGGCAACTTTGTGCAGCACGAGGGAGGTTTTAAAGGTGCCCATAACTATCAAGTGGACTCACCCGGCTATAGTCGAGGAAGAGGGCGAGGCCGCGGAAGTGGCACTCTGGGCCGTAGTAATGGCAACATGTGGACGAGGAACTCGCAGTATGATGAATCCACATATTGCGGCTTTTACAAAATGGGCGGACATTCAATGGCTAATTGCAGAGTGCTTGGTATGTGACTCGCAGTGAAGCTGGCCACCGGCAAACTCAGAGGAAATATAAGTGTTAACGATTTCCAACTTGAGCAATTCGACGATGCAAGAGAAGTAGACAACCCGTCTTGGGACAATAACAGGAGTAACAAACGAGACAGGCGGAACGATAACGAAGCCCACCTCGGCAGGCGAAACGGTAATGAGGACCAAGGTGGCTCGAAGCAAAAGGTCTGCAACATGATCATGGGCAGCTCGCGGTATTGCTCAAACACCATCTCGTCAATCAAAGCTTATCAGAGACGAGCCGAGATAGAGGCGAATAAATCCAACACGAACGATGTCATCCAGTTTGAAGAGCAGGAGGTTGATGACATTGACAAACCTCACGATGACCCGCTTGTCATTTGTCTCTTTGTCGGAGGTTGGGACACGGGTCGCGTTTTGATTGATACTTGAAGCACAATGGACATCATCTTCATATACGCTCTTAACCGTATGGAAATCGACCTTGCTCAAGTCGAATCCTATCCTAAGCCTTTGACCGGGTTTAATGGCGAGACGACAATGACACTCGGGACGATCAAACTTCCGGTATTTGCGAAAGGGGTAACTAAAATAGTAGAGTTCGCAGTGTCTGATAACCCGGAGATTTACAACGTAATAATGGGAACTCCTTGGCTCAATTCGATGCGTGCCGTCGCCTCGACATACCATCTCTGCCTTAAATTTCTAACCAAAATCGGGATCAAAACAATCAGAGGAAGTCAGGCGGTATCACGATCTTGCTTCATGGCCGCGTACATACTAAGGACTCAGGCGGCAACCCCGATCCCAAGTGAGAAACGAAAAAAGATTAAGACTGACAGGGAGCCCGTCAAGGAGCTCTCGAACGTTTTATAGCAATTACAGGTTACGGAATCCTGTGAAGAGGAAGGAGCGGGTCCGACCTGTGAACTTGTCATGTTGGCTTGCATAGACGACGAGTCCCCAATGTGTGGAGATAGGCGCATCGCTAGACGAAGCAGTCAAGCTCGACCTCGTCGAATTCCTTAAGAAGAATGTTGTTACTTTCGCGTGGGCAGCCGAGGATATGCCTGGGATTGATATCGGTATCATCATTCACGAGTTGAATGTTGATGTGACCTTTAAGCCTATAAAACAAAAGCGAAGGCGACTCGGTCCAGATAGGGCTCAAGCGGTAAATGATGAAGTAGACAGACTCTTGCGGGCCGGTTCAATTTCTGAAGTCAGATATCTAGATTGGCTTGCTAATCCAGTCGTCGTGAAGAAGAAAAATGGCAAATGGCGAGTCTGTGTGGATTTCACGGATTTGAACAAGGCGTGTCCAAAGGATAGTCTTCCACATATCGACCGCCTCGTCGAGGCCACCTCGGGGAACAGACTGTTGTTGTTTATGGATGTGTTTTCTGGCTATAATCAAATCATCATGCATCCTGGCGTTCGCGACGAAACATCTTTCATTACATATCGTGGGATCTATTGCTACGAGGTCATACCTTTTGGCCTTAAGAATGCTGGGGCTACTTATCAACGGTTGATGAACAAGATGTTTGCGGACCTCCTCGGCAAAATAATGGAGGTCTACATAGACGATATACTCGTCAAATCGCTCGAGGAGAAGGATCATGTCGGTCATCTCGCAGAATGTTTCGCGTTGTTAAACAAGTATAACATGAAGCTCAATCCGGCAAAGTGCCGTTTCGGCGAAACATCAGGCGAATTCCTTGGCTATATGGTAACTTGTCGCGGGATCGAGACAAACCCGAAGCAAATCCATGTGCTCATCCAGATGGCCTCGCCGAAGACAAAAAGAGAGGTCCAGCGATTGACAGGAAGAGTGGCAGCGTTGAATAGATTCATCTTGCGTTCTACCGACAAATGCTTGCCTTTTTATGACACTCTCAAAGACAAAAAGGGGCAGCTCGACAGGCATTCGAGTGGATAGATAAGTGTGAAGCGGCCTTCCAGGAGTTGAAACAATATCACGCGACTCCACCCGTTTTGACATAGCCCATTGCTAGCGAACTGCTTTTTCTTTACATCGCGGTTTCCTTATCGGCAGTCAGTAGAGTTCTAGTTTGCGAAGACGGCACAGAGCGGAAGCCCGTTTTCTACATCAGTAAGTCACGGACCGATGCAGAAACAAGATATCCTCTAACGGAGAAATTAGCACTCGCGGTTATTACGTCGGCTCGCAAGCTTCAACCTTATTTCCAATCCCACTCGATCGTAGTTCTCAGTACTTTTCCACTACGAGCTGTTCTCCACAGTCCAACTCAATCCAAGCGACTCGCCAAGTGGGCTATTGAATTAAGCGAGTTCGATATCAAGTATCGCAGTAGGACGACAATCAAAGCACAAGTGTTGGCCGACTTTCTAATCGAACTGCCAGAGGCGGCAGCCTCGTCAGAAAATGAAGACCCATCCCAAATCTGGCAATTAAATATGGACGACTCGTCATCTAAACACGGATCGGGAGTAAGCATTCGACTGTCGTCACAAGACGGGAAATCTCTGGAACAATCATTCTGCCTTGATTTCAAAGCATCAAACAATGAGGCAGAGTACCAAGCCTTACTCGCGGGTCATCGATTGGCTAAAGCACTTAAAATGACAAGGATAGAAGCTTTTTGCGACTCTCAACTCGTCGTGTATCAGTTCAACGGCGAATACGCAACAAAAGACGAATGCATGGAAGCATACCTCACCCTCGTCAAGACATTAACGGCGGAATTCGAATTTTTTACCCTGACGAGAATTCCAAGGGCAGAGAACTCGCAAGCAGATGCCCTCGCTTCACTCGGCTCGTCGGCACAGACAGATAAAGCTCTTCAAAGAATCATCCAGGTTGAGTTCATCAAAAAAACGAGTATCGCAGCCATCAAGGAAGTCAACATGCTGACAAGATCTCAAACCGTGAAGCGGAAAGCGGATCTAAGCAACGGCTCGGCTACTCGTCTTGTGGCAGATTTGATGGACCTCGACCAAACCAAAGATATTGTCAAACCAGTTTCGATGGATCTCGACCAGTCCGACGCCGTCGGAGCAGATGAAACGACGGATGTGATGGCAGAAAACAACGAGCTCGATCCGGATAATACAACTTTTGACAGCGGTCTTCTCCCCGAGGAACTCGAAGAATTACCAGAGGATGCTTACCCATGTAGCGAGGAACCGCCACCAGCACACAAAATCGTTGATATTCTATGGTTGTGACACTAAGTGGATGGCTGACATTCGCAGATATCTCGCAGACGGTGAGGTACCAATCGACAAATGGGCGGCTCGCAAATTAAAGGCGCAGTCATCACGCTTCATTCTATTTCACGGGGAAGTCTTCAAATAGCGACTTTCCGAGCCGCTCCTCGTCTGCGTCGAGGGGGAAGCAGCTCGCCAGGTATTGCATGAAGTTCATGGCGGATCATGCGGTAACCATTCAGAAGATCGCTCACTCGCCATTCGAATTAAACGACATGGATATTTCTGGCCAACAATGATAAAAGACTGTGAGTTATTCGCGATAAAGTACGAGAAGTGTCAACGTCATGGTCCTTTCATCCATTAACCAATGGAGTTTTTAAGTTCGGTTATTTCGCCTTATCCATTCATGCGATGGGCGATGGATATCGTCAGACCTCTCCATCCGTCTCGGCAGAAAAAGTATCTTTTGGTCCTAACAGACTATTTTTCCAAGTGGATCGAGGCAGAAGCATTTGGATCAATCAAGGACAAGCACGTTGAAAACTTCGTCTGGAAGAATATCATTTGTCGACACGGCGTTCCCTACAAAATAGTAACTGATAACGGTTCGCAGTTCATTTCCAAGCAGTTTGAACTTTTCTACGGCAAATGGAAGATCAGAGTCAGCAAGTCGACACCTCGTTGCCCACAGGGCAACGGTTAGGCGGAGGCGTCGAACAAGACACTTATTCACAGATTAAAGACTCGACTTGATGCCAAGAAGGGTCGTTGGCCAGATGAACTCGAAGGCGTATTATGGTCCTATCGAACCACACCTCGTCGCGCTACGGGCGAGACACCTTTCGTCCTCGTCTACGGAACAGAGTGTGTAATTCCTCCTGAGGTCTATTTTCCAGGAGTTCGCAGACGATTACTTCCAGAACAGGAAGGTCTCAATCATCTCTTCATGCTCGACGAGCTCGACCTCATCAACGAAAGGCGCGATCAAGCTCTTATCAAGATGATTGAATATCAAACAGCGGCCGCCAAGTATTACAACTCCAAAGTGCGAATTCGACGTTTTTACGAAGGAGACCTCGTCCTTCGCGCAGTATTTCAGAATACGGCCGAGTCGAATGTCGGCAAACTCGGCGCTTACTGGGAAGGACCTTACCAAATCACAAAGGTGGTTCGCCCAGGCGTCTACAAAATTGCTAACATGAAAGGAGAAATGATCCCGCGTTCCTGGAATGCGCGACATCTGAAAAAGTACTACTGCTAAAAGTACTAAATCACTTGACTTGAACTACGGCGCGACTTGATCCCTTCACAGGGTACGTAGGCAGCTCGTTTTCGGACAAGTTCAGTTGCCCTCCCTATTCAAAAAAAGGGGGAGTGGGTCCGTATATTCATACTCCCAAACTCGATGTGTGCTAAACTAAGTTTATTATGATTCAATCAATTCGTAAATAACTTAAATGTCTAAACGCGACAACTCGCAAACGACTTAAATGTCTTAACGCGACAACTCGCAAACAACTTGTCTACACGCGACAATCGGCAAACGACTTAATTGTCTAAACCGCGACATCAATGTCGACTCGTTGTCATTACTGACCATAATAGCGATCTATAACACTTCATCGCGAAGTTTACCAATACATCCATAACGGATAATGCGCGCTATATAAATTTAGAGTTCATCACTGGAGCTTATGTATTCACGGGAATATGTCTGTAAACCAGGATGTTCGTCTCGCAGAACCCAATAATACTTAACACTGGTCGAACTTGGCAAATATAATCGGGTCAGAGATTATAATCAGGTTGGAGATTATGTGGAACTCGTCAGCACCGAAATTTGTTCCACGTAACGAACTCTAACAAGCCTCGCCAAAAACGGCGAATCCTAAAGCGATTAAAAACTCGCTTGAAATACAAATTTGTGAAGGCATTCATTAAAATTTGGTTTCGACCAACAAGGCAATTAAAATGTCACAAGTTGGATAAAGCCATCCAGGCAGCGAAACAATCGTAATTCAAGTCTAAAAACCTTAAACAAAACAAAAAACAAAATCCTAAAAACCTAACACGATTTGGATTAGGCAACCAGCTAGCCTTCTTCAACCCCTTTATCTTCAGCTGGTACAGGTCCAGGCGAACTCGCACCTCGCCAGTCGATTTCCCAACAATCGTTTCGCCAGTCTTGGGGTCCTGTCCAGAAGGAGCCGTCTTATTGATCTCACCCAACTCGCTGTCGCTCATCTCTTTACTGGCACCTCGCAAGCGCATACCCAAAGAACCGTCGTTGGATCCAAAAACTACATTAATACCAACAGACTTAGCAACGGTCTCGACTCGCGGGGAAACAACTATATCCCTTACATTAATGGGAACCACATAATTCATACATAGCGTCTTCCTCAACTCAGCGGCTATCTCATCAAAGACATCATAGGCAGAACCCAGTTTTTCCTTGCTCTCCATGATATCGGCACGCTCGGCTACAGGATCAAAATGATCCTTAGGGTCAGCCTTCTCCATATCATCAAAAAGTTGGAGATTTGCGTCAGCTTGCGAGAGGTAGACCATGTGCTTAATCGGCTTCTTCATAATTTGGCAAAACAACTCGTTAGCACGGTTCACTTGAGCTTGCACCTCGGCAGCTGCAGTTTGCCTCGCAGAAGAAACACCCGCTTCGAGATCCTTCTCGCGGTCGGCAATTCTTTCCTCGTCCTTCTTCTTGTCGAGACCAACTCTTTGAAGATGTACGCCCAAGTCGTCAGAGCTCTTTTTATACGCGTCGCGTTCGGCAGCGAGGTGGCTCATTTGAGACGCGACTTGTTTCTTTTCGGCTTCTTCCTTCTTCTTGGCCTTGTTGATAAAAGACTGTCTAGATCTCGCCTCCTGATCATACGCTATGATCATTCTGTTGCAATGAGCGATAGCCTGCAGCAAAACGGAATTCCTTGTAGAGCTCGCTCTTTATCAGCATTTCCGGGATTGGAAAATTGTCGCCAGGATACGAGATCTTGGCCATCAAGGCTGCCGCGGCAGACGGATCATCATAGAGTTTGACGGGTTTTTCAGATAGTGGACCTGGAGGAATAGACTCGCCTAGGCCCAGAGTCGGCAAGTCGCGACGAGATTTCTTCGCATTATCAGCCTTGCCTTTGCCTTTATCAGAGGCAGAGAGTTTTCGCTTCCGAACCAATTGGTTCTCCAGCTCGACCGGTTCGTCATCAATGGTAATTGGTTGAAAGGGAAGAATAGCCAAAGGATTACTTGTCTCTGTGGCTATCACCTCGTCGACATTCCCAGTAGGAGTTTTCTCGTTGCCTACACTTCGCTCGGATGTCTCGACGGCAGAGATACCGACATTCGAACCCTTCGCTTTCTTAGACTTTGCAGATTTTTTTTTTGAGATCGCGGAATGTGGGTCGGTCCGGCATGATTTCAAGATCTTCGATAAAAATAGTCTCCCTCGTCGGTTAAAGCAGACTCGCGAGCTCGAATAACTCTCTGAAGATGGAAGTGGCGGATCCAAAAACACTTCCGAGCCTTTAGCTTGTTGAACAGATCGTCGATTTCGGGGACGGGAGTGCCTAGCGGTCTGCGAGCTGTGAAAACAATTGTACAACAAGTTTAGATAAAGGATATGAAGGAGGCAGTTCGCGCGATAAACTTTTAAGGAATTCTACCAAGAGTTCCCTACTTCGCTACCGCCGGGTGTTCTTCTTCAACAGACGAGGTTGACATCGGCACAAAGAAAAAGGATTTTCGCCAATTATGGTCTTTGTTTGGAAAGTCATCTATAATCTTATACTGGGGTCGGCTCGCCAGATTATATAACTTCTTGCCGCTCGGGTCGACGTTCTTGCGGAATTCGAGAAAATTATGAAGATGACGAACTCCGATGGGCTCGCCACATTCAGCGGCTCGCGTTAGAAGCTCGACCAATTGACAAATTCCTCTCGTATTGATCTGCGCGAGCGCGATGTGATGAACCCACATATACCGCAGAATCGTCAAAGGAATAGGGAGTGTAAGGTAACAATCCCTAAACCAACATTCATACGCAGTGAATGTGCCGGCAGGCGGATTGTCTTCTCGACCGCGTAGGGGATTCCGCATTCTTGGCGAAGAATTGCCAGGGAATCTTTATCGCACCATGAAGAGCCTGGAGGTGGGCGTTGTTTTCGCCTCGACTTCGTTTTCTTGACTTTAGTTGTTCCAGACCCAATCCAGTTCTCCAATTTCTCTTTTTCCACAATAGGGTTATAGGCCCAATTGCATTCTTCAATCTTTACACGAAGGGGCAGCTCGGCAAGACTAAGCGGCTCGTCGCGAAGATATGGAATTTCAACAACCAACCTTTGTTCATCGACAGCAGGAGTCTCGACAATCTGTGAAGGACGCGAGGTCCCAACTGCCTCTTAGAAATCTGTTCTTGGAGCTCGCGTCGGTGAAACAATCTCCCTCGTCTCACAACTTTGCCTTAAGATGGGAGTGGGATAGGAGAAAAAGTCGGCAAGGGGAGAATTACCTCTCGCTCGATCCTTTCGACCAGAAGAACTCGCATCCTCGCGACCTGAAGTACTCGTCTCCTCTCGACCGCAGAACTGACCACAACTTGAGCTCGCGTCAGCTAACGACTCGCTATTGTCAGAGTACTCCCAGATCAATCTTTCTTTCTCGGGGAGCTCGGCAGATCTCACAGAAACAATCGAATTCGTTGACAACATAAATTTTCGGATTGAAAAGGGGATTTTTCAGTTTTCTCAAAAACATGGCGGTGATGACGAAGAACACGGCAGCGGCGAAGTGATGGGACGGCTAAAAACCCTAGTAAAAACTTGAAAGTTAAAACGAGAGAAAAGAGAGAAAGAAGAATACCAGTTTTCGGAGAAATGGAAATTGTGAGAGATATCTGAGGAGCATCGCACTTTATATAGGCGTGTTGCGGATCGAGTTTCGAGGTAGGCCTCATTTCATAATGGGCCGAAGATCTGGACATAGAAGACCACAGTTTCGAGGGGGTTTATACCAACTGGTGATTCCGCGGTTTCCATTTAGCTCGAAATGCAATCCCGCGAGCTCACCTTTAAGTTAATTCGCGACTTCACGGTTTCGCATTCCCAAGACTTCGATTCTCAGAGATTATCGCGACCTCGCAATGCCAATAAGTCTGACCAAGTCGCGCCCTCGTAACTTGGTCAAATCAATTTATGGTTACATTGTTACCATATGGCAAGAAGAAGTCGTAGTCGCAAATTTTTATCAAAGACCTCGCGACTCACTTCATCAAAATAGTTCCCGACCTCTTGGGCTTCATCAAATCAATTCGCGGTCTTCGCAGAACTTTGCAGTTTTTATCAAAGACCTCGCAGCTCTCTTCGTCAAATCAGCTCGCGGCCTCGCAGTTTTCTTCGTCAAATCAGCTCGTGGCCTCGCAGTTTTCTTTGTCAAATCAGCTCGTGGCCTCGTAATTTTCTTCATCAAATCAGCTCGCAGCCTCGCAGCTCTCTTCATCAGATCAGCTCGCGGCCTCGCAGCTCTATTCGTCAAATCAGCTCGCGGCCTCGCAGCTCTCTTCGCCAGATCAGCTCGCGGCCTTGTAGCTTTCATCGTCAAATCAGCTCGCGGCCTCGCAGCTCTCTTCATCAGATCAGCTCGCGGCCTCGCAACTCTCTTCATCAGATCAGCTCGCGGCCTCGCAACTCTCTTCATCAAATCAGCTCGCGGATTATGAGCGCGATCCGCTCGCGACTACATCTCTTATTTGCCTCGTCATATCGCATCTTCAATCAGCTCGCAAATTACGAGCGCGATCAGCTCGCGACTTTGCAAGTTCGAAATCAACTCGCAGATAACGTCGCATAGGTCAGCTCGCCGAATTGGGTGCAACCATGTTATCTGGCTCGGCATTATCTCTCAAAATCAATCTTCACCAACACGGGTTTAAACCGCGATAATCGGATCGTCGCCAACACGTTAACAGTCTAACGGAAATCACTTCTTCATTTGGATACCCTTACTTCAACATTTTTATTAATAAAACTTTTGAACTGGGGGGCTAACTGTAGGGGTCAAATCTCCCCTAGAAGAATCGATAGCCTAAACCGACTAAACATACGTTAAACCGGCAATTCCGAGGACTCAGTTAACCGGTGGCAGAACCAGAGGTTTTGCCACCAACCGGCCCAATGGTCAAGCCCAGAAGACAGAGGCCCATTAAAGGCCCGATACTATATGTCCCAACCGACCTATTTTCCTATAAATAAGCATGTACCCCCTCATAATAGGGGATCCAAAAATTCTGAACAGAATAAGACAAAAACAGCTCTCAGCTAATAAATAAGAGCAGTTCAAGAACCCTAATTCGTAATCTATCTGAGTGTTTGAAACCCTAAAGAAGCTCTATTTCCGAAGAATCTTCACAAATTCAATTATGTGATTTTCCAGCTCGCACACTAACTCCTCCGACTCATGCAGGCACTTCCTCATCATAGACACATGGAAGACCTTATGAAATGCCTTCATGATCGGAGGTAACTCAAGCCGATACGCCACCGGTCCAACTCGCTCCACTACAGGAAACGGACCCAAAAAATGTAGACTCAGCTTGTTCTCAGATATGGATCTATTAGGACCCCTCAACATGGCCATCTTGAGATACACGCGATCTCCTACCGCGAACTCAAGCTCTCACCTCCGCTTAACAGCGTAACTCCTCTGACAATCCTGAACTTCCTTTATGTTCAACCTCACAACACGGACCTTCTCCGTTGTCTCCTGAACAAAAGTAGCTCCATGAATATTGCGCTTTCCTACTTAGGTCCAGCATAAAGGCGTCCTACATGGCCTCCCATACAAAGCCTCGAAAGGAGCCATCCCTATATTCGCCTGAAAACTATTATTATAAGCAAACTCGACTAAACCCAAGTGATCGGCCCAATGGCCACCCCAATCCAGAACACACATCCTCAACAAATCCTCCATAGTCTGAATAGTCCTCTCTGACTGCCCATCAGTCTGCGAATGATATGCCGTACTCATATGCACCTTAGTGCCCATCTCTTCCTGAAATGCTCTCTAGAACTCTGATGCAAACCGAGGATCCCGATCAGAAACAATACTGGTTGGCGCTCCATGCAGCCTCACAATCTCCTGCACAAACTTCTTAGCCAATTTAGTCGCTCCGTCGGTCTTTTTAATGGCCAAAAAGTGTGCTGACTTAGTCAACCGATCCACGATCACACAGATAGCATCATACGTCCGCGAAACAGGTAATCCCACTACAAAATCCATCGTAATCATATCCCACTTCCACTCCGAAATGGGCAAACTCTGCAGAAGACCACTCGGAACCTTATGCTCTGCTTTGACCAACGAACACGTATTGCACTTAAAGACATAAGCTGCCACATCTCTTTTCATCCCGACCCAGTGATAATACCGTTTGAGATCACGATACATCTTAGTCGCTCCTGGATGAATCGAGAACTTACTCGCATGAGCCTCTCGCAGAATCTCCTACCTCAACTCCTCAACCTTGGGTACACAAACCCGACCGCGAACAAGAATCGCCCCATTCGATGAGACCTGATAGTTGGAACCCACTGCGGTCGATGCAGCCACCAAACCCGAATTGCTCGCCTGAGCCGCAAGAATCCTACTCAAGAGATCCCCCTGATCAACCGCCTCTAAGCCCAACGACTCCTCTAAAATAGCACATAACCGCAAAGTACTAATCTTGCTTACCAGCGACTCGATATCCTGCTCCTGAGCCGAATCTCCTCGCCGACGACTCAAAGCATCTGCTACCTAGTTCGCCTTACCAGGATGATAAAAATATCCAAATCATAATCTGCCAACAGCTCAATCCAGCGTCTCTGTCTCACATTCAGGAACGGCTGAGTGAAAATGTGCTGCAGATTCTTATGATCTGTAAAAATCTAAACTTTCCCACCATACAGATAAGATCTCCAAATCTTCAATCCAAACACCACTGCGCCCAACTCTAAATCATGCGTAGGGTAATTACGCTCTGCGCCCCTCAACTGCCTCAAAGCATACGCAATCACTCTACCCTCCTGCATCAACACGCAACCCAGACCAATCCCAGAAGCATCCGTGTACACTACGTATGGCTTACCCGACTCGAGCAACGTTAACACCGGTGTACTCATCAACATCTCCTTAAGTCTCGAAAAGCTATCCTCGCACTCCTAAAACCAAACAAACAGGACATCCTTCCCGCTCAACTTTGTCATCGACTGAGCCATACTCGCAAAACCTTTAACAAACCTCCGATAATACCCTGCTAAACCCAGAAAACTCCTGATCTTGGTAGCATTAGACGGTCTAGGCCAATCTTGAATAAAATCTATTTTAGCCGGATCCACTTAAACTCCCTCTACAGAGACAATGTGACCAAGGAATCCCATCTCTCGCTGCCAAAAACTGCACTTGCTCAACTTAGCATAAAGCTTCTGCTCCCGAAGCTTCTCCAGAACTAAATGCAAATGCACCTCATGCTCCTCAGGACTCTTAGAGTAAACCAAGATATCGTCGTTAAAGATAATCACAAAGACATCCAGATACTCTTGGAATACGCCGTTCATAAACCGCATGAACGTTGCTGGCGCATTCGTCAACCCAAACGGTATCACCACAAACTCGAAGTGATAATACCGTGTCCTAAAAGCCGTCTTCCGAATATCTACCTCATCTATCGGAATATGATGATATCCTGAAGCCAAGTCGATCTTGGAGAACCAAGTAGCACCCCTCAACTGATTTACCAACTCATCAATCCTCGGGAGAGGGTACTTATTCTTTATAGTGACCCGGTTCAGTCCCCGGTAATCAATACATAACCAAAAACTACCATTTTTCTTCTTTACAAACAGCACCGGCGCTCCCCACGGTGAAGTACTCGGATGGATAAAACCCTTACCAGCCAAATCCTTCAACTGACTCTTCAGCTCTGCCAACTCAGCTGGAGCCATCCTGTAAGGTGCCTTGGAGATAGGCTCTGTCCCGGGCTCTAACTCAATCGTAAACGGATCGGACCGAGACGGCAAAAATACTTGCAACGACTAGAAGACATCCTCAAACTCCCAGACAACCTGAATCTCACTCACCGTAACCTTACCAACGGACTCTGGCATAGAAATTGTCGCCAAATAAGCCTCACATCCTCGCTCTAACATCCGCATTGCCTGAACCGCAGAAATCACTAGGCTCCCTGAAGTCGGTCATACTCCCTGAAACGTTAACTTCTCTGCTTCACGCTCGAAGGTCACTATGCCCCGATAACAATCAAGATGGACTCTATAATGAGACAACCAATCCATCCCTAGGATAACGTCATACAGCTCCACCGGACTGATCACCAAGTCTGCAGGCATTGACTACCCCGCAATCTGAACATCAACTGCTCTAGCACGGCCCGAAGTAGCCAGGAAACCACCTCCAGCTACCTTGACCAACCCTGAACGCTCACCAGCGCTGCTACGGATGCCACTGCTCTCGGCATGCTCCGGGGTAATAAAGCAGTTAGATGCTCCAGAATCGAAAAGCACATGGGACTCAAAACCTCCCACTAACAAGGTCCCTACACAATTCATATGCGTTGAGAACCCTACTAGACTATCACATGTAAAAAAGGAGAAACAAACAACAATTCACCAACTACAGAATCTACGAAGTCTAAGTCTAAGATTTTACCTGTTATCGAAGCGCCGTTATGCTGGCCCTGACCCACCTCTCCCGGGGTATAGACTCGCGGTGCTGGCCCAATCTTACCCAACGGCTGCACTGCCGCCAACTGTGCCACTGGCTGGGTTGCAGCAAAAGTCGTCCGCTGCGGTTTAGGACACATCGGCCTGATATGCCCGGGTCTCGCCAGTTATAACAGACCCTCGTGTTTGATTGTTGCGGCGGCTGCTGCTACTGCTGCTCACCCTTCCCAGGGCAACTCGACAACTTATTCTCCAAACAGCCGCATCCAAAATACGCTCATCCCATTCCCGTTTTTGTCCATGCGCAGGCTTGCCGCCCGTGCCGGAACCAGAACTGGAACCACTCCACGATTGCTGCTGCCTCGGCTGAACAGCTGGGACAACTGACACTGGCACTACCAGCTTCGCCCTCGAGGCGTACTTGGTCACTCTGTATCTGGTTCGCAAATCCGGCTATAGTTCCCTCAGGAACCTCTGGACCTGCGCTCGCTGATCCGAAGAAGTCCGTTCGAAGCCCAAAAGACCCAGATGTTTACTTTTATGTTCTGGCCGACTTTGTACCCTTATATATACGTTTTTACATCCATTGTTTAGGAGGACGCATTATTTTACTTAAATCTTAGAGATATCTTTTAATAAAAACATGTTTTCATCATTCGATATGTCTGAGTAGTTTTCTTTGTTAGGTTTAGGGTTATTCGAAAGTGTTTGATGAATTGCTAGATCTGATTTCTTGTTAGGATAGTATCATTAGAATATTCTTCATCTTGACTTGTGTTTATTGCTGATTTTAGCCTCGCGAACTGAAATCTGATCTAGGGTTAATTAATAGAAACGACAGTTTGATTGATTACCTGATCTAGTCTTTGATGAGCAAAATTCTTTTTCGCAAAGAAATTTGGTTTAGGGTTTTGTGAACAATTGAACCTGAAATTAATGCTTGTTTAGATTCATAGGATTCGCAAAGAAATTTGGTTTTCTAGGATTTATGCATAGATAACTTCTGCAACGAAAGTTGATTAGTTTTATATTCATGTTCATGTTCATGAATTGTGCTTTAATATTCCTATCAATTGATTTATCTGCAATTCTGATTCACTGGAGATTTCCCTGTGCCTAGTGCTTTTCCTTGTTGAATTTACAACCGTTTTAATTGCTTGCTTTGATTTACTTGCATTAACATCATCCTGCCTAGCTTAGTCTGAATTTATTAATCTATTGTGTTTATCTGATTTCCGGAGGATTCGATCCTAAAGTACTATAATTGATCTCTTAATTTGAGAGAGTTTAGCTCTAGGTTAATTTGAGCACTATCACCAAGCCTCCTGGCCTCTATAGCTCTCCACCAAGCATGAGCATCACCACTCAGATAGTGGACTGCCAACTCTACCCTGTACTCCTCAGGGCAACGAACCGAGCGGAAATTACGCTCCACACGCAACCGCCACTCATCTGCCTCCTCGGGACTAACACCACCCAAAAAGAAAGCAGTACTCATCTGCCGCGTCTGGGTTACCATCTCCAGGTAAGACGGACGCACCTCTGCAACCGCAGTCCTCGGCTGCACTTCCGCCACAGGAGGCAACACTAGAGCCTGAACCGGAACCGCTGCCGGAAACCGCTCCAACAACTGCGCCATGAAGCCCTCCATACGCTCCCATCGATCCTGAGCTGGAACGGCACCCGCACCTGGGCCCGCTCCTCTGCCAGCCATATCGGCGCCTCTCCCGGCACCCACATCACTCACACTCGCACTACTGGCCTCGCCCTCGGATCCCTCATGATGTGTAGGAGTCTCTGACGCATGCGTAGCACTCAAAGACGACTCGACAACTGGGCCACAACCCCGTCGGCCTCTGCCTCGACCTCTACCACGTCCACGACCTCCAGCTCTGGCGTCCATCTCTCTGCACTCATACAGAACAGGACAATAAGCTACAAGAAGTCACAATCAAACACACAACATACCGTGGAATCATTTTAAAAGGCCGAAGAGGATGATACTAAGACTCTTATTAAATTGACTAAGCACAAAAATCAATTTAAACACATAGTCTCAGGCATCCAAATTTCACTGTCCTAAAACCGTCTAGGCTCTGATACCAAAATGTAACACCCAACTTTTTTTTTTTTTTTTTAAACTAACATTTCTACTGCGGAAAAATAACATAAACATTTAAACCAATTTAAGAATTCAATAATTCCATAAACTAGATAAATCCTTTAACCAAGAAACTATATTCAGGAATGATCCAAAAATAAACTAGTAACCTAAAACGTTTGGTTCACTAGACTAAAACAGAATAACAACCCTATCATCCTCTTCCAACGGCCTCGATTCCACGATCACACTTTTCCTTTACCTGCAACTCAAAGGGAAAAACAGAGTTGCGTGAGTATTACCATAAATACTCAGTGGAGCGGTCATCCCGCAAACAGAAAAAGCAAAAAGAAGATATCAATTTACTACGCGATTTAAAAAAATCAATTAAACCAATACCATATTTAATTCACTATTTCCAGCTTAATTAAACATTTTCCAGATTAAATAGGCATTTACGGATTAATTAAACATTTACGGATTATTTAAACAATTTTTCCAAGCAAAGAAAACCGAGTGTCGATCGACACTCCCCACTCACAAATACACCTTCCTACAAGTAAAATAATTATTAATGAAATTTGTTGGTTTAATTATTTCACGGGTGAAACACATTTGTATACAAAATAATCGCAACTTTCAAATATATAAAATGGGTCTTAGATTAAGTTTAGTAATTCACCATAATTATTTTTAAACTAAAATTATTAATTTTATTCGATAATTATTTTATCCCGCGTATAACGCGGATAATTTTCTAGTGAAATGTTATTTGAGTGTTCAAAGAGATTATATTCTCTGTCCCACGCCAATAGATTTTACTTATTTTGCTCAAGCCTATAGAATTTTTTATGTTTTTTTTTGTTTAAACATAGAAATGTTTATGTTATTCCATGTTTGTATATTATATGACCAACCCCATGCAAATTTCTTTTGGATTACTCAATCGCGTGCACCGTTGACAGTTAAGAGCATGTTAACGGCAAGTTTTTAATGGATTTCTACACTTAACTAAATAATAAATATTGATTAAAGTAAGAAAGAGAAATGTCATAGTTTAGAAACCAGTTTCCATATTTTAGAAACTCATTTGCTAACTTGTCCTGTTAAAATGTGGTTTTGATGATTAAAATTTAAATAAATAAACTAAAAAATTTTAAAATTATTAAATTAGATACTCATCAAGAACTTGCCTTTAAACATGCTCTTAGTTTTTTTTTTTTTTTTGTCAACCAAACATATAAATTATAAGATGTCTCCTGGAGCAATTGTCCAACTCGGAGGAGAAGCGTCTACATATGGAAATGCAATAGCATGAGATCGCGCAGAGCGGGCTAGACAATCCATATGGAGGTTGTTCGCACGTACAATCTTCGATACCGTGAAGTTGGGTAGGTGAACTATCAAACTTTGAATCTTATCTGAAAGAAGCGAAAAAGTTGGTCAATCGTCTGGATTTCTTATAATATCGACCAGGTCAGAGCTGTCCGTCTCGTACTATTGGCACTCCAGTCCTCGCTCCTGTAAACATGCTCTAATAGTTAATACAAGGAAATTTGTGAAAACAAAATAACACAGTGACCAACTAGGATCAATGGCTCAAATACCACTTTCTTTTTAAAATTGATTTGAAATGACACATTTAACAAATAATTTATTTTTGAACATTTTTTAATTATAAATTGATTTTTAAAAGTTTGGGTTAATTATTGTAAAATTAGGGTATAGATTTTGAGATAGGAGTAGGATTTAGGATTTGGGTTAACTATTATAAAATTGGGGTATAAATTTTGGGTAATGGTAAAATTTGAGTTTAATATTTAGTATTTGGGTTAACTATTGTAAAATTCGGGTATAGATTTTGGTATAGGATTTGAGATTTAGGATTTGGGTTACCTATAATAAAATTAGAGAATAGTTTTGGGGTGAAATTATTTTTTTTTAGAATTTAATCGAATTAAATTAAAAAGTGGCATTCTCAAATTGATAAATGGCACATAAGATCGTTTTTTGTAGACAGTGGCATTTGAGACTCACGCCCAAACAACTACAATTATTTTCACGTGAAACACATTAAACTATCTCTACTTGTCGTCGAATCGAACCTCTCTTAAAATGGGTTAAGAAACTTGTTGATTCGTGAAACACAAAAGTACAAAATTCCCACTGATCATCCAAAGAAATTGATTCGAAACTGGAAACCTAAATTTGTCAATTTGACAGATTATGCGTTTTAATTTAAAAATGATTTTTGAAATATTAAACTCATATTTCATAAAAATAAAACTATCAGTTCAACCTGGAAAATCAAATAAAAATAACAATCCAAACATGTTGTACACATTCTCTAAAAATCTCAGTTATATGAAACCTCTTAAAACCCTATTAAATCAATTCTCTGGGAATTAAAATCCTAAATGAGTGGAGATCTATATGGAATCCCTTTCCTCCTATGCTTTCGTTTTTTCTTCACATGTTCAACATCTTCTGATGAATTCTCCATTAGCTCATCCAATTGTGACCCAAGAGTATTCCTAAACGGTCAAAATTTACAATTACAGAGTTAAAAATTGACCTAAAACAAAAGTTATGGACTTTAATCACACTAATTAGGGTTAAAACGTACCTTGAATTCTATAGAACAGAATAAAGCAGAAGAAGCAGCATCAATTTCCCATTCACAAACTTGGCATTTACGCGTAACATTGCTTCTACAACGATGATTATTACTCTCACGTCTCTGATTAATATAGACGATCGCCCACGAGTTTTTTAACTAGAGATTGTTTTAGGGATCACAATAACAAGTTGATTGTTTTACAAGTAATTAAAAAAAAAAGATTTGTTACCTGAATTGTTGTATGGTCTTTGTGATCGTTCTTTTTGTAGCAGAGCTCGCATAAAGGAGGAATCATACAATCGCAACAGAAGTGACATCGATGTTTGTTGATGTGTTGATCGCATAATTCGTGGAATAGCTTCGACTTCACCATCTGAACGAGCCATGGATATCTTTTGATGCAGCTCTCAACTTCAAGGGTTTCTCGCACACTTTCCACCATTAGGGTTTTTATTCTTTCTTTCAGAATCAACTCAAATCTAACTAGTGTGATTATTGGCTTTTTAATGGTGTTTTTCTAGCTTAACACCTTTTAATCGAGCCTAGATAGTTTCTGAGAGAGATTAGGATTTCGTCGTTTTATTTACTTCTATCCCAAACATAGTTTCCATTTTTTTTTTTTTTTGGTTCTTTTCCCAAAACATAAAAGGAAAATTTACCTTTATGTTTAGGAGAAGCTCCCTGAATTTTTAAATTTTCATGTCTTAATCTGAAATTGGTGAGATTATTGGGCTTATTTAGTTTTGAGGGAAAGTTTCGGCCCATTAAGGTAATCATAAGAAACTGTCACCTTAAAACGCTGTCGTTTTGTAGGCAAAAGAGTAAATCAGGTAGACATAAATTGTATCTATTAACAACAAAGGAAATTGCAATGTAGTAGTTTTGAATGTGGGTGTATTAGAAATTGGTATGTTTATTTCACAATTATACATCAACGAGAGACATGTTGTAGAGTATATAAAATGTACAACTATAACTTTGGTTCCTATGTATAAGCTAAACATGTCAATTAGTATAGAGAAGGCAAACTCCAAAGATTGAAAAGAGCTGAAGCAAGTAAAAGAAACCAACACAAGAATGCCATTGCGGCCGAGAGTTGGCAATGGCTGCAGAGGTTACCGTTACAGATTCGTTCTTCGAAGGACAAAAGCAGTTGGGTCGCACTAGCTACAGCACAAGCCCCACCAAGAGCAAGAAACGATAGTACCTGTTACAATATGAAACCATAAAGATAAACGAAAGCGGGTTCTTAGGGGAAAACTTGTTTGCATTTGCTTACGAAATCACCGGCGAAAACGACGGATAGAACAATCGGTTCTTGAGGAAGGTGTTTGAAAAAGATTGAGTATGTGTCGAACAACGCAAATGAGAAGCTCCATGGAGTTACAATAGTCATCACAACCACCAAATAGCTACAAACATATTATAGACAAATCAAAATCAAAAATCTTTATGAATTGATGCAACAACAAAGAAAGAGATAATTAGCCTAAAAAGTAGTTTGTTTGATTCACTTGTCTCTCTCTCTCTCTCTCTCCCACACACACAAAACCAAACCACTAACCAAAATCAAAATCAAATGTTTGATCAATTATGAGAATTTCAACAATTAACGAGAGACCCTCGTATAAATTTCACTCCTTTTGCTATTCAGAATCATCGATTCATCGATTCGATTAGGAAATTTCAGAACCCAGAAAGCCGCATGCAGGACAATCAGGACGAAACCCAGAAAAGGAAACAGAGTGGCTAAATCAAAAATTGAATACCAGAAGGAAGTGTTGTCGTAGAGATCGTAATAAAAGTACATGAAGAAGAGCGAAGAAGCTGAGAAGAAGGTTTGGCCGAAACGAAGGGCGAAACTGGCGCTGGTGCCGAACGATCCCGGCACTTTCTCCATCCGATTTCCCGCCTGTGTCTCTTCATCATCCGAAGAAGAAAACGAAATTCAACTCAATTTTGATTTCGTAGCCAAAAAGGGGAAAAAGAAAAGAAGAAGCGGGCCAAAGCTCATTTACCTGTGACGCTCTAATTGGACTCTCTCTCTCTTTTGTTTCTATGTTTTCTCTTTTTCCTTTGCTCTTTACAAAATAAATAATCACTTGCTAAACTAAACAATTATAAGAGATTTAATACTATAGGATACTCGACATTTTTTTTTTTAAACGGATTTTAATGAGAATAAATTCCTACTCAAAAGGCGAAAAATGGTTTTATGCAAACGACATTGATAATGGCATAATTTAATGTTTACCAGCCCTACGTTTTTTTATTGACTTGAAAAAATGTATTATTATAATAGAAGTACATAATTTTTTTGTGATATTTTTTGCCACATTTCTGTAATAATTTTCCAAATAAATTAAATACAATAATTATCAAGCAACAGAAAAGGGGTACAAATTGAGTGATTTAATTGTTGATTCTGATTATACAATTGGTAATTGTGACTTAAAAGTATGTAAGTGAGAATTTTTGATGAGATTTTGCGGAAAAGAAATGAAAAATGAAAACGAAAATTCAGAAAAAATAACATATATGGTTTATTTATATTTCATTAAAAATAGATTATTTGCTTCGATTGCCTAAATATAAATTATTAAGCTATATCACACAAGTTGACGACAAAAAAAAGAAAAAAGAAAAAAAAAAGCTATATCACACAAGTTTTGTGTCAAAGCCAATACTTTTTGGGGGATGCTACTCTAACCAATAATGTAACCTAAATTGGCACTCTATGGCTCTATGCGCTGGTTCCATCCAACTTCCAATCAACAAACCTAGTTCAACCACTTAATCAAATACTAAAATTTTAGTCAACTTCGTATTAATACTTAGACGAAAAATAAGCAAAATATATTAAATATGCTCATCTATAACATCGTTGGAATACTGAAACATACATCACACCCAACTCGAATTCACCTAATCATATTATATAAATAAAGGAAAATAATTCGACACCACATTTTCAAGTCCTAACAAATTCCCATTTTCATGATAAATCATAACTCGTAACCAATACGTAACTCAATCTTCGTCCTCTCCAATCCATGTTCCATTGGTTACGGTTCATCACACTCGCGTGTAACTAAGGAATTTGATTAAACTACAACTTAATTTTTTTTTTGAAACTAAAACTTAATTTCTCAAATTATTTATTTATGGAGCAATTTCATCAATATAAAGAAGAAGTTTCAATACAATTGAACAAGAGTTTCTTACTTATATAAGTATTCACTCAAGCTGACCATACCAAACCCCTTGGATCTTCACATCTTTTGGTACCTTAGCACCCAAGTCAGTATCCGAAGGCTGAATACTCTCGAACACTCCGATCACTTCTCCGGTCTCCGGTTTGCTCTTTGTGATCTTCAACGTGATCTCTCCAACCGAAGCGGCCGTGTTCTTCACGTTTTCCTTTGCTAGCTCTTCCTCGTCTCCTCTTCCTCCGGCAGGCAAAGCTACGGCATTGTCGTATCCAGTGGATCCACCACGACCTTTAGGGTCCAAGAAAGACGATCCACGGTAAGAGGGAACTAGGAATTTGCCTGTAAAGTTGTCCGGTTTGCCTGAAGCCTCGAGCTGTTTCACCGTGAAGAGGAACGGTACACGTTCTCCTCCTGGAAGCTGGACTGTGACTGCTGCGTAGTCGATCCCGTCTTCTTCCTTGAACTTCACGCTTCCATCTGGACCAACCTGTCAAATGAACACAAATCAGTTTCATTTGCCTGTTTCTTGCGGTCCAAGCAACATATAGAAATTAAAATTGGATTAAGCGGTTGAAGACAAACTTCGAAGGGTCCTTCGATCTCGTCGAGCGTGTAAGTGAGACGGGTCATAAGCTTAGTGTTTTGGAAATCCGGCGGTGCATTTTTGCTGACGCTATCTGCCTTGACGGTGAAGGAAGTAGGCTCGAAGCAGAATTTCTTGCCGGTGTACTTACCAGGCTTGAACGAGAATGCCTCAGAGCCACCGTCGATAGTCGGACACTGATTTGCTGTTCCGGTCCCCTTAACTTCCATGTACGTCTTGCTCTGAATCTCGTCATACGTTAGCCTCTTTGGTGCTCCCTCCGCACTTGCCCCCTTCATTTCACCCAAACATATATAAGTAAAAGTTCCATATAAAATATGCAATTCAATCTATAAGTATTACAATAATGCTCCTATAACCTAATTATTAGAATGAATTATTCAATGTATCACGAGTCACGACTTTCACCTCTAATTTGTATGCGTCTCTAATCTTATTTTCAAATGTGGAATTACTAACAAAATCCACTGAATTCCATTGTGGAATTTTGATTTTAGTATAGATCAAACAAACTTCTTAATTTTAGTTGTTAAATGAACAAAAAAATTAATAATGCCTATAAATTTTGTGAAGTTTGTATATGTTTTTTTTTTTTTTTTTGAAAATTACAATTTTATTTTATATAGGATCCCGAATATCTCAAAACTGACCATGTATATGTATACAATAGTTTGGTAAGTTTGTATATGTTTAAAAGAGAATATCGATTAATACCGAGACGACGAGAGCAGAGGTGGCAAGAGCGAAACCCGCGATTTTGGCGGCATCGGAACATTTTCCGGCGAAGTCTTTGAAGTCAGGGTAGAGAGAACAAGTGAGTCTAGCAGATGAAGAGTCCACACCAAAGGACTTTCCCACGGTTTGATTTGATCGGAGATGGACGTTCCGAGAAAGAGAAGCGGCGATCTTAGCCGGCTGAAGAAAAGTTGCGGCGGCTTGGATAGAAGTTGCCATGAAGACGACAAGTCTCAGATGTTTGTGTTTTGTTTGAGTGATAATGCGAAGCTGAGAAGTAATAGTTTTTTTGGCTAAGATAAGGTCGGATACGTTGGAAATTTGTTTCAGTGGATTGTTTCAGGAGTATATGGTTGTTTGCTCGCCACGTGTCAAAAACTGATGTGGAATTATGGATACGGTCTCAATCTGTAATATTGACGTGGATATAACAAAAAAACATAATTTTATAGGGAAATCATTTTTTTTTATTCTGCAAAAATTAATGAAAACCCATAAAACTTTGTTACAACAAATGCTTCAGGTTAGTCAGGGGCGTCTATTTAGGTGTGCAAGTACTGCGGTCGAACATGGCTCATAATTTAGAAGGACCCAAAAATATTTTTTTTATATTAGTATATGTTATTAAAAATATTTGAGTTTGTCAACCATTAAAGATTTTTAAAAAATTCATTCTATTTAGACAACCAAATAAAAAAAACTAAATTAAGGATTACTTACCTTTGATATATATAATTAACATAGGAAAATGATGTAGAAATTAATATCAATTGTTAATATTAAAGGAAAAGGGCTTTTGGTTATTAATTAGGTAAAAGTTTTTTACTTACAACATTTAGATATTTTTTATTAATTATATTTGGTATATATATTAAAAATCAAACAAATTCTTCGCCAATTCTCTAAAAAAGGGTTTTTGCAAACACTTTCATAACAAAGCTATGAGTAATTTTGATTCGAGTTTCACAATTTGTCGTCTTTAATCATTCATGACAACATCTTAAAGTACTTTCATGTTTTTATTTATTTACTTAGTGATATGTTGTCTATGATGTCTAATATACTAAACATTCTTTTTATTATATTTCTAAGTAAATTTATTCTTCAAGTTACAAACTAAAACTAAAAAAGACTCGACGTGATTCTTCTTTGATCGATAAGTAGAATGACTTTGTTTAAATATAATTTTTTACTTGTAATTGTATGAATGAAACAATTTTGAGTAATAAAATTTTATTCGTTGTAAAAAAATAAGAAAAAGAATATTTTTGATTATAAACTATTCGTTACGATAAGTTATAGGTATTTTTTTAATAATTAATGTTTAAAAACTAAAAATATTTAGGGCCTAATTTTGATATTTGAACAGGGCCTCTATAAAGTTTGAGACGGCCTGAGGTTAGTTTAGATAATTTTTATAACTTTGAAGAAAATCAATTAAGAAAAAATCTTTGTTTTCAAGTTTCAACCGATATGCTAAGTTTTTCTTTTCTTTTTGGGCTAAACTACCGATATTATAAGTTGTCATCGAAGTCTTAACATCCAAGACATCAAATGGAGGAGACATCAAATGTATTTCACGAGTTGTGTTGATGATGAGGTTGGATTTTCTCCATGACGTCGAACATTCTTTTTCTCCACGCTCCATAAATAGCTGCTTGGAACACATACCTTATCAATAAAGTTTGAATGCGAGATTGTATCGTATCGGATACTATCTCGAGATTGTTGTCCACTCCTTTAAATATTTTTTCAGAAGTTCATTGTAGATTTTCCTACATTGTCGCTGATAAATGGCAATCGAAAAAATGTTCTCTATTTTCTATTTGACCTTAACATAGGTTGCTGAAGAGTTTGTTCCTACATTTCAAACCAACATTTTCTTCCCCGTAGATAAGCGATTATGAATTGCTAGCCAAGTAAAAGTTACGAGTTTCAATGTTTATCACGTTTTCATAAAACCAAAACCAAATATATATTTTAACTTAGCTTAATTCGCATCTTATAGATTTGTAACGTATAAGTTAGTATGAATCGATCCTTGAGTATTACCATTGTCTACTGTTGTTATATCATGGTTTTTACCGGTTTTTAGCAATGATCTAAGCCAATTTTTAGAGTTTTTTCGGTGTTTTCGTTTGTTTTAGAGTCTTTGCATCTTTTTAGACATTTGGAACATAACTTGTGATTTTAGAGCATTGAGGAATAAGCAGTTGAAGTTTCAAGTTCGGATTGGAAATATAGAAGTGGTGTCGATCGACACCATCTTTGGGTGTCGATCGACACCCAATCGTGACAAGCCAAATTAACGAGTTGAAGATTTCCATTTTTGACAAGAAGTTCCATAAATTTACAATTATGTTCCTTTTTAGACCATATATATAGTTTTTCTAAGCCATTGATTAGGCTATGCTTTATTTTCTATTGAGACTTAGAGAGAGAGAGATTGATTCTGAGCTTTGAGGGAGACAAGTTTAGACTCTTTCCAGAGAATTCTTCGAACCCTTGTTGTATCCCTTACTCTATCTCATTAATGCAGTATTATTCAGTTATTATGGTGTTTTCATTATCTATGTCTGAGTAATCTACTAGTTAGTTTAAGGTTATTCAAAAGCTGATGATAAATTGTGAAGAATTGGATTACTGTTGGGATTAATCAATTTATGTTCTTCACCTTGATAGTTTCAATTCTGAATTAGGATTGATCCCCGGAATTTAGATATCTTAGGTTGATTGATAAATGCGAAAGCATTATTAGTTAGCTGGAACAATATCATAGGTGAGCAAAGAGACTATTCACAAAGAAATTTGGCTTAGCATCTTTCCGACAGTAGTCTACTTCTTCGATTTTGAATCATGCCTGCGAATTACCCGATGTCTAGTGCTTCGTCCCATTGAATTTAAAGAACCATAATCATCGTCTGTTTGCTTTATTTTAATTGTTTTTCATTAATCATATTTCACTTAGCTTAATTTGAATTTTGAGTTTATTGTGTGATTTCATTCCCTGTGGATTCGATCCCTAAGTAATACATTGATCTCTTAATTTGAGAGAATAACTCAGGGTTAAATTTGAGCATATCAACTATGCATTTGCAATTATATGGTTTATAAATTTAAAACTCATATGCGCTAATCTACGACACATCACATATGAATCCAAGATCTTCTGAAATTTTCTTTTCCTTTTTAAATAGATCCTCCAGTTAGGTTGCAGTCCACGTCAGTTCTTTTGCCACGTCACTTTAATCCTCATGTTGGAATGACACATATGTTACAACATCTAGTATTCAAATGCTCTTTCAGATTATTTGTCTTTGCCATCCTTGGTTGAATCAAAGTTTGAATTGGCAGCGATTGGGGTTGGAGAAGTCGCAAAACGAGTATTTACCTAATCAGTCATACTCTTGTGAATCTTAATTCCATCATCATCACACAAACAACGAAAAATGCAATGATGTAAGCATCTTCGATGGATTTTCCTACGATTTTCCGATGGCTAAAGTCACTTGCAATATATAGAAAACGTATTGGACATTGACTAGGCATCATCATTGGATGGTTGGTCAGATCGGTTCAACTGGTTAGACCCGGATTTTATATTTTTCTGATTTTAATTATATATATCTGTGAAAGTAAAGAAAAATCTTCAATAACCAAAACGATTATCATTTAGGAAAAGCAAATGAAATCGACAGCAAGATTTTGTTTTTCTCCATCAAACTAGAAAGAGAAAAAAAATTCCTACGATCACTAACACTCTAACACACAAGTCGGTGAAAGAAAAGTCACCTAACATTATCTTTGTGCCGTTGATGCCCACTGGATGAATTTCGGGTGGTGATTTTGCATTCAATTCGTTGAATTTCCATTTCAGGAAAGCCATAAATACTTGTCAAGAAAAAATAGTAAAACCATAAAAACTTGAACTCGAGGGTTAAACTTAGTGAATCAGGTTTTGGCATCGACTTGAGTCACCAGTTTTGGCGGGTTTTCGACCAAAAATAGAAAACAGGAAAACCATAAATACTGAACTTATGGGTCAAACTTAGTGAACTGGGTTTTTGCATCGACCCGAGTCACTGGTTTTGGCGGTTTTTCGACAAAAAAACCATAAATACTTGAACTTGTGGGTTAAACTTAGTGAACAAGGTTTTGGCATCGATCTGAATCACTGGTTTAACGGTTTTTGACCGGTTTGTATAGAATAGTTTCGTAGCTTAGAGAGGATAGATCTCATCATATCCATTTTTTTTTTTGGTGTTTGAGGAAAGACAACTGTCTCCCGCATTTTATTAAAGAAGAAAACTACTACATCCGAATGTGTCATGGGTACTTAGCCCCATTACAATCCTCCAAATAGATTGATCTAATCTCTTCCGGTACCAAAGAAAAAGAATGAACACCTAACAATAATGAAAATGCATAGTTAGCTAATCCGTCTGCAAGACGATTAGCCTCCCTATACACATATTATTCAGACTATCCAATCCTTCGAAAGAAAGCCATAGCACAATCGAAGGATCTAGGAAAGACAAGGGGTGTGAATCACTAATCCTTGTCGTTAGGAAACCGACCACTATCTCCGAATCCACTTCAAGCTCCACTCGAGTAATATGACATTTCCATGCTATGACCAACCCATAGTATACTCCCCAAAGCTCAGCTAATGGCGCAAAACATATCCCAATATTTACTGCAAACCCGCCACACCACTCTTCCCTACTATCTCTCACACTCCCTCTAGCCGTTGCCAATACTGGATTCCCACGGGAGGCACCATCTATATTAAGTTTGAACCAACCCTCTCTTGGTCGAACCCAACAAATCAAACATTCCTCCCGCCCAACCGATCCTCCATTTAATCCGATTACCAAGTTGGCAGAAGTCAACTTCTTTACTCATCTTCTTGATAAAACAAAATCTATCTTGACATTTTCCTTAAACTCCAAAAACATTACCGCACCTCCATTTCAAACCCCACCATACCACCATCGCAAACCCGCCCCCCCCCCCCCCCCCCCCCCCCCTTACCGATGTCCATTCTTGGTTTCTTCCACAAGTTATCATATATCCATTCAAGCAAAAATTGTTGGAAAAACATCCTTTTCCTTCTTCTCGGTACAATGCGGTTCCAAATTCCCGCCACTGTTGGGCAATGCAGAAGCACATGAAGAATGGTTTCATCTCCTCCTTTACACACCGAACACATACCCAAGTCGCTAAGATGTCGTCTCAATCTCTCCATATTAGTCATGATTACTTGAGTAACAACCAACCAAAGAAACACACGCACTCTCTAAGGCGCGATAACACCCTAAACTCTTGCTACAATTTCTTCATATCTTGTCGCGATGACCTATCCCGAGTAACAAATGTATATGCCGTTCGAACCGTGAACTATCTATCTGCATTCTCCCTCCAAGACAAACGATCTCTCACTCCAGTGATATCATCCAACACAACAACCGACAATAAGAGGCAAACATTCTCTGAGACATACAACCTAATCTTAGAGAACACCCACCCCCTTCCTGGCTGCCACATATTTCTAGTGCTTAAAACTTCATCTCTCACTGGAAGTTCTTGGGTCACTAACTCCAACAATGGCTGATGAGATACCCATTTGTTCAGCCAAAACCGAAGTTGCCTACCATCTCCTACTACCCAACACATATCGGGAACAATCACCTCTCGCAATCCCATTGCTATACTTCTCCATGTCGAAGACCAATGGCTCTTCAGAATCAGCCAAGAACTATCATGGATATCTCGTATTTTGTATTTACTACGTAACACTTTAGCCCATTAGCTCATCTCATCTGAAGCCCTATGTACCCTAACTTAGCTATTAAAGCTTTATTCATATCCATAGTTGTCTGAATCCCAAAACCCACCTTCTTGTTTTAGTCGACACACGCGTTCCCAAGACACAAGATGCTGCTTTCTTTGCTCCGACGTACTTTCCCAAAGAAAAGAACGTGATATTCTGTTTAAACCCGCAAGTGTCACTTTCGGCAAAGCGATCGTGCTCACTGAATAGACCCAGATCAAAGAGAGTACATATTTCGTTAGAGTTACCTTCCTGCAAAACTCAAAATTCTATATTTCCAACCAGCTCGATGCGACTTTCTCTAGAACATCACCAAAAGTATCCTTGTTAATTCATTTTTGAAGAATCAGCATTCCCAAATAGTTTCCCAAATCTCGCGTAGCTTTAATACCACTCTCATCACTAATCAACTTTTCTAAATCCCGAAGCACATTATCCAAATTTTTTTTTTTTTACTTTTCCATGCTAACTTTTTGACCAGAAGCCACACAAAACTACTCAAGAACTCGCCTTATCACTCGTATTTGCCCCACCGAAGCTTCCACGAACAAAATGAGGTCATCCGCAAAGCATATATGGGACAACTTTAGACCTCCCCTAGAAAGGCTAATCGGTTTTCATTCCTTCAACTTAATCGATTTATCAATGAGATGACATATTTACTCATGCTTCTCACTGATTTCTCAACATCCACAACCAAAAAAAGCCTAGTCAAACATGTCTCCTCCTCTAGTGTAAGTGACATAAACCCCTCCTGTGGCAACTTATCAACATTCAGATCCACATCATCCATAGAGTATAGTCGCGTATAATACTTACGAGCTAGCTCCTCCAGTTCTTATGGCTGCGAAATCCACTTACCATCATCATCCTTCAACATTTCGATACGGTTTCTCTTCTCCTGAACCGGCATCCCTCCTCCGTTTGTGCCCATCACCTTGGTTGCCCACGATATGGATCGATCTGGTGGTCACCCCTTCTCCCCGTACTCCGTCATAGTGGCATCTTGAAATCCTAAGATCGCCTTCCATCGACTTGAAAGAGTATTCATCATATCCATCTTTACATTTGTAGATTTCTCTCCATCATTCTATTCCACGTATCAATGTCTATATTATTTACAAAAGTGGTGTTCTAATATGTCTATCAAGTTAACGAAAATTTTATACATTTAAAAGAGTACAAATCATGTTAAATGCAGAAAATATCAAATATATTTAGTATGATTAGAAAATTTTATAAATTGATAAATTGAGTTTTAAGTTAATTTACATAATAAAAAATTATAATTGGCATTATAACCAAAAGTCCTAAATCTAGTGGTTATGATTCTGTGTTGTAGAAATGTTTTTGGTTAGATTGCTAATTGTAATCTTTTGTTGGTTACAGATGCTAAATTCTCACTTGTTCTAAAGATGAAGATACCAGCCCAACATTGGTTCTAAAGATAAAGCAGATTTCCTATCAGTTGAATGGGGCATTAGACAGCATGGCTAGTCATAAAATCAATAGTCATTTTGTTGCAGACGCACAAAACCTAATTGATCTCATCAACAGAACAAAGGCATGATATCTTTCCAGTTAGGTGAACTGCTCGACAAACTTCAACCAAGATCTATCTTTTGAAAAACTAAAGAAGCTAACAAAGAAGCCTATTATTAGGCATAAATCCACAATGGAATTTATGAGCCTAGAACGGTCCAATATTGATTTCGTGTAAAAGCTCAAATTTTTTTGAAGTTGTCATATAAAGAATTTTTTTTCTTAGATTATTAATTATAATATTTTTTTTTTGTAAAAGATGCTAAATTTGCATCTGTTTTTTTAACTGGGGAGATATATAGTGAGAGCACAAAATAGTTTCTGGACACAGAACGAAGGGATGACAAAGTGGCATGGATATTAGTACTTTACCCCAAAATTAATGCCATTTAATCATCTCTTTGCCCGTGTACAAAAACGTTTTTGCCAGTATCAATTGATAAAGATCCAATTCAGCTAATTAGCAATTCTGTTTGTAATCATAGACTCTATGAAATTAATTAACAGTAAAAAATGAAGAAAAAGGCATTCAGAATGAGTAGGAGGTATTTATCATCATGAATCAGATGACAATAAACAATCATCATAATGTCTTTTCTTGTTTCATCTTCCAACTTTCGAAAACAAAATCACTGAAATTTTTTTACCAAACAATCTAATAGATTAACAAAAAAAATTAAAGGATTCCTCTCAGACAAATGCCTCGTTTGTCCCCATGATTTAAAGAATGGATTCATCGGACTCGTCATCTATGTATTTCATCACTGAGAAACCTTTTAACTCATTAGCAAACCCCAACAAAGAAACTACCAAAAACAAGGAAAGAGATATGAGATCGATTACAAAAACAAAACGGCGATAGGAAAACAACGAAACAAAAAGTTGATTCTGCAATAAAAACAGGAATCAGAATAATTAAGAGAGACTTTGTAGATCGGATACGACTTGTGCATGTAAACGGCAGAGAGTGGACTACTTATATAGCTACCGAATTAGGGCTAGGGTTTTATGTAGTCGGCTTACAAATAAACGACATGAAGTCTAGTGATATAAACTTCAACCAGAATGTAGTTCTTTTAATCTTAAAATTTAAAAACGGCACGCACTCTACATGTAAATATGTGAAACGGATGTCACGTTCTTTAAAACAGCGTGCCACTCTATTAGCTATACCAAAACGACAAACATTCCACGACTGTATATACGAAACGGAGTTCAAAAGCAATTTACAGAAAACAAACAAATTTCAGAACTTAAGACGTTCTTACAAATAAATACAAAGGCAAACATATAGTTAAAACAAAAAATGAGTTTTTTGATAATGAGCTTGAAGCAGTATTTGGGTATATATGTAACATAATAAAAAGAAAGGAACACCAAAGATTCCGATGCCGAGCAAGAAACAACTTGGAATGTGATTATTAGACACGAATGATAAGAGCCCAAACAGGGTAGACCAAAAGAAGTATGATCCCTAAAGTGTTTGATACTCCACGAGGCTGCGTGAAGGAATTCCTGAACCCACCCGATGCTCGAATATGTTCTTGAAGAAGGTAACACCCTATGAAAAGACTGATCACAGTACCAATCCACGTTCCGCGTATATGGTAAGCAAGGAAGTTTGGAGCAACTACAAGCAGAAGGATCAGAGAACCCGGCATCTCAAGCCAATCTACCACAACAAGAAGAAGAAAAAGTGTGAGACTTGAAAAAACACCAAGTAAAAATGACACATAACCAAAGGTCCAAAGATATGGAGATGTTAATCACCTGGGAAATGCTTAGGGAAGAAAAGTCTGAGTACAACTGCAACGAAAGCAATCCATTTCCCAACGTCTCCTCTGATAAGAAAGAGGGAAACTTTTACTTAACCATTGCAGTTTAGTTTTGAAATGAAAGATTTCATTTGACAAGTTTACCTGAGAAAGTTAAAAATCACACCAGGAAGGCTAAGGAAGATGTATGGTATTAGAAGTGATGCAAGCATCTTGGTTCTCCAATTTGTACGATCCAGTATTAACAAGTAACTGCATAACAAACACCAAAACAATAGGTTTCATAAACAGTATCTTCTTATTATTGCAAATGAAATTAAGCCACTCAAAAAGTCTGATCAATCTCAAATAACAGAGTAAAAGATTAATCAGATTCAGTAGCATAAAATACCGAATCCTTAACCTAAAATCTCGAAATTCTAAATTTTTTAAATGACCCAAAACCAGATTTCAAATTAAACAAGTAGCAATCGAAGAACCCAGATAAAATCGATGAGAATCAAAATTAGGGAAATTGAAATAAAAAACTGACATGGCAGAGAAGGAAGCGATCCATTTGAAAAAAGAAACACCGAAAGCTAATCCACCAAGCTTAGAAACATCGGTTACGAGTTTCTTCGCGGCGATCTTAAGCTCCTCTATGTCGGAATTCACCAAAGCAACCGTGTCGACGTCGGTTTTCATCGCCAGATAATCCACACGGCCCATTTCCTCAGAGAGAATCAAACGAAACCGATGATCAATAATTGGAAGGTTTTTTTTTAATTATTATATTTTCTCTTGTCTAAAATAAACGATTCCAATAGGCAATAGCGATAATCTGCTTTTTCCCCGTAAATCGTTCACTTTGCGAAAGCAATCGCGGCAAGTGACGTGTCTTTTCTATTGGAGAGGCAAAAGGGTTGAACTGCCATGTGTCATAACTACTAATTCAGTTGACATTGTCCTTTGGGTTTGCGCTTTCTCTAGGTATTTCTTTTTTAAAACATTTCAAGTTATACCTTTCACTTTACAGTTGAAAATCTTTTGCACGAATGTAATTTTTTTTTTAACTCACTGTTATATATATGGGTTTGAGTTATTTTATGTTTAGAGTATAGTTTTTGGAGGTAAAGTTTAGAATTTGGGTTTTGAGAGAAAAAAAAAAAATTAGAATCCTTTTAACAATTAAATGTGACATATTTAAAAAATATATTTTCAAAAGTGTCATGTTTGTAATTCCCCTTTTTGGTCATCCTCAATTTTTTGGGTATAACTGAAAGAAAGAAAAAAACATAAATATATATACGGGTGAAACCACTTAAGTCTTAACACCATATATGGATTGGAGTATGCAATATAGAGTAAAAATTCTATAAATTAATAATTGTAGGACTTAAAAAAATTATTATAAAGTCCTAACATTATTAATTTAGAGAGTTATTAATTTATCGATAATTTATAGAGAGATTTTTCTGATCTATGATTTTTGATAATTTTTAAAAAAATATCCACGTAAAAGTTCATAAAAATTCTTTTATTTTTGTTATTTAATTATTTATATAATTTAACATATTCAACCTATTCCACATCATGTTACTAATCTCGGTCATCATTATAAGATGGATAATAATAACTTACTTGACTATTTATATGCAAGAATAAAAATTGCAACTACTTTGTTATTAATGATGAGGTTAAAAACAAAATAATCGTAGTTTTAGAAGTTTTAAATAATTAGTTTATCATGTATAAAACTCTTCAGGTTGATGAAGGTAATCATAGTTTTAGATTATCACGTATAAAACTCTTTAGTTGATAAAATAAATTAGAGATTAGTGTGCCACATATACAAGTGTCATTGACCCATGGTCTCGTGTGTTATAGAATTGTATATTGTATAACCATTTATGCTAGGTTCTATCAATAGATCACTATTTATAAACGTGAAATTATAGATCATAATGATGTACAATATGCTAAATTTGATCAATTCACGAAATCAGTTATTTTGTTTATATTTTATGAATAAAGACTTGATAATATTGTAGTAAGTTAAAAGATTGAAAAATAAAGCTTTATAGACTAGCTTATCAAAAGTTTGATATAAACTAGTCCATCTACGAAACCCATATATCATTTCTTTAGTGATTAACTTAAAGTGTATTAAAAACAAAATAAGTCAAGAAGCACAATGATTCTGCTAAGAACGTCGTGATCTTCGATCAATCATCGTCGCTTGATGCGAATCACACACTTGAGTAGTAAATTTGCATCCCAACTTCTTGCTAATCGACCATTTTCTCGTCTCATCCTTAGCCTCGGACAAACATACCTTGTCGATCTTCTTCATCACTTTCTTCAAGTAGAAGCATTCTTTCTCCAACTGATACACACGACTCCTCATCGTATTTATCTCCAAACGAAGTACTTGATTCTCCCTCACAGTTTTCTCCACCTCTCCTTCTCCCGCCGTTTCATCATCACCGTCTTCCGCCATTAATAACGTCCCGGAGATTGCTTGCCTGATTTGTAATTTCTCCAAAAACAAGACTTGTATGACCGCTCGTAGGGGTAAACGCTCGTTTTGTGCTGCGTGTATGCAACCTTCAAGTGTAAGTTTTCGACAATCCATCGCGCTACATATCATCTCCTTCTCTTTCTCCAATATCCATGGATGCGACTATTATTATCAACAAAAACAAATCATTCAAACATCAGGGTGCTGTGCTGTAGTGGTTATCACGTTTGCCTTACACGCAAAAGGTCTCCAGTTCGATCCTGGGCAGCATCATTTTCATTTTCACTTTAATAAACTTTTGTATACGTTACCTTGAGATATATATCGATACCTCTGTAGAGTCCGTCATCGTATAAACGTGCTTGCTGCGGTAGCGAACTCGCGAGTTTGTAGAATTTTTCCGGTTTGAGATTACCGTCCGATGCGATTTCTCCGAGAACTCCATCGATTAGTTTCCCAACCACCGTTAACAAGGAGGAGGATACTGCGGCAACGTTTTGGAGAAAGTAAATTAGGAGTCTCTCCACTATATCTATATCGTATAACGTATCGTTGAGGTACGAGTAACTTGGTATGAGTAGATCGTCAAGTGTAGCTTTCTCCAGCTGCGATCCAATCTTCATCTCAAGAATGGTTCGACATTTCTCGGAGGCATTGAGGATGATTACGGATCGTAAAAGACCAAAGAGAGAGCTAGTGTTTGCGGTTATGGAGGAGTTATCTAATGGAAGATGAGAGATTATTGTTTCCAACAATTCTCTTTGTTTATTCTCGTAATAGGCGAAAGTCCCTCCCATAGTTTGCTTTCCGTAGTTTTTTTTCTTCTACCTTTTTGTTTGTAAATGAATGCAAATGATTCTAACTAAATCTTTAGGTAGAATATAAAAAAATTTAAAATCTTCAACCAACTATGGTTTTTAATGCGGAAACAAAGATACGGTGTCGACATTTATTGTTTTTGTTTGTAGATATAACGATGTGATTGAATTGCTCAAATCATGCTTTGAAAATCAGTTGGTACACAAAATATTATTCAAGAAAAATGAGTGCATCATATCAACAATGATTTGAAAGTCTTTCACCTCTTCTTCTTTCTATCAAGCATCAACCCTTTTCTGAGTCGTTAAATGTTCAATCACTTTGTTTTTTTTTTTTTTGTCACTTATTAACTGGAAAACTAATAACTAACAAATGTTGTGCTCATACACTATATGACAAACAAATAGTCTAACCATTAATTAGTTAAAACAACGTTGGTTAAATTAACAAGACATTGTCAGAGTCAACTGAATGTGAAGCTACAACCACCAAAGTAGCCTGAGTGTCTAGTGAAGAGATTCTGATCAGTCAGAACATGAGTAAAACAATGTAGAAGATTCACACATTGATAGCAAGTGCCCTTTGAGAATTTGTCATAATCAGAAAAGAGTGGCTTTGACCTTGCCAAACATTCTTTAAGCATATTGACTGAATAACTACTACCTAACTAGTGGTTCTACTTACCAAGGTAAAGGGTTCGAAGCTCCTATACAATAATGAAAAATGTCAAAATAATGAAAAATATTAGATTTTTTTTTTTAATATGAAATTTTATTTTCAACATATTTTTTTTAATCGCCTAGATTATCATATAGATATTACATCATCATTAGATTATGTTTGATCTAATCCTATTATGATAATATTCAACTACTTGTTGTCTATGCGATTAGGGTGAACAGTTTCCACATATGCCTCTATGATACAACTCTCCATGTACGACATCTCCCATATGGACAAGCTCTTTTTGACGAACGGCTCTGCATATACGACATCTTTCATAATAGACAGACTCTCAAATGATGGACATGGTCTCCCTGACACTTTAGAACCTTCGAAAAACGTTTCCTCCATTAATTTACAATAAACTGTATAATCTGATATTAGAATCCTAGACTTGGTGTAGAAGCATTTAAACCCTGACTACTAGGCCAAGGGACTTCTCAACATATTTTGTATTTGGTTATTTGGTTATACACATTCCATTTTAAAATCATGACTTGTTGTTTGCTTAAACATATACATATTAAATTGTCGACTTAAAAAAAAAAATATATATATATATATATATATATATTTTATTTTTTTTGTCACAGTTTTATCCTTCATGGTTCCTAGGACATTTTTGGTAATGGCATGACATGTAATATTTTCTATTTTCTAAATTTTAGTTTTATGTATTTCTCAATTAATAGTATAAAAATGATTTTGTGAATATTGTTTTATTTGTAGTGAACATTTGCAACTCGCTTGCTGAGAAATAGTTATAGTCGAGAAGAATTGTAATGAGCATATCTACGTGTTACCTAACCAATTCAGACATACACATTTGAAACAAACTATATGTAAAACATTTGTTGTATTTAATTTATTATCAAATATATAAAGTGTGTAGGAGTATGTGTTTTTGTTTCCTTGATATTTCATAATCACCGACATATTTTTGGATTCAGGGAACATCTCATGACATTTATCAAGGGTAACGAAAGCAAAAACCTAAAAAAGTCGCATGAGGGTGTCCAATTTTTTTTTATAATTATATAAAGTAAAATTTAAGACACTTAAGTGTCATAGGTAAGAAAAAATGTCTTATAAGACTTTTTCTAAAACATTTTTTTTTACCTATGACACTTAAGTGTCTTAAGTTTTATTTTATTTAATTATAAAAAAATTTTGGACACCCTCATAAATGTCACCATTGGATGTAATAATTGAGTTGTAAGCATACTTGGCTATTTATTTTCTGTATGGAGCAATGGAATAGGTGAAACACGGTTCTGTTCCATGAGATGGGTAAAAGATTGCCAAAAAAACTCTAACCAATTTTGCTTTGAAAATTCGAAATTTTGCAAAACAATTCCACCCATTTTGTTTTAATTTTTCTTTTTAACTTCGGTTAGTGAATGCAAATGATTCTAACTAGTCTAGTGCTAATATATTTAAGAAAGATTTAAAGAGTTCAATTCTTCAACCGATTACGATTTTAATGCGGAGGCAAGATACAGGAGGTCCTCCATATTTATTGATTTTGGTTGTATAATACATAATAATGATTTCAAATTAAATGCTCAATCATGCTTTGAAAGTTCGTTGGTACACAACATTATCATTCAAGATATATGAACGTATTGAAACAACCAACATTTTTTTTTTTAATATAATCCGAATTAATATTCCTTAAATATTAATTCTCAACGACTAATTTATTTATTAACCATGCGGAAATTTTCAAGAAATAATTCAATAAATAAAATACCAATTTAACCAATAATTCAATTCCCAAATTCCAAAAAACTCAATTCCAGAATAATAAAAATCCAGTAACCTAAACACCAGGTTCCATTAGACTAACAATAACTAACAACACCCTAATCATCCTCTTCTTCTGGCATTGATTCTGCGATCACACATTTTTTTACCTGCAACATATGGTAATAAGAGTTGCGTAAATATTTAATAAATATTTAGTGAAGCGGTCATCCCGTCTACCGGATACATAATAAGGGAAATAGATTATAAATTGCTACGCAATCAAACAACAATTGGTGGTGTCGATCGACACACCCACGTGGTGTCGGTCGACACTGAAATCCAAAACGCACACTTCACAACCGGGTGTCGATCGACACTCCATTCTCGCACACGAGGCTCGAGATCATAAAAGTGGTGTCGATCGACACTACCACTAGGTGTCGATCGACACCTCCCGCAGAAACCTAAACCGAGTCAAATCCTCTCGCGACTCGATTCCGTTTCATCGTACGAGATTAATCACGATTCAAACAACACAATATCACATAGAAGAATCATAAAAACAATCAAAACGACTCAATCAATCAACCGATATCCTAACAATCTAATCCCATATCTACAATCACGCACTCACCTCGATTAAGTGGATTGAGGAAAAGGAATGGATAGAACAGCAAGAAATCAGGGAAATAAAACCTCCTTCAAGGCTGAAAATTCGTTCTAAAGATCAATGCTACGAAGAACGATGATCTCTAACCCTTAAAACCTCTCGAAACCTCAAGAACACCACTTCTTAAGAACTCAAACACTCAAATTCACAAGGATTCTCAAATCTCTTTCTCTCACAAGCTTTTCTCTGATCCCCATACGGTCATGAGACTGCCATACAATATATACCCGAGCCCTAGGGCTCTCCCCAAACCGACTTTGGAAACCAAGCAATTTAACTCAAACCGAAACCGGTCATTAAACATGGTGTCGATCGATACCCACACCTGGTGTCGATCGACACCCCTCTCCAAACTTCACAATTTGGTTTCGGGATGTTACACGTATCATGTGATTCATATCAATCATGCCAAGTTCAGTGGACCGATCCGGTTTGATTTAATTGATTGGTTTGAGTGTGGTTACGGGTGCAGAACCCTAGGCTCGTATTTAAAAGGTTGAGCAACCGTATTTTCGTGAAAGAAAAGAGAGTTTTGAGAAAAGAAAAAAAAAGGAGAAATTGAAAGAGATTGTGAATTTGGGTGATTTTTAAGATAAGGAAGTCTCTGATTCTCGTGGTCAATCTCGTTCTTGTTCATTCTTAATCCGAATCCCTAAGGTGAGTGCGCAATCGTGATTTATTTGGGTAAACGGATGCTATTTTCGGTAAATTTTGTGTGTAAACCGTTTGTTTGTTGATGAAAATGAGTGTTTTCTATGTGATTTTGTGTAATTTTAGTGTGTTTTGTTGTTGTATGGTTGAAGGTTCGACCTTGATTATGGATCGGAATCGAAACAGAGAGGAGAAGGTTTGGTTTCGAGATTTTGCAGTCTGTGTCGATCGACATTCGACACAGAGTTTGGTCGAGTGTCGATCGACACAGAGTGGTTTTTGTTGAGGAATTTGTTGTTAGATATGTTTTAGAATTGATAGTTTAATATGTTACCTGAATTGTTATAATTATCGTTACGGTATGCATACACGTATAGTCAGTAGAAGGGATGACCGTCTCACTGAATATTTGTAATAATACTCATGCATCTCTTTTTCCCATGTGATCCAGGTAAAGAGAAAGTGTGACCGTGGAATCATGACAATGAAGTAGAGGATGATTAGGACTTGTTTTATGAGTTTGTTATTGAATCTAGAACCTGATGTTTAGGTTGTTAGATTATTCTAGAATGGTTGAAATTGGAATCAATGTTGGATATTTGATTGGTTTCTTAGTTATGGAATTATTGGTTAACTCTTGTTGAATGTTTCCGTTGGTTTGTTGGTTCATACTTGATTGCTGGTTTTGTAACACCCGGGTTTTTTTTTTTTTAATGCCGAAATTCCCATAAAATAAATCCAATAACAGTCAATAATAACCAACGACTAAATCCAATTCCAGGAAAATAATAAAATCTAACAACCTATCCGGGTTCACTAAAACTTAGCAAAAACAACAAACCAAAACGATCCTAATCATCCTCTCTCTAAAGTCGTGATCCCGTAGTCTCATTTTTCCTTTACCTGCAACAAAATTGGGAAAAACGAGTTGCGTAAGTATTTCATAAATACTTAGTGAGACCGTCTTCCCGTCTATAGATATATCAACAATCAAATAACAATTAATTTAAAAATATTTAATTCAGAAAACATGGGTGTCGATCGACACATTGCACGGTGTCGATCGACACATTGCACGGTGTCGATCGACGCTTGATTTACCTTGGTCTCGATCGATACACCATAAGGTGTCGATCGACACTAGGTTTCTTCTCCGAAACCGAATGGCACAAAACACACAAAAGTCACGATTTCAACAATTTCTAGCCGATTCTAACACAGAATCATCACACAAACATCACACAAACATCCACAATTCATTCTTAAACATCCAAAACTAATTCATATTCGATAATCGACAAATCCGAACCAACGGTCGCGCACTCACCTCGGGAACGGTTTGAACAAGGAAAAACCCGACCAAAACAGAAGGGGATAACTCGCGACTCCCTTCACCAAATCAAGTTCTGAAAACTGATCTGGAAACTAGACACCGAGATATTTCCAACGGTGTATAGAACTCCTTCTAACTCACACCAGATCGACGGAAAACCAGCCCGCAATCTTGCTAAATGAAACTGGAAAAACAGAGATTTCAGAACCGACTCCCTGGAATCAAACGAACACAGAGAACGAAGCTTACCTCCGAATCAAGATCCGAAACCTGATCTAGAAACTAGACAGAATTATATTTCCAACGGTATAAGGATACTCTCCTGATTCTCAAGGGTTCGACGGGAATCCTCCCTTGAAGCAGACTGATCGCAGTTTCGAATCTGCAGAAACCTCTCTCACGAAAACAACGATAACTCAGCGAATACTCAACCAAACCACAAACGGTTTTCACCGGACTCAAGACCATGGATCAGAGAACTTACCCTTAAAATTTCGCTCCAATCCGATCACGACTCGACCGCCGTCGCCTCCCCCCAAAACCGACAAAAAAGCTTCTCAAACTCAAGAGAACCCTAGTTCTCTCTCAATTCTCTCTGATTCTTTTCCTCTCGACTAATATGCATTTTTCTCTGATAGAAACGCGGCCACAATCGCTCAAGGCTTAAATACTCGAGCCCTAGGTCATTCCCATAACCGAGCGAAAACTGAGAATCGATTCTTTTAAACCAAACCAAACTCAGAACCTGGTGTCGATCGACGCCCAGCACTGGTGTCGATCGACACCCTATACCAAAAATCACAATTTGGTTTTGGGATGTTATAATTCTCCCCCACTAAACTGGATTCGTCCTCGAATCCTGCAAAAATACGTCCACACAGGATCACACTCTGGCCCGCACCGGCCAATACCACAAGAGATTCTCACATAACCTCAGAGACTCACGAACTAATCCTATGTTTATACACACGTTCCTCAGACATTTATTACGTTTAACTCATCCACACACTCTAGGGAACCACCGTCCCCTCGAGAAACCACCGTCTCCCCGCACTATAGAGGAACCACCATTCCAATATAGGCACTCTGTACTATAACGGAGACCACCGTCTCGGTACAAGTACTCAGGAAACCACCGACTCCTGGAGAGACCACCGTCTCTCAGCATGTATACAGGAAACCACCGTCTCCAATACATACCCTGGAAACCACCATCTCCAGCACATGAGTCATCCGTAATAAATGCTATAACGCCTATAAACATCAGCGACTAGGTCACCTCACGTGGTCTACACTCGATACTCCCTAACCGGGATATCCACAAAAATACGACCCACACTGGTCCTCACACTCATAACATCAGAAACACAATCTGATACACCAGAAATAGAAGGAAAACTCATCTTATAAATCTCCAAAACGTATATCGTTACAACGAAACGAAAATATAAGAATCAAAACAACAACACCGGCACCAAAGGCCAAAAGAAACTAGAACCACAAAGAAAGCTAAGCTCAATCGGTGACATGCTCGTCGAACCATTTCCTGAACTTCAGCTTCAACTTTGCCTCTGATTCCCAAGTCTCCTCCTGGCAGCTGCCACAAACCCACAAAATACGCAACAACGGAATCCTCTTCCGGCGCAGTTCCTTGACTCTCCTCGCGAGTATCCTCACGGGAACCGCCGGAACCGTCAAATTAGGCTGCAGATCCGCAGGAAACTCAGGCACTAACACCTCCGACTCATGCAGGCACTTCCTCAACATCGACACATAGAAAACCTCATAAAATGCCTTCATGATCGGTGGTAACTCAAGCCGATACGCTACTGGTCCCACTCGCTCCACCACAGGAAACAGACCCATAAAATGCGGACTCAGCTTGTTCTCCGAAATGGATCTGCTAGGACCCCTCAACATAGCCATCTCGCGATACACGCGATCCCCAACCTCAAACTCAAGCTCACGTTATCGCTTATCAGCGTAGCTCTTCTGGCGATTCTGAGCTCCCTTCATGTTCAATCTCACAACCCGGATCCTCTCCGTTATTTCCTGAACATAAGTAGCTCCAAGAACACTGCGCTCTCCCACTTGGGTCCAGCATAAAGGCGTCCTACATGGCCTCCCATACAATGCCTCAAAAGGAGCCATCCCGATACTCGCCTGAAAGCTGTTATTATACGCAGATTCCACTAAACTTAAGTGATCATACCAATGACCACCCCAATCTAGAACATCCATCCTCAGCAAATCCTCCATAGTCTGAGTCGTCCTCTCTGACTGCCCATCAGTCTGCGGATGATAAGCCGTACTCATATGCACCTTAGTGCCCATCTCTTCCTGAAATGCTCCCCAAAACTCAGATGCAACCCTGGGATCTCGATCCGACACAATACTGGCTGCCACCCCATGCAGTCTCACAATCACCTGCACAAACTTCTTAGCCAATATAGCCGCTCCATCGGTCTTCTTAGTGGCCAAGAAGTGTGCTCACTTAGTCAACCAATCCACGATCACCCAGATATCATCAAACGTCCGCAAAACCGGTAATCCCACTCCAACTCCGGAATGGGCAAAACTCTGCAAAAGCCCACTCGGAACCTTGCGCTCGGCCTTTACCAACAAACACGAATCAGAATCGTCCCATTCGGAGATACAATAAACTCTGAATCCTCAGCTCGGCATTAAGCACATAGTCTCAGTTCATCCAAACCTAGAAGTCCTAAAACCGTCTAGGCTCTGATACCAAAATGTAACACCCGGGTTTTTTTTTTTTAATGCGGAAATTCCCATAAAATAAATCCAATAACAGTCAATAATAACCAACGACTCAATCCAATTTCAGGAAAATAATAAAATCTAACAACCTATCCAGGTTCACTAAAATTTAGCAAAAATAGCAAACCAAAACGATCCTAATCTTCCTCTCCCTAAAGCCGTGATCCCGCGGTCTCACTTTTCCTTTTCCTTTACCTGCGACACAATTGGGAAAAACGAGTTGCGTAAGTATTTCATAAATACTTAGTGAGACGGTCTTCCCGTCTATAGATATATCAACAACCAAATAACAATTAATTTAAAAATATTTAATTCAGAAAACATGGGTGTCGATCGACACATCGCACGGTGTCAATCGACGCTTGATTTACCTTGGTGTCGATCGATACACCATAAGGTGTCGATCGACACTAGGTTTCTTCTCCGAAACCGAATGGCACAAAACACACAAAAGTCACGATTTCAACAATTTCTAGCCGATTCTAACACATAATCATCACACAAACATACACAATTCATTCTTAAACATCCAAAACTAATTCCTATTCGATAATCGACAAATCCGAACCAACGGTCGCGCATTCACCTCGGGAACGGTTTGAACAAGGAAAAACACGACCGAAACATAAGGGGATAACTCGCGACTCCCTTCACCAAATCAAGTTCTGAAAACTGATCTGGAAACTAGACACCTAGAGCTTTCTAACGGTGTATAGAAATCCTTCTCACTCACACCAGATTAACGGTAAACCAGCCCGCAATCTTGCTAAACGAAACTGGAAAAACAGAGATTTCAGAACCGACTCCCTGGAATCAAACGAACACAGAGAACGAAGATAACCTCCGAATCAGGATCCGAAACCTGATCTAGAAACTAGGCAGAATTATCTTTCCAACGGTATAAGGATACTCTCCTGATTCTCTTGGGTTCGACGGGAATCCTCCCTTGAAGCAGACTGATCGCAGTTTCGAATCTACAGAAACCTCTCTCACGAAAACAACGATAACTCAGCGAATACTCAACCAAACCACAAACGGTTTTCACTGGACTCAATACCATGGATCAGAGAACTTACCCTTAAAATCTCGCTCCAATCCGATCACGACTCGACCGCCGTCGTCTCCCCCCAAAACCGAGAAAAAAGCTTCTCAAACTCAAGAGAACCCTAGTTCTCTCTCAATTCTCTCTGATTCTTTTCCTCTCGACTAATATGCATTTTTCTCTGATAGAAACGCGGCCACAATCGCTCAAGGCTTAAATACTCGAGCCCTAGGTCATTCCCATAACCGAGCGAAAACCGAGAATCGATTCTTTTAAACCAAACCGAACTCAGAACCTGGTGTCGATCGACGCCCAGCACTGGTGTCGATCGACACCCTATACCAAAAATCACTATTTGGTTTTGGGATGTTACAGGTTTGATGTGTTAAGTTGAAAATTATTATTTATGGAAATAATAATTCGGATTTAAATATTAAAAAAAAAAAATTTAAAACAGCTAGGAAGTTTACTCTAACAACCTTGGAAAGTTAGTTTTTGCATTAAAACAACATTCCCCTTAAAAAGTTGTGATTTAGAGAATTTTTACCCGTTATACCCTTATTTGCATTGATAACAAAAACGTATTTACGAAACTGCCATTAATGAATCGGCGGGAAAGTTCCCGCCAAAGAAAATAAATCTACTATTCTGTGATGGTAGATTTATTTGAAGTCCGTAGACTTATTTTTTTAGCAGTAGATTTATATACAAACGGTATACTTATTGTATCCCCTTGATGGTAGAGATGTCTCCGAATGGTATACTTATTAGAGTGATTGGTAGAGTTATTATTTTCAATGGTAGATTTATTTTGGAGCAGTAGACTTATTTGGTGATTGGTAGATTTATTTTCGAAGATTGGTAGATTTGTTTTCTTTAACGGTAGAGTTAAATTGGCGTGGTAGATTTATTTTTGTGATTGGTAGACTTATTCTAGTGGTGGTAGATTTATAATAGTGGACTATAGTGGTAGACTTATTATAGTGGTGGTAGATTTAATACTTTTGACGTTAGATTTATTAAATTTTTTTCCCGTTTACTAGAACAACTTCCCGAAAAAATCGGTAGAGTTGTTTTTCTGTTTACTTTATGGTAGATATGTTTTTCGGATGATAGACTTGTTATCCGAAGGAGTTTGTTCTATTGTTATGGTAGACTTATTATCCGAAGATGATTGTCATAGAGTTGTGGTAGACTTGTTATCTAACGATGGTTGTTCATATAGTTGTGGTAGACTTGTTATCTGAGATAGGTTCATATAGTTGTGGTAGACTTATTATTTCAACGATTGTTGTTCATATAGTTGTGCTAGACTTGCTATCTTACCTAGGTTATTCAAACAACAATGTTGTGGTAGATTTGTTTTGGTAGGTGGTAGACTTATTTTCTGATGACATTTTTACCATTACGAGAGACACATATTTTCATGAAAAACCTGCAACAATGGTGAAAAACTAGGGTTGCCGCCGCCATAGCTCAAGTTCATTCTTTTTCCACATTTGATTTTCGAGCAAAAAAAAAGGTTACTTTGTAATGGAAAATGTAATTCTTGTATGTGGTAGATGGAGTTTTGAGAAAAATCGATGGGTGTTCTTCGTCGAGAACTCAAGAGGTGGTAGAGTGCTTGGAGTAGATCATGATACGTCGTTCAACGAATTCCGTCAAATGGTGTATGAGGATTTTGGGTTGGATCCACAAGTTTTCGAGGTTAAGTTGAGCTACAAGTTGGCAAGGAAGTTTTTGTCAAAGTTACCACTAGATTCACCACAAATTTTAATTGAGAATTCAAGATATTTTAGGAGTTTTTTGGAACAATTTAAGAACGACACGATTCGTCTATGCGTCGAAATTAGTGAAAAAATTTGCAAAAATGATGTTGGTGAAGATGGCAAAAGAGAGAGAACTGAAGATGATGAAGATGATGATAGTAGATTTGACTATTGCGACGATGCCGACGGTGCAAGCTCAGATGATGAAGATTATGGCTCGCGTGGTGGTACACTTATTTCAGATGAGGAAGAAAAGACGAAGATCCTTCAAAAAGTCTACCATGGGGTGTATCATCATCGATTCCTGAAAATGTTCAATTAGAAATGCGGTCCATAGACTTAGCTGTTGGACAACGTCATGCGACAAAAAAAGATTTGGAGAGGAGATTGGAGATTCTTGTGGTTACACATAAGTTTGACTATAACGTGTGAAAAACAACCCCAGCGCTCTTGAAGGTTCATTGTTGGGTGGAAAGATGTACATGGAGGGTTCGTGCGGGAACAATTGGAGATAATCTCAGTTTCCATATCAAGACTTATATTAGAACGCACTCGTGTTCGGTAACTGAACGTTCCACCCGTGCTCGGAAACCAACTTTTCAAGTGCTAGGACATCTCTACAAAGAATTCATTGGTGGTGTTGGAGCAACAATTTTGCCAAATCATCTTGCTAATGCTATAACAAAACGATTCAGAATAAAAGTATTTTTAAGGGTGATGGTAGATTATCAATCTGATGTGGTAGATTTATTGATATTTTGGTAGAGTTATATCTATACTGACGTGGTAGACTTATTTATATTATGGTGGAGTTATCTATACTGACTTTCTACACTGACATGGTAGATTTATCTGACATGGTAGATTTATTATACTGACGTAGTAGAGTTATTTGCTGACTTTTGGTTTGTCAATTGTCACAGGTGGAGTATTGGAAAGCCCATAGGGCATTAAGGTATGCAAGAGAATTAGTTACAGGAACCCCTGATAATGGTTACGAAGAACTTCCGACGTACTTATACATGATTAGGCGAGCTAATCCAGGGACACTTATAAGGCTTGAGTTGATGGTGAGAATAGGTTCAAATTTCTTTTCCTTGCATTTGGCGCAAGTATACATGGTTTCCAGTTTATGTGGAAGGTTGTTGTTGTTGACGGGACATATTTGAAAGGAAAATATAAAGGTACATTACTAATTGCGACGACCCAAGATGAAAATTTTAACATATTTCATATTGCTTTTGGTGTTGTTGATACCGAAAATGATGAGTCTTGGGAATGGTTCTTTAGCAGCTACACCAAGTAATCCCAAACGATGAAGGTCTTGCGATTATATCTGATAGGCATCGATCAATAGCGAATGTGATAGAGAAGATATACCCGCTTGCTTCTCGTGGGATTTGCACATACCATTTGCATAAGAACATTTTGTTGAAATCCAAAGGTAAAGAATTATTTGGGCTAATGAAGAAGGCAGCGACCGCATATAGGCTTATAGAGTTTAATCAGTTATTTGCTGAGATTGAGACTTCGTATCCTGCTCTTCATGCGTATTTAGAGAAAGTTGACGTTCGTTTATGGAGTCTTGTTCATTTCCCCGGTTATAGATATAACTTCTTGACGAGCAACATAGCGGAGTCCATTAATAAGGTCCTGAAACATGCTCGGGTATATCCAATAGTGGAACTTTTAAATACTATAAGGTCGATGTTAACCCGGTGGTTTGCTACTAGAAGAAATAATGCATCTTTGATGACCACAACCCTCACCACCGGGGTTGAGAAACTCCTTGAGGTATGATTTTAATGGTAGTATATTTTTATGGTTTTGATGGTAGACTTATATTCAAATTATGGTAGATTTTTGTGGTTTTGATGGTAGACTTATATTCAAATTAGACTTACAGATATTTAACGGTACACTTATAGTCAAATTATGGTAGACTTATTTTCAATTTAAGGTAGACTAATTCCCAACCTAGTTTTGTGTACATGAGAGGTTTGACAAAGCGAGGCTCTGGACTTTACAAGAGATAAATGACGACCAAATAGAAGTAACCCTTAGGTCATCATTGTATGTCGTAAATTTGGGAGAAAAAACTTGTACTTGCCTAAGGTTCAACAAGGATAGAATTCCTTGTGTTTATGCCATTGCAGCAGCCGAAAAAGTGAAGATGTCACGGATCGACCTTGCCCATGTGTACTTTCAAACACACTACTTGTACAATGGTTACTTAAAAAGTGTTATGCCAAGAGAAGTTGCGCTTCCCGCGCCGAAAATTGTGACGACAAAACTTTGTAATCCTCCGGTCGTCCGCGAACCACCAGGTAGGCCAAAACACTCAAGGATTAAAAATGCTTTGTAAATTTCCATGGAGCGGAAGCAACCTAGGAAAGAACACAAGTGCTCAAATTGCCACGAACACGGTCACAATCGTGCGACTTGCACAAATTAATGTATGTGTTTACCATAACATTTGATGTGTACTCACTCTTTCCTTAAATACATTTCAGAAGTCATGTTTTTACTTAAGTGTTGTCAATAAGTCAGGTTTTCACCATACATTAATGTTGTTAATACGTTCATTACATAACAAAATATACAAGTCTACCGCAATATTTTGTATCAAATCTATGGTCACAAAAATGACTTGTCTAAATAAGTCTACCATACTTTCGAAGGACCACCAACTATACCATAATGATACATATATGGTCCTTTGAAAGTATACTACAAGTTAAATGCTACTACAAAATATACAAGTCTACCGCAATGTTCAGATCTGTACTAAATCTACGGTAACAAAAGGATTTGTCAAAATAAGTCTAGCATCATGTTGCATCTTACTGACCCGAATCTGTCTGTAAAGGAATCCTATCATCTGATTGCCCACAAGGATTTAGATCTGACATTTGGACCATTTGTTCCCCTGCTAACTCATCTAGAATCTCAGATGCAAGCTTCATGCGAATAACTGACATAGTTGCATCACACATCCCATCCATGACGTGTCCAAGAGCTAAACACTCGATATACTTCAGTGTGTACACACCACAGTCGCTCATTTGGTAGTTTTGTGGTAGATTTCTCATCTTGTAGATGGAAAACGCCTGCTCCTTCATCTTTAGCCTTTGCTTAGGTGGTGTCGTCTACTTAAGCAACAGTGGAATCATCTTCGTGTATGGTCTGCACGACTCGTAGATTTTGGTGTCGCTAAACGCATTCAAGATGCAATCGTATACTTGTACCCACTTCTTAATCAAGTCTACCACAACAGCCACCCAATGTTGATAAGAGATATTATGAGCGATGTACAATGTTCAACATCCTTTACCCAAACCTTTTTAGTCGCACCATTGGCTGGAGTTAAACCATTGTACATATCAAAATAACCAGGGGTAAAACCCCACTTCTTCCCCAAAGAGAGGAAGTCTTTTTGTTACTATTGACACTAATGGGCTGTAAAAACAGGATCGATAAACACTATCCTTTCACTTGTAAAAGGAGTTGGCCTTTGCAATGACCTTTTTCGAAGCAAATTAAAACCAGCCTCCATATGCTGCAAATAAACATATAAATTGTAATAAGTCTACCATCAAATGTCAACAAGTCTACCGTCACCTACCAAAGCCAACAAGTCTACCATCAGATAGATATTAATAAGCTACCCTAAAAAATCTACCATTATATCTCAACAAGATCTTAAAAGTTAATTTCATTACCGAAGTATTCAACCACCCATAGGATTTTCTGGTGGCCACATTTCTTTAGGTGTCATCAATATCAAGTACCATTCAACACCTTCAAGGCTAGAATCTAATGGGTTGTCCCTCCAAAATACAACATTACTTCCAAGGATGAAGTTATTGTTCATTGATATAAGACTTACCAACTAGAAGGAGAAATAACTTCCAAATCTTTCTTCACATACTCAAGCAACCTATCCTTTTTGTCATCGTCCGCCTTGGCAAAAGGATCGTAGATAGCAGGCAAAGGGGTTACACTACAAAATATCGGAGAATGTATTAGATAAATCTACCACAACATCTAAATAAATCTACTATAACGTCTAAATAAATCTACCACAACAACAAAATAAATCTACCAAATTATGTGAACAAATCTACCACCACATATAAATAAATCTACCACAATGATCATATAAAGAACCTGAAATGATCCTTAAAGTAGTTGAGTTTCCATAGTATGGGGAAATCTGACTTCTTGCAAGGATTTTTTTCCGGCCAACTTCAAAATGATCATCATCCTTTGTCAACTGAAGAAGCTTATCTAAAACAGTGTCCAATGCTTTGTTTACCGCTTTCCCATTTTCATCAAGATCTGATGACATCGACGACAGTTCCTTGGGAGGTGTCCTTTCGTCAGAGATACTGACAACGGGACTTGGTTCCTTCTTTTCCTCAATTTCATCAACCTATATCAAAACCAAATAAGTTTAACACAACATGAACATAAATCTACCAAAATAAGTCTACCACAATAACACTAAAATAAGTCTACCATAACACCAAAATAAGTCTACCATAAAACCAAAATAAATCTACCACAACATGAAAATACATATACCAGACTATATTCTTTCTTTGGACGACCAGTAGGTTTGAACTGTTTCTTTTCCACCATTTTATCAACTTAAATCAAAACCGTAAAAATAGAAGATTAAAGATATAAAACTACCATAAATCTACCACAAAATCAAAAATAAATCTACCACCACATCGAAATAAATCTACCACAACGTAAGTCTAAAAACATATACCAGAACATGAAAATAAATAAATATACCAAGTTGGATTCTTTCTTTGGATGACCAGCAGGTTTGGACTGCCTCTTTTCCTCCATTTTATCAACCTAAATCAAAACTGTAAAAATAAAAGATTAAATATTTAAATCTACCACAACGCGTATATAAATCTACCATAATACCAAAATAAATCTACCAGCAAATCACAATAAATCTACCACAAAATCAAAATAAATCTACCACCACATCGAAATAAATCTACCACAACATAAGTAATAAATCTACCAAAACATAAGTCTAATAACATATTCCAGAACATGAAAATAAATAAATATACCAAGTTTGATTCTTTCTTTGGATGACTAGCAGGTTTGGACTGCTTTTTTTCCTCGTTTTATCAACCTAAATCAAAACCGTAAAAATAAAAGATTAAATATTTAAATCTACCACAACGCGTAAATAAATCTACCACAACACGAACACAATAAATCTACCATCAAATCACAATAAATCTACCACAACATCAAAATAAATCTACCACCACATCGACATAAGTCTAAAAACATATTCCAAAACATGAAAATAAATAAATATACCAAGTTGGATTCTTTCTTTGGATGACCAGCAGGTTTGAACTGCTTCTTTTCCTTCTTTTTATGAACCTAAATCAAAACCGTAAAAATAAAAGATTAAATATTGAAATCTACCACAACACCTAAATAAATCTACCACAAAATGAACATAAATCTACCAACAAATCACAATAAATCTACCACAATATCAAAATAAATATACCAGATTAGATTCTTTCTTTTGATGAGCAGCAGGTTTGGACTACTTCTTAGCTTGACCTTTCTTTATTGGTGCACCATCTTGTTTAACTTTCACATTCTTCAGAATCTTTGGTGTATTCTTTGGCTTTGGTTTAGATGTCCCTTGTTGTTCTACCATCAAAGACTGTGGTCAAAGGTAAGGATTGCAAGTTGTAAGAAAAAATTTGGATATAAGATTACAATTAAAAATAAATCTACCATAACCACGCTCAAGTACATCTGTTTTACACATAAAAAATAAATCTACCATAACCATATAAAGTCTCTTATTTGATTAAAACAGAGACCTACGTACCAGGTCCAGGTCTTTCTCCCCAGATGCATTTCCACCACAATCCACCTTGGACTGTTTATCAACCACTGCATCTGGGGCTTTTGATCTATTACCCTCTAATGATGTAACCCTACCTTCTAAGCTATCAAATTTGCCCAACAATTGTTTGAAGAGTTGAACTACTACACCACTATCTTCAGCGTTCTTCTCTGCAGGTGCTCCTTCACCACTACGATTGTTGACATTCTTCTTCTTCGTAGATGTTCTTTCACCACTACAACTCTCTATCTACTTCAGTTTCTTCTTCTTTGCAATATCCTTCAAGTGGATACTCATGTCAACATCATCGCATTCCTTTTCATGTTTTCCTTCAGAGCTCATCTTCCTCTTTCCATGCTTTACATGTTCCTTCTCCTTCTTCTTTTCCTAAGGCTTAGGCTTTTCAGAAGACTCATCATCACTTTCCTGAACCTTTCTTTTCTTGTTGGAAGTGAGAGTTTTTAACTCCCAAAAGGTTTCATCCAAGCATCCACCTAGAATGTCACGAATCATGATATCAAGTGCATTATCATCATTGTCATCCCACTGAGGATATATCTCTGCCAAATGCTTCACCACTAAGTTCTTAACACGAACCTACAAAGAACAAAAACACAGTCAGAAACTAGACTAATAATTCTACCGTAACATAACAATAAGTCTACCATAACATAATAATAAGTCTACCATAACACTTGTTTCTCAAACAATAAATAAGTCTACCATAACAATAAGTCTACCACAACATTTGTTTCTATAACAATAAGTCTACCACAACACTTGTATAAAAAAAAAAAAATCTACCACAACCTGACCATGACAACAACAACATAAATCTACCATCACACAAAAATAAATCTACCATCACATATAAATAAATCTACGAGAAAAATTACCTTGCCATTTACTTTCTTGTCTTCATCCAACACCTTCTCAATGTTGTATCTCGTCCTGCTTGATTCCCAACATAGAAGAGGAACTACTCCTTCTCTTCTTTTCCCAAATTTCTATCCTAGTATGGGAACTACCTCATATGCCCATCCAAGTAGCACATGCACACACCCATGAACTGCGTAAGAGTTCCCACCCAAATTTGCAGCTGCTATGGACTCCATTATATGTTTAAAGGACACATGTCCCCATGGGTACTTGTCAGACACCTCTGGATCCATAACTCGTTTAGCTGCCTTCAGAAGAATTCTACTACTACGAGCAATACCATATACTACAACATGCAAGATGAACAACAATACTACCCATTTCCTATTCTTTGCAGTCCATGTCCTACAATTTTGAAGCACTGACAAAAGCTCATCCCAACTAGGTCCATCACCTGTCTTTACACCCATTTTTGTCCAGAAATCAATGTGGTTAATGTCCCAATCATCATTATCATCAATCTGGTCACATTTCATCTTTGTTATCTCTTCAAACTCATGCAGAGAAAACCTCACTAGACGACCACCAATCAAGGACCATATCTCATATAACCTTTCAGTTTGCAGTTGATTGGTTAGGAAATGATGAACCGTATGAGCACTCATGTGAATTTCTGAGAAGCCAGCTTGAGAATGACTCCAACTCCAGAAGTATTCATCACATCATTGTAGACATCTTCACCAACGGCATCAAACATCGTTTTAAAGTCACCTAACTTGCAATTATGATGCATACTTCTCTTCTTCAATGGTGATTTGCCTGGCGCAAACTTGTATTGAGGATATTGCTTTAGAGAACCCATACTTGCACAAGTAAACTGTCACAATAAATCTACCATAACACACTAATAAATCTACCATGAAAGAAAAATAAATCTACCCTTAGATTCCTTTGAATTATGTAAATCTACCATAACACCAAAATAAATCTACCACAACTAGAACATAAAACTACCATTACAGAAGGACACAATACTTTCTATTCATAAATCTACCATGAAAGAAAATAATAAATCTACCATTATAGCAATCAATACAATAACAAACATTGAACTCATAAATCTATCATGACACATAAATAAATCTATTATCACACATAAATAAATCTACCATCACACTTCTTTAACTCTAGCATAACACACAAGGCGTCAACTTTACATAAAACTTCGTATAAATCTACCACCACTTTGAATATACAAGGAACATGCCTTTAACAAATCGATTATCAAATCTACTATGAATTTTATGAAACCGCAAAACAAAACCTTCACACTCACCTTAACTGCGCTGGAATCTGTACCGGAATTGTTTAATCCCAATCTGTGAAAATAAAAACGAGATTAGGTTTTCGAGATTTTTACAAAACTCTCTTGACCACCGAAACAATGCACCGGAATTGCCATTTACCTCTTGTAAAATGCACCGGAAGTTTCGAATACTTCACCGGAACAAGAACAAACCCTAGTACCATCGGAATATTGAAACTGAAAACACGAAGAGAGGAGAAGTTGAGAAACGAGAAAAGAGAAACAAAGAGGGGAGAAGTTGAGAGAAGTCTCAAACTTACGTTCTCAATCGCCCGCGACGGCAAATATGGTCGGAGAAGATGATGAGACACGGAAGGAGAAGAGTCGCCGACGGTTTTTTTTCTTTCCCCGTGTTATGTTATAAAAAAAGAAAGAAAAAAGTGTTTTATTAGGTTTTATTAAAACAGTTACCAAAACCTATTATTATTTTTTTGATGGCAATTCTGTAATAAAGAGAACACCACAAGGTTTAAAAAGACTTTTCATGTTTCCCTACTAGTTTTGAAGGGTTATGTTCTGGTTTACGTAGCTAAGGGCATAGCTTCATATTTCTTAAAACTATCTAAGAATGTTGGGAAAACAGTGGATAAAAAGCTATCAAATGGGATTTTATTAAATCAATGATAATTTTTTTATGAAGGATTCGATAGTAGGCTTGTTTCACACTCAATTAGAAAAGAGCATTGACAAGAAAGCTGGTGATCTCGGAAATCTTTGAGTGAAGGTATATGTCACCAAGTGGCTCTCAGCCTAGTGGTTTTCTCTTTATCAAAAGTGAGAAGAGGTCCCTAGTTCGAGCCCACTTAGGAAGAGGGGAAATTTCCAAAGGAAATTGACTAAAAGATGATTCTGGATCTACAGAGATTAAGGTTTCGGCCCGAACTTTGAGGTTATCAACTATAGCAACGAGAATGAACCTGCTAACTATAGCAACGAGATATTTATTATCTGGTAATAAATGTAACTTTTGTGAAATGTTGTTTTGTTTATATATTATAGTTTTATATAATGGTTAATCTAGTAATAGACAAAAGTATCTATATATTATATTACTTTCCCCTTTCCAAAAGAAATTATAAGAGCACTTGCAATGGTGAGACTAGAGTCTCATGTAATAAAAAGAAAAAGAAAAATAAAGAAAAAAATATTAAATGGTGAGCTTTTGGCCGAGACAATCTCTCGGAGAAGAGACTGATGAGCCGGCCTCTACGGGCTACGTGGCGCAATGTCAGTGGCCCAATTTTTTTTTCTGAAATTTGATTGGTAAGATTTTGAGTATTGTTTTTTTCTGTAATTCGATTGATATGTTTTGATGAAATTTTGGAGATTTGGGTATTTTTATCAAATGTCGAATCTCTTCAAATGTGAACAATATATTTGGAAAAAATAGGCAGGAGTGAAGACTAGAGCCGACTTAATTTTCTTTTTCATCATGATTTTATATGTTTTCTGGCATTCAACGTTTTTATGGATTGTAACATTACCCTTTTTTATAATCCTCTATTTTTATATATATACTACTTTGATTATTTTCCATTTTGCAAACATTAAAAAGAAAAAAAAAAATTATGAGACCGACACCAGTCTTACCATTGGAGACATATTTATTAACAATCTCTTATTGAGTCTCAAACCATAGACTAATATTAAGACTAGTACTAACATATGTTTTATGAGACTCTAAGAGTTTCACCAATGTGCTTGCTCTAGAAAACGTTACCAATGTGCATGCTCTGAAGAGAAGAAATTCCGACGAGATTCAAATTGATGTAATCAGAGAACGTTACTACTGGCGGTATTAGAGTTAAGGAGAATTTCTGAAGAGATACAATCGATGTCCTTCATCGAGCAACGAAAGATCTCATTAGAGTTTCTCTTCGACCCTAATACGGCCAATGATAACATTAACTGATTACTCATAATTTCTATATTTCGATGTATTCGTATACGGAGTAAAAAAAATACAAACTCTTTTGTCTTTGTGTGATTGTAGTTCTTGCTCTTCTCTGAATTTCTCTAATTTATGGAATTTTATAGCAGTGTAACTGGGTTGGCTTGCATAGAATTGAAATGTAATTAGTCCATAGAGAAGGAGAATGTAAAACTTTTTGTGATACACCAAATCGAGCATTTAGCTGGTGGAAGTGTCAATGTGGATATGGATTAGTTGCTTCGAAAAATAACAACTTTTTTTGGAGCTTTGTATTTTTCATTGAAATGTTTCCTCTGTTTCCATAGAAATATGAAATCTTTATTTCTAATCTTCTCCTACGTATATAACAAGTTTATTTGAAAACATGACATTTGATTATGGAAATTATATCTTGTGCAAAATAAGAGGAGCACCAAACTGTGGGTGAATGGTCAAGACTGGGTATGGCGCGTGAACATAAGAAGGAGATAGCTCGAACGAGAATCTCTGTAGAATCAATGCCATTGCCATCTTTGCTTCCAGCATGGCGAAATTCTGGCCGATGCATATCCTCGGTCCCCACGCAAATGGAAAGAAGGAGACTTGGTTCTTCGTTGCCTTTGACAGACCGTCTTTGAATCTCTCGGGTTTGAATTCCGCTGCATCGTTTCCCCACAGTTCGGTGTCGTGTTGGACTAGCACAATAGGTAGACTGATACGAACGCCGCTTGGTAGTGTCATGTCGCCTAGTTTCGTCTCTTTGTTAACGGCTCGTGTCAGCTGGATTACAGGAGGATATAGCCTAAGGACCTCGTATAATATCATCGTCATCTGTTGGAAACATTCATCAAAATCATCAAACTGAATTCACCGAAAGGTTTATTGATTTGGTTTTAGTTTTAACTTACAACTTTGAGTTGGTTAAGGCCTTCTGTATCGGGTTCTTTGTCGCCAAAAGCTTGTTCCACTTCTTCTCGCGCACGAGCCTGCCAGTCTTGGTGTTGGCTCAACAGGATCATTGTCCAAACAAGAAGTACCGAAGTAGTCTCTTGCCCGGCGAAATAGAACAACTTGCACTCTTCCATCACATCCTCAATGCTCATTCCATTTCCTTTACCTTGCCCCAAATTCGATTCAAGAAGTGTACCTAGCAAATCGTCGCTTGGTGCTTCCCCTGCTTCTCTCGCCATTAGCCTCTTGTTAATGATCCCTCTCAGTATAACTTGGATTTCTCTAGCTGCTGCTTTCATCCTTCTATTACTTTTCGTTGGGAGATAACTACGCAAACAAAAGAAGAAAAGGTTACAGTGGTAAAAGACCAAGAGTCTCAAGTAAGGCAAGTTTGAGGTTTTGTTACCCATATCCAGGGATGAAAACTTTTCGTAAAGCTTGCATGAGGAGCTCTGCTATTTCTGCTTGGAGCTCAAATATCCTCTGCCCTTCTTTGTAGTTGCTGCCAAAAGCGGTACGAGAGATCACATCTCCAGTCATACTCACAAGCCAAGGCCAAACATCCACCGCGCAGGACAACCCTTTATCTGTGTTTATCTTGTCCCATTCGCCAACAACCTCGCTGCAGCTCTGGTGGAACGCAGGTACCATGTTCTATACATAGAAACACAAGGCCCCAATGAACATACATACATACAGAAAGCAAGCTTAAACTGATTGTGAAATTAAGATAAAGCCAAAAAACCTTGATCTTCTCAAGGTGGAAAGCTGGGTTGATGATTCTTCGATGTTTTGCCCATTTATCACCATCGTAACTAACCAGTCCAGGGGCTATCAATTTTATCAAAGGGGAAGCACGCGACTTCTGGAAATCATTAATTTTGTTGAACACTTCCTTAATTAGCTCAGGATCCATTATGGTGATGGTTGGTATAGGTCCAAGCCATGTAAAGAAAGTCCTTCCTGTTTCAGACAGACAAAAGTTTCTTCTCTGTATCTCAAAGTTGTAAATAAAGAGCAATCAAGAAACATACCAAAAAAAAAAAAACATACCGTGAGTCTTGTGCATTTGCAAGGGATAAGGCATGACACGTGAAGTGATATCATCGGTTAGTTTGATGGGTTTGGATCTTGCATCCCTTAACATGTTGAAAATCTTCTTCACATCTCCGACAAGAGGCGTGTAAGTAGTTCCTGGAAGACCTTGTTTTCTCAGGTAACTCTCAAGCCTCTTAGGTTCAAACCAAACCCAATTCAGAGTTCTCCATACCCACCACGACACAAGAACTATAGCTATCGAAACTGTTACCGACGCGACAGAAATTTCCATTTTGTTGTTTCTCCCAGAGAAAAGAAAGAGAGATGGATAATTTGCTGACATGACATTCTCGGTATATATGGATGTGGTGACGGTGATGACATCACTCCTGATGTGTTTTAAATGCTTTAGACTTTTGCGTTTTGGACTATTGTTTTGTTGTGTCCGTTGATTTTTTACTTAACTTGGGAGCCACACAGTGACGTGTCACCAAGGCACAAGAAGCAACTTTGGATTTGTGTGAAAAACCATAACTTGTGTAGGGGGGAAATGCATAAAAGTCAAAATCTTTGACATTTTCTTTGCACTGCAGACATAAAGAACTAAAAAACTTGGTGACTAAAAGTGATTATTTTTGTTTTACTTTTTACTTAAAAAAAACTTATCTGACCAAACGCATATAACTTGTATTATTTTTGTTTTACTTTAAAAAGCTGATGTTAAATTATATAAAACGAGTTACGACTTGTCCACTGATTTTGAATTCCAACCATACTTGTTTATTATACAAATGGTTAATCTAGAGATAATAGGAAGCAATCAAACAAGTTGTTATAATGGTTATTGGTGGGGTGAATATACATTCTCTTACGTGGACAACAAGTTCGAAACATGTTTTTTTTTTTTTTAATAATCTAGGTATCTGGGTCCCATCGAGGTAGGGTCCAACTAGCGCAATCTTGGAGGCCTAAAAAATGCCATGTGAAAGTCTCAGTATCCAGAAATCGAACTCAGGTGACGGTACCCATAGCCATAGGCCCATTACCACCAAGCTACAACCTTCTGATTGAAACAAAATTCATACTAGCAGACCATCAAGTAAATTCATCTAATGGAGTATACTAGTACAAACAACTAAACTATATGTCATATTCAACGTACAACTTTGTTTGTCTATTGTTTTACACTACCATTTCTAATCAAACTCCAATGGTACCAGAAATAATCCAAATTATTGTAATTAATAATCAAATAATTATGCACTGGTCGAAAGATGGTTTGGTGGAAGGGGAAGGTTCAGCCAACCGGTTGAGTGCTTCATATAGTCTTTGTGTTTCTCGGTTGGAGATTCGATAGTCCACTCGGAATAGTGTTGGCTTGGAGAGAACATGTGGCTCTCTTTCGTGGCTAATACACGACTTGGCACCATTCAAATACAAATCCCCTTCGGATCTTTTGAAACCAACTTTGGGTTTCTCTTTATCTCCGGCTTAGTCACCGGATATGGAGTATTTGGTTTGTTATTTTTTTAGTGATGTTACTTAAAGAATTCTTCTTCTCATCAGCTTCATATGTTGCACTGAATATATCTACCTAACCAAGTGGTGGTGGTCTAGTGGTTCCCACTTGAGGAAGAGCTGCCATGTTGGTATAGGTCAGGGATTGATTCTTGTTGTAAATCGCGGTTTACAGAAATGACGATAACTTTTTACTCGTAACTCCGATAGATACGAACTTGATGTCTCTGGAAAGCTGAGAGTCGGGGCTTTCCAACAGTATTCAAATCGTCTTTTGGGTCCTTATAGATCGACTGAAAATCGTCCATCAAGTTCACTGATCGATGTATCTTCGGGATTGTAACGTAACGATGAACTTGGATAATGATTGAATCGTGCAAGAGAGCACTTTCCTTAAAGAGTATTTCGACCCTTATCAAAGCCTTGGGTTACACGAAATCCCTTGTAGGATAAGACAACCAAAGTTTCCTTTTGTTCTAGTCTAAGACACAAGAGATACAATTAAAGTTTTGAGTTTTGTTTTTGTGTTTTGACCAAAGATATAAATTTTTTGGTCTCCCTTGAATCTCTCGTCCTCTCTGTTTTCTTCTTTCTCATCCTCTCCCCTTTGTTTGATTGCTCTAAAGCTTTTATAATATGTCAAAAGTTGCAATGGTTGATAAAATCTATATATAATAGCAAACCAGCTTTTTGGTTATCGTGACATCACCTTTTTTTGTAAAAGAAAATATACATCCAACGGCAAATATTAAAACAGATTATAAATGAAGGATCAGGATTCATCATGAAAAAGTTGCTTTACTTTACCAAACCGTTGTTTGTGGACCAATTATAATGAAACAAAGTACCATTTTCAAATCGTTGTGTCGTTATCAAAGAGTTGTAATTCTTCAGATTTCATTCATTTATAAAATCTGAATTTCTTTTACAAAAACAAAATCAGGTAATCGATTACTCGTCTTGTCTTCGTTCTTCTCCTCCCCCTCTTTACAGTTCACACCAACGCCACTGTTAGATTTCTTACTCCGACTTCGTCGCTGCCGTCGGTTCAACTTTGTCCATAGTATTGTTCGTGATTGTTTGTTTCCAAAAACCTTGACTCGAAATTTGTCATCAATTTTGCATTCAGTTTCTGAAGATTCGTGATTGGGTTAGGAAAATATTGTTGAAATCCCTGAGAAGAACAAGATCCAAGTTTCCAACATGAAGAAACCATTGTTATTCTACGTTAATCTCGCTATTGTACGTTGGATTTCTCGGAACGACAAATTTCTCACAGGATCTCTACGGCCTCTGATCATTGGGTCTTTTATCGTCATAAATTAGTTGTTCTGATTTACTATATGTAACACCCAAATTTTTCTTTTTAATTAATTAACTAAATAGTCCAGATTAATATTCTCATAAATATTAATTCTCAACGACTATTTTCTAACCATTACTACGCGGAAGTTCTCAGGAAATAATTCCCAGGAAGTAAACAAATCCATTAAATAACCAAACATATCAATTCCCGTAATTCATAAATTCAGTAATCATTTCAAGAATGAGATAAGCTAGCAACCTAACAGGACCGGTTCGCTAGACTAAACCACAACAACATAAATCCTAATCATCCTCTCCCTAAGGCCTTGATTCCGCGATCATACTTTCTTTTACCTGCAACACATGGATAAAAGAGTTGCGTAAGTATTTCATAAATACTTAGTGAGTTGCTCATCCCGCCTACCGGCGTAACAAGCAGGCTCAGATAATCAATACAACAACATATATATAACCAACACAACACCAATCACCACTCAACAATAACAAATAATCACATTTCGGGAAAAACAGAACTGCGTGTCGAGCGACACCACGAAGGCGTCGATCGACACGACTAGGAGTTCGGTGTCGAACGACACCACAAAGGTGTCGATCGACACACGACCAAAACTCGTGTCGAGCGACACCCTCCTGGTGTCGATCGACATGCCTCTGTAATTGCACCATAATCGAGTTTATCCTCTCTCGACTCGATTCCGGCGATTACGAGTCGCAAACCTGCACGGAAAACACCACAATGCCAACAATAATATCCACCGTAACCACAAACATCATCATCACACGAAATCACACACGAATCAATCACAAACACGTCAAATTATCGTCATAGCCTAGAAACCGCGGTCACAACTCACCTTTGCCAACAACGGTGATTGGATTCGGTTTAGAGACACAAGGACTGCCACAAACAGACCTTCAACCCCACGAGAAACCTCTGATCGGATCGAATTACACGAAAAACGCAACAAACGGATGATCCTAATGATCTTAGAACACGAAGAAACGGTTTCGGGAGGATTTCTTTGCAACAATCCTCTCAAAGCACCGAATCTCCTTTCTCTCAACTGTTTCTCTTCTCAAAACTCTCTCCCTCGACGGCTATCAGAAACCTCGCAGCCCTAGGGCTTTTATAAACACTTAACCGAGCCAGAAACAACGATAAAATCAATTCGGTTCGGTTCTGCAATACTGGTGTCGAGCGACACCACATGCTGTGTCGATCTACACCCCTAAATCCTTTGAGTCGATCGACACAGCTCCTGTGTCGCTCGACACGAACACCAGAAATCTTGTTTCTGGTTCGCGGATGTTACACTATATAGTGACAATTACTTCGCCTACAGAGTTTGTTTGTTTCCGATCCTTTTTTTTACTACAGTGATCCTTGAAAGATTAAACTTGCTTCAGTTTAATGGTCCATCAAAGGTTTACTCTTTAATTTAGAATTTGTGATGGTTGGAATATTATTGCGTACTGTTCGTCATGTTCGATTCAGATTCAGGCCTCTGCGTATGCAACGTAGCACTTCTTTTTGTTTTTGGCTACACAGATAGTAGACAAAGCAAATAAATTGTAATAACGACATTGTTAGATTTATTTCTCCGATATAGCCGCCACCGTCGGTGGGTCTCTTACTCCGACATTGCCGACACCGCGTATTGCTCTGAATTATATCATTTTATTAAGAGTTGTGATTTTCAGATTTTATTTATTAAAAGAATCTAAAATTCTTGTTGAAGAGTGCCGTTGAGTTTGTGAAAGGCCAATGAAGCGAAGTTACTTTGAAATTTCTAAGTTAAGCGTGGTGATTCTTTGTTTATATAAATTGAATAAAAAGAGACACAAAATATGGGTTTTAGAACTTTTGAAATCTTCCTCTGCTGATGTTTTTTGTCTCCCACCCACAGTTTTGGATTTGATATACATCTTCTCTAAATCATTCTCGCTGCCAGAATCGCAAAAACAAGAAGTTCGCTCTGATCTCGAATAACTACCTCATTTCCATAATTTTTTCTTAGATATATTTTTCCTTTTTTAAAATATATTCTTTGTTTTAAGTATTGTTGAAATTGCTCACTGGATTGATCCCTAACATCGTATATCTCCACCAAGTATTCTCCCTTTCTAAACTCTATATGTTATTGAATCTTGCTCTGAGGTTAATATGTGTCCATTATCTCTGTTGATGTTGTTCAGTTTGTTTTTAAGCTTTTGTACCCACGCTCTTTTTATCATGCATCGTCTCGGTTGTTTGTAAAGTTCAGTTCTGAAGATATATTTTTGTCATTCAAAATGTTGTTTCAATTTAGATCATTTCTATCAATTAAATTACTCAACCCCTTTCTTCAATGGAGTTTGATTGGTTTGTCATAGTCTTATTTATAACTCCTAATCCTTTTGTGTCTTTGTATCCCATGTTTCTCATAAGATTTAACTAGGGTTTTCACCAACAATATCGTTGACCCATTGACATTTAATTTTTCCTATTTAAGGCTAAGTGTTCTTAGGTATCCTCTAGCCCGGTTTCTATCCTCCGCCTATCTTTCATAACTCACAAATTCACTTTTGATTGATGTTTAAAATTATGGCGTTCGTAATGTTCGTAAAATTGAATTTTACTTGTTCATGATGATGTAAGTATTGTTCTGTCAAATCTCATATATTTTGGATTTGCAATTGTGTAATAGACATCGAAAACAAAGGGAATAAAACACCCTTCAAAGATCATGGAAGTCTACACAACGACAAGACGCGAGTTTCAAAAGCAAGATGATTTGTGAGTTTTAAGAACACATTTTCCCAAATCAATCCAAGATGCCGCTTGAATTTTGTTTGCATTCTCAAACTCTAGCTTCCCGTGTCTCTATAATATTCTTTGTACCACGCTTTAGTCTTCATACCTTCTTTCTTTTGTAAGTTAGTTATGTTGATTATATAGTTGTATGATTTTAAAGAAGATGTAATTATGTAGAATCACATTTCGTTGGGGAGGAGACTGTCGAAATGTTTTACAGAGGTTTGTTTCATTACATTTCAAACAATGACAAGGTGTGTAGATCGTGATATGCTTTAATTTCGTCCATCCATACAAAACATTTTAATACTTTAGAATGACCCATATGGTCATAATTCTTTCTCTCTGAACATTGATTGAATTTGCTCAAATCTTCACTTGTTGAGAGACCATTCACTTCTTAGTATTTTATTTGGTAGTGGGCAGTCGACATAGTTTCAAAAATTACTTTTCCTACCAATGTCTCTACACAATTTATGAATTGATACTTCTTGTTGTTTCAAGATAGTTTTTGTTGTTGTTTTTCTGACTATCAAATCACAATGGACTTGAGTTAGGATGAACATATACTTGTTGGGTCTCGGCCAGACTGATCGCCACACCGTTCATACTACTAGACCCTAAGTTTTACTAAAGGGAGGGTCAGTTGTAGTTAACTTGTAAAGTCATATGAATTAGTTACTTGAAACACCTTAGATGTTGCAAGTGTTATTGGATTCTTTACTCTTTATACTGAGTCATTGTATTGTGTATAGGATTGTTACAATACAAGAGCTAATGGAACCTGTTGATATTACTTCTTTTAATTTAATTTATTGAAGGGCCAAGCAACTTGCAAGCAACTGAAAAGATACATGAGCAGGTTGATCGGTGTCCGAGGTGGAGATGACGGAGATGATTTGTGAAGGAGTCTAAAGTCGTCTGGAATTTTTGTATTTTTTTGGTATCTCTGTCTTTTGCTATATATTTTGTTTCTGATATCTTTCTCCTTCGTATAATTTAACGACAAATATAAACAATTGATGTGAACCATAACTGGTGTTCTTCATTAAATCTTTTGTTTCTTTACAGTCATGCCATCTCCATTCTGAGTAATCCAGTCAAGATAAGCAACCTTTCAAAACTTGCAATCCTAAAATCCATAAAGGTAAGTTTTTCATCTCGAGAGAGATTCCAATTGAACATAAGCACTGATTTTTTGTTGTTGTTGTTGTTGTTGTTGTTGTTGTTGTTGTTGTTGTTGTGTCATCGCATGTCGTTTGTCGCCATTGAGGATAGTTTTTGTTGTTGTTTTTTTGCTTGATTCTTCTTCGAATCAACGTTTTTGTAAACCTTCGTACCAAAAATAAAATTGAAGGCATCTACAAGTCTTACCTCAGTTTCCCTCTAGATATTGGTCTGATTTCTAAAAATTTGCAATATGGAAAGAACTAAAATTTTGGTATTTAAGTCATTTTAGCATTATGTGCTTTTGTACTGGATGGGTGTATTGGTTGAAGCAATTATGTCTAGCATGGGTATGTTTGATTTAAACATTGGTGTAATGGGATTGGAGAGGAATTTTAGGGTTTCTGTTTATATATGTTTGGTTTAAAAGGTATGGGATTTTGGTAACAAATTAGACGAAGTTTACATGGTAACCAAGGGTCCAAAGTTATACTTCCATGATGCTTGGTAGTCTCGGAATCCTTCACCTAGAAAAATTTCATTGCAAGGCACTTATTTGTGATTCAAACTTGCAGTTCTACAAATGTAATTATATTGAGGTTAGTCACTACAAGAAAACACTGATTTAGCGTCGGCATTTTTCGACGCTAATTCGACGCTAAATCCTCTTAGCGTCGAATTAGCATCGAATAACATTTCGACGCATAATCGTCGACGCTAATCCATTTTCGACGCTATTTTAGCGTCGAAATGGTATTCGACGTTATATTCGACGCTAATTTAGCGTCGGAAATTCAACGCTAATTCGACACAATATTTCGATGCTAATTCGACGCTACTATAGCGTCGAATTAGCGTCGAATTGTTTCAATGCTAATTCGACGCCAAATCAATGCTAATGCATCGGGTGTCGATGCGATATAAGCATCGATTTAGCATCGAAATAGCGTCGAATGAGAACATATTTTTCAAAAAAAAAAAGAAAATATTATAAAATACAATAACAATTAAAATTTAAATGAATCCCATACAAATAAAATTAAAATGCTAATTCGTCGGCGGTTGTTGGGTCCTTAGGTTGATGAAATCTTCTTGAATCATATCTTCGGATTCTTGTTCGAACTGCGTTTGACCGGGAGGTGGTGGAGGACGATGTATGCCTTGCAAGGCATTGGCTACTGTCGGGTTATCCATTGCAATGATGTCAAAGAGACTGCTCAATGTTGAAAGACCAGTCTTCAGCTCCGCAATCTCAGCATTAGCAGCTTCCAACTGAGCGGTCAAATGCGGCTGAGACGAACCCGCTGCCAGGACATCCTTGATGGATCCAACACCCATCGTTCGTTCTTTCTTCTTCGGTGGAACCTATAAAATAAAAGTGTTACACAATAAAATTATAATAAAAAATGAGTTATAATATAATATAACAACCTAATAAATTACCTCCTGGTGGCGGAGATCGTGGACGATTGCTATTGTAGTCTGCGAACCCGACCCTGATACGGATCCGCGACGACCATCGGATCCGGGAATCGTATCATCATCGCCAAATAACTGTCCGTATGAAGGAGGAGGAGGTCGATCCGCCTATAAAATAAAACAAATTTATTAAATTCAAAAATGTCAAATATAAATTGATAAATAAATTATAAACGAGTAAAATAAGTTGATAAAAAAATTCATCGATTCTTAAAATTTATATATAATATATGAATACAAACACATAAATCCATAAATTTAACATTTAGGAAATAATTTTATAAGTTTAAATATTTATTTTAAATTCAAAAAAACCTTTAAATTTGTTTATTTGACTTTACATAAAATCAAAACAAATTTATTAAATTTAGAAATGTAGAAAATAAATTTAAAATTTAGGAAATATATCTATAGTGCTGAAATAATTTTTGGAAAAAATTAGATATTTTAAATTTAGGAAATAATTTTATAGACTTTACATAAATATATTTTTTAAAATCTAAATTCAAATAAAATCTAAATTTAATTTTATCACTTATCAAATCTAAATTTAATTCAATTCCATCTATATTCAATTCCATAACTTATCAAATCTAAATTTTAATTTCATTTCCTAAAATCTATTTCATACCAAATTTCATACATTCTATTTCATAAAACTAATTTCTAAATTCCTAAAATCTAAATTCAAATATATAACTTAGCACATCTATATTCAATTCCATAACTTATAAAATCTAAATTTAATTTCATTTCCTAAAATCTATTTCATACCAAAAATCCTAAATTCTATTTCATAAAACCAATTTCCTAAATTCCTAAAATCTACATATGTCATAAAACCAATTTCTAAATCAATTTCATATCAATTTCCATAACTAATAAATAATTAATTGCAAATATATATAAAAAAATTTAAACAAATAAAATTAGAATTATTACCATCTTTTCCGGCGGTGGCTTTCCGGCGGTTGTTGACGGCGGTGGTGCGGAGGAGAGGAGAGGGAGAGGGAGAGGAGCGGGAGAGAGAGAGGAGAGGAAGATCGGCGGTGGAGGGGGAGAGGAGAGGGAGAGGGAGAGGGAGAGGAGAGGGAGAGAGAGAGGCGCGGGAGAGAGAGAGGAGAGGGAGATCGTCGGTGGAGGAGGAGAGGAGAGGGAGATCGTCGGTGGAGGAGGAGAGGAGAGGGAGAGGGAGAGGCGTGGGAGAGAGAGAGAGGCGCGGGAGAGAGAGAGTAGAGAGAGATCGGCGGTCGCTAGAGAGAGAGGAGCGGTGGACGGAGATGGAGAGAGTGAGAGGAGAGGATGTTGTTGCAGTGACCGGAGAAGAAGACTTTTTTCTCTGTATACAAATCGATGGCCGACGCTAATTCGATGCTAATTTAGCGTCGAATTAGCGTCGAAATGTTGATCAAATCGACGCTAATTCGACGCTAAATCCAATTTAATTCGGTTTAGCGCCGTTGGTTTAACCAAAAAAAATTTGAATTTATTCGGTTTACCGCCATTGGTTAAATCAAATTAATTCAATATAGCGTCGAATTTGCGTCGAATTAGCATCATTTTATCCATTCCATACCCTAAACCCTAAACCCCAAACGTAAATTATGTCATATAGCGTCGATTTAGCGTCGAATCGATGCTAATTCGATGCTAAACCGACGCAACGTGAATCTATTTTACGTTTGGGGTTTAGGGTTTTGGGTATCCGCCAGTGGTACGAAAACTGTCTTAGCCATTTCAATAATTGATATAACAGAATAATTTTAAATTTTGAATTTTGTAATTACATATTTGGTTGATAAAGCGTTGTGATGATATATGTAAACCTATATAGTTTTTCAAATAGAATTCCTTACATACATTTGTAACCTCGAATAAGACAAACATACTAATTTGTTCGCAATTAAATGTTGGAATATATATAACATTGGAGCTTCATTCTGAATCGTCAACGTTAAATCTTTTATTGTTTATACCCTAAACCATAAATAAAAAAAATGATTTAGCGTCGAATTAGCATCGAATCACAATAATTCAACGCTAATTCGACGCTAATGTTGTAATATAGCATCGAATTAGCATCGAATTCTTGTGATTCGATGCTAATTCGACGCTAAATCATTTTTTTTAATTTATTTAGGACTTAGGTTAAATAAATTGCACCTTATACGAAAACATTCGATATCGTTAAAAGATTATAAACCCGCTACATATAACGATAACAATCACATGAATTTTTGCATATCAAATTTCCTAGAATATACTTCATACATCTTTCCTCAATACATTTCCTAAAAAAATTATAACAAAATGTACATATTGATATTTCATTACTAATATATAAAACAAATTTAACAAACAAAAAAAAATGATTTAGCGTCGAATTAGCATCGAATCACAATAATTCGACGCTAATTCAACGCTAATGTTGTAATATAGCATCGAATTAGCATCGAATTCTTGTGATTCGATGCTAATTCGACGCTAAATCATTTTTTTAATTTGTTTAGGACTTAGGTTAAATAAATCGCACCTTATAGGAAAACATTCGATATCGTTAAAAGATTATAAACCCGCTACATATAACGATAACAATCACATGAATTTTTGCATATCAAATTTCCTAGAATATACTTCATACATCTTTCCTCAATACATTTCCTAAACAAATTATAACAAAAAGTACATATTGATATTTCATTACTAATATATAAAACAAAATTGGCAAACAAAAAAAAAATGATTTAGCGTCGAATTAGCATCGAATCACATTAATTTGATGCTAATTCGACGCTAAATTAATTTTTTTTTATATGTTAAATTTGGTTAAATGAATCCTAAATCCTAAACATTACGATATTACATATATATTTAATTATATTTACAATATAATATATGAAATTTTATGTACCATAATCCACCATTACGATACTATTTAATGGTTATAAGTGTTTGGTTTTGACAAAAACTTTGATACCAAACAGCCAATTTAGCCTCAGAATGTACTCTCAATGCCAAATCTGGGAAAGAATAGATTATGGGGCTAAATCCACCGTTTGGAGTCAATTCACTATCGAGATTTTCTTATATTGTAAAGATTGGAACTTTACGGTTAAAATAATGTATGTAAATTTAATTAGAGAATTGAGTATATATAGAAATTTTTTTATTTCGGAATATTACTTTTTTTTTTCACTTGCGAAATGAATCCTGACGGTGGTGCTATATGTAGGTGATTTTAGCATCGATTTTGCATCGATTTAGCGTCGAATGCTACAAAGGTATGTGAAGCCGTGTTAAATGTGTCATCTACCTACCAAATTCGACGCAATATTCGCCGCTATATTCGACGCTATGCGTTTGACGCTAAATCGATGCAAATTTGCATCGTTTTAGCGTCGAATTGAGATTTCCGATGCTAAATTGATGCTAAATCGACGCTATATAGCATCGATTTAGCTTCGAAATGTTTTGTCCCTAATTAGCGACGAATTAGGTTATGGACGCCATTACGACGCAAATTCGACGCTAGTATAGCGTCGGAAAAAATTTGACGCTAAATTTCGACGCTAAAATACAGTTTTCTTGTAGTGAGTGAACATAAGTTTGTTACTAATAATGTGGTTATAAAAGGTTTAAATAATGATGAGGTACTAACGAGAACAAAAGAAACATAACATCTTTCAAAGATTGACGAACTCATTCTTTCCGTATTAATCCAAATGTCCCTTGATTTGTCTTTGCGCTTCCAATCTATAACTTTTGACTTAATGGTCACTTATAATACGTGCAAATGTAGGATTATTTTTTCCCGATAAGAAGCTAGATGTTTGGTCTTATTTAACTTTAACATATTGTAATTTTATTCACCAGAGAGAATTTATATTACACACCAATCAAATGTGTTTACTTAAATTTAGTTTTAGTGTCTATAAATGAATAAACATATAAGAAAGCAAAAAAAATTATTTATATTTCTTTACATTTTTTTAGTTTTTATAAATTTACTACATAAGTGGTTATATGGATTCAAAAAATTGTTATGGTTTGAGAATTATATAATGATTTTACTTAGACTCTAATTTGATCACTAAATTCTCCAAAATTTTCGATATCAAAATTTTCGATTTTACTTAGACTCTAATATTATATAATGATTTTACTTAGATCCAAAACATTTAAGAACCGTCTCCCACAATAAAATCTTAAAGGAGGTTTCTATCTCCGTCTTATTTAATGTTTCCCTCCTATAACAAAGTTATTGTCCGTCTAACGTGTAAAAAGAATATCGTGATTTTCTTTTTTTTTTTGGAGATTTGGGATTGTACACAACCTTGACCATTTGGATGCTTAAGAGGTTTAAGGACTCAAAACTCATATTACTACAATGAAAAACTATAGAAATTAAAAAATTGTTACCAAGTGTAAAAGAAGAAAATGATAACAATAACATAACATATTTTAATAAAAGTGAAATTTTTTGGCTTGTAAGGTCATAAAGGTTATGCATTATATATTGTCATATGTTTGATTTTATCATTCGTCAAATGATAACAATTGCAATTTAAAACTATTTTATCAATAAACTTCATCATACCCGCGCGGAACGCGCGGGTTTGTTTCCTAATAAACCATAAATCCAATAGTTACAACTTTTCACATGAACGGTTGCAACTACTCATATGAACAGTTACACCTATTCACTTAAATCTCCAACAATTCTTCTCAAGCGTGGAATTATTAACAATACTTATTTGGCCACACGGATATGAGCCCTTGCTTTCGGCTCGTTTGAATATCCGGAGAGTGGGTTATATCCATGGACTGCTCTTCCTCCAGGGATTAGTCTAGGCTCTTCCATAGATATGGAATTCTCTGAGTTATCAAAAAAATATTTTATATATATATATATATATACCTAAACAACATCAAAATGAAATGAGACATATAAATCGATGATGGCAGAATCGTATAATAGGAAGAAAAAAAATCTTGTAACGGGCCTTATATTATATTAAAAATGAAAATATAATATAAATAAAATTTTTCCCCAAAATATCATTTACTATAATATAAAAAAATATTAATTTATTATTTTAATGGGACAATATATCTATACTAGTTTAATTTGCGCCGATTATAATTTTCCGCATAGAGTCTAACATCTTAATGTTTTATTTTATATAAATTCATTGGTTTAATCTTGTAATTATTCTCTAATTCACTCATGAATCTTTATTCTATATTCTATTTGTAACATCCCAAAACCAAATTGTGTAATTTGGCAAGGGGTGTCGATCGACACCAAAGCAAAGTGTTAATCGACACCATGTATTCGGGTTGAAACGGTTTAAGTTTTTAATCGTTCGATGGGTTCGGTTTGATTTTGGTTTGGGTTGAGAACCCTAGAATTCTGTTTATAAGGCTAAGCAGCCTCGTTTTTCTGTGGTTAAGGTCAGAAAACGTGTTAGAAAGGTTGAGAGAAGTTTTGGTGATTCCTAAGAGGTTTGGTGATTAAGAGAGAAGGAGGCAGTTATGTTTTGTTCTGGTAGAGAAGATAAATGGACAGGAAGACCAGATCGGATCAGAGTGAAATTTTGATCGTAAGTTCTTCTCTCTCTCTCTCTCTCTCTCTCTCTCTCTCTCTCTCTCTCTCTCTCTCTCTCTCTCTCTCTCTCTCTCTCTCTCTCTCTCTCTCTTAGCTAGCCGTGAGGCAAATTGGTTTGTCAATCGAATGTGTATGCTAAGAGATATCTTTGTTTTCGTGAGGGAGGTCTATGTAGAATCGGGTCTGTGATCAGACCACTTCAAGGGCATTTTGACGGAGCTCCAGAAGGAATTAGGTGATGATCTATAGGTCGTTGGAAAACTCTTCGGGTCTAGTTTCCGAATATTTTTCCGATAGTTATTCTGAGGTAAGGTATGTCCTCAGCGTTGATTTTAAAACAGCGCGTAGGTTCTGTTTTCAGAAAATCCTAATTCGTTTTAGGGGAAACCCTAATGGTAAGTTCTAGGTGATAGAGAAGGAAAATCAGTAGCTTTGGGTCGAGTAGGAGGCTCTGATTTTCGTGTATTCATGTGTCTATTTCGTTAATCGAGGTGAGTGCGTGATCGTGGTTATGGATTTCGATTGTTAGGATTGTTGTTTGATAAATTATGTTGGAATTGTTATAGATATTGCTTGTTCGGTTTATTTTCCATTTGATTTCATTTGTAAATCGTGTTGTTTATCGTTGAGATTGAGCATTGTTGGAACAGAGTCGAGCCGTGTGAGGATTTGGCTCAATCCTAGATTCTGGGTCGAGGTGTCGATCGACACCTATTGTGGTTTCGCGATTGGTTTGTGCTGTGAAGGTGGTGTCGATCGACACCCGGTTGACTTGATGTTTTTGTGTTTGTTGTATCGATCGACATTGTGGTGGTGTGTCGATCGACATTGAGTTGCTTTGTGCATATTTCGTTTAATTGTTCTTATTTCGGTAAGTTGAAAATTGTGATTGTTGATTGATTGCGTTGTTTTGGCATTCGTTTATCTTTATTATGTAACCGGTAGACGGGATGGCCGCTTCACTGAGTATTTGTGATAATACTCACGCAACTCTTATTTCCATGTGTTGCAGGTAAAAGTTAGAGATCGTGGAATCATGGCTGGGACGAGAGGATGATTAGGATCTCTAGTTTATTTGTTTGAATTGCTTTTTTGTAGAACCTGGTGTTAGGTTGCTATAAATGCTGAGTTGAGTTAGTGGAATTAGTATTGGATAATTTTAAGGGTTGGCTGCCTATTTCACCTTGTAGTAATGCCACTAAACGTAAATTACCCCAGACTTTTTACCTCTCGATTTTGTAACATAAACTTTCTAAACTCTTCGTAAAACAACATGAACTACTAAATTCTTCCAAACTCAACATTTAAAGTTGGTTAAGCCTTAACCATCCATTAACCACTAATCGGTTGATTAAACCACTAGTTGGTTAATTAAACCCTCAATTGCGTTATTGAAATCGCGTTTGGCATTGACCCGGCTCTGTTTTATGTTTTTTCCTTGACTTCTTCTTAAATGTGTACATTTTCGTTAACAATCTCCTCTTTGTTCTCTTCTGGTAATCCTACATGCTCTGGTTTTTTATCAAATTTCTCGGAATTATCACGAACTAGTAACTAATTCACTTTCCTCGAAGCACCTGAATCAAATTCACCGGATTTTACAATCGGAGTACACAGTTCCGATCGGGTCTTCTTAACCCGACCCAGATTTTTCTCAGTTCCTTCCACTGAATCAGATCTCGCCTTCTTTAATGACACTGACACAGTCAAACTCTTATTATCATTGCAATCACTAGAGATCGATATCCTCGGTATTACCAGAGGAGTAGTACATATCGATCTTACCATTGTGATCTTCATCGAATTGCCTCGACCAACAATCTCCATTGATGTACTTTTCACATCGGAGTTCCAAGTTCGTCGCTTTCCGTTAACCCCTAAAGCATAGTCCTTTAAGCTCATAAACTTTACAAAATTCTTGTCTTCATCGGAAATTTTAACAATTGTGTTATTGTTATTATTAACTTCTTCGTTATCGCCAATTCTTCTTCTTAAGCTACTTAGGTCCATTCTCAGTCTTTATTTCACTGTCTAACTAACTAATTGAGGATTTAATTAACCAAGGATCAACCACAAGACTAGCTGAATCTGGGTTTCTATGGTAAGGTTTTTTTATCCTATCCAAGAAAACCACTCTTACGATACACCCGCCTTTCCAAATCCGAGCTCACTCACCGAAATTTAAGTTCCAGTTCATCTCTAAGCTCTTAGCTCTAACCACATTCATTCCTTGAGCATAACTACAGATTTTCGACGCGTATAAAGCTTGTCGAACATCATCAACCAATCTTTTCTTATCGATTCCGCTCGATGCCGAACCGATTTCTTCCTTCAATCCAGCTTCTCTTAATACTTTCTCAGCATTTTCCCTCTCGTCTTTCAATCCGCTCAAGTAATGACAATCTAATGAAGCATCAATCGTCGGAGCCGTCAGGGAAAGCTCTGCTACTTGTTGAACAGTCCATTTTCCGGTACCTTTCATTCCGGTTTTATCCAAAATCTTATCTACTAACTCTCCATCAAAAAATTATGAAATCAATTGCATTCACCATACCCAATCCCATTATGAACCATCGTCACGAAATTCCTAGATCCACCTTCTCCGTTGTAAGTATTGCGATTTTAATAACGCAATTGAGGATTTAATTAACCAACTAGTGGTTTAATGAACCGATTAGTGGTTAATGGATGGTTAAGGCTTAACCAATTTAAAATGTTGAATTTCAAAGAATTTAGTAGTTCAGGTTGTTTTACGAAGAGTTTAGAAAGTTTAGGTTACAAAATCGAGAGGTAAAAAGTCTGGGGTGATTTACGTTTAGTGGCATTACAACAGGGTGAAATAGGCAGTCAACCCTAATTTTAATGGTTAATTATGGTTTGAGTGTTTATTGATTTTTTCGTTGGTTATTGTCTGGTTGTGTTGTTGTAGAATTAATCGTTGAGAATTATTATTTATGGAAATAATAATTCGGATTAATTAATTAAAAAAAAAGCTTGGTTGTTTCACTATTGAAGACAAAGAAATTCTCTAATTCACTCACAGTTTTCTTTCGTCCTTGACTCAATTTATTTTATGATTGTGCTAACCCATCAAACAACAACAATAGAAATCAAAACCAAGGAAACGCAAAACTAAGTTTTGTTTTGATCGAAATAGATAATATATCATTTACATAATATAACCAATTCAAGAAACTTGATAACACAATCGTCCAGATGGAGATTTGATATAACATATATCTAGTGATGAATTTTAAATACCAAATGATTATAAAAAAAAATTAACTAAATTCGTTGATTTTCAAGGTTACTAAACTCTCGTATTGGAGCTTAAACCCTCACACATGAACATAAAATACAAAATGATTAAAAACATTCAATTTGACTAAACTCATCGATTTTGAAGAGCATTAAACCCTAGTATGGGAGTCTAAACCCTCACACATGAACATGAATACTGAATTGTTTAAAACGTTCAATTGGACTAAATTTGTTGATTTTGAAAGACACTAAACCCTAGGATGGGAGCCTAAACTCTCACACATGAAAATAAAATACGGAATGGTATAAATTTTCAAATTGAATTAGTTCGTTGATGTTGAAGGGTAGTAAATCCTAGTATCATAGTCTAAACCTTCACACATGAAATTAATTTATAATAGAAAGTGATTAAAAGAAATTATATGGTAAATCTACAATCCCTAAAAATATGTTGTCAATCAACGTATTCTAATTTTGGAAAATACATTTAAATCTTTGTCATTTCTGAAAAAATGAGATTTGTGCTGCAAAAAAAATATTAATTGGGTTAGAAACTAGTTATCAATTGAAATGTATATATAGTTAACTATTTTCAAAGCATAGTTGTCTACTCTACGGATTTCATAAAATAGTTGACTATTTATTAACCTAGTGAACTATTTTCAAAATACATATTCAATTGATCTCAAAGTATAGTTAACTATGTCACACTATTTTGTAACTTTACAAAAGCATAGTGAACTATTTTTTAGAAAATAGTTACCAATTCTTAAATATAGTCAACTATTTTTCGAGCATAACATGATATAGATGACTACATAGTTTACCAATTTACAAAAGTATAGTGAACTATTTTTTAGAAAATAGTTACCAATTTGAAAATATAGTCAACTATTTTTTGAGCATAATATGATATAGTTGACTACATAGTTTACCAATTTACAAAAGCATAGTGAACTATTTTTTAGAAAATAGTTACCAATTTGAAAATATAGTCAACTATTTTTCGAGCATAACATGGTATAGTTGATTACATAGCTTACCTATTATAAAAAGGCATGGTTACATTTTGTCTATAGTTTGCATACTAGATAGTTAACTATTATGATAAACATAATTACCTATTTTAATTAAGAATAATAATATATATAGTTAACTAATATCAAAAATATAGTTACATATTTTGGTTTCGAACATATTTAACTATGTCGTTCTCCATCGAACACCATCTTAATTCATGATTGGAGATTATGATCTATGGTAGCAAGTCAACAACAAAATATAAATCCATGGGTGGAGATTTTATCCAGGACAACAACTTAACATTGTATAACTATGAAATTGAATTTAAATAGGAAGGGGGAGAAGAAGAAGTAGAAGAATAGGGAGGAGGAGAAGAAGAAAAAAATTATCAATTAAGAAGAAGAAAAGAGCATCGTCAATTAAGAAGAAGAAGAAGAAGAAAAAAGAAAAAAGGAACGGCGGTGAGTTTATGAGATTATGCCATTAGGGTAATAATTGTTTAGTTTTTATTTTTATTTTTTCTAGATAAATATTGAAAAATAAATTAAGGGTAAAATAGGAAGTTTGGGTCTGCTAAATGTTAGTTACCTAATTATGGTTTACACAATGTTACATGTTTAATTATTAGTGTAAAGAGTAATATTCATGCTAGTATCCCTATAATATAATAGATTAAAAAATTATCAAAAATGTTCGTTATAATTAAACGATGTAAACATAACTTCAAAACAAAAACGATGTAAGAAAACATAACTTCAATCTTTGGGGTAACTTGAATCTCTTCTTTAATCACTCTTTTTTTTCTTTGACAACATTACCATAGATTTTTGCACCGTGATCTCGTGCTCTCATTTTCTTAAACTCGGCATAGTTTACTCACTCTTTTCGGTGAATTTATTTTGGAACTGTCTCCATTACAACGGAATTTGTTGTACAAAGAGTCGATATTTAGTGTCTTTCCAAAGCTACAAAGTTTTCTTTTGAACCTTGATTCAATCCCTACATAACATCGAATCAAAAACTATAACACTTCATAATATAACTATATAAGTAGGACCTTTTCAATATAGAAAAAAAACACCTTGTATGAGCCATCGGTCTAGCAAATGTTTTTTCCACAAAGAAATAAAAATATAGAATTACAAAAACAAAATTAATCATCCTAAGAATTAATCATCTGAGATTCGAATCCTCTTAAACAAAAAAGAAAAAAATCTGAGAAAAACAATAGAAACGATATTATAAAATCTGTAAGGACACTAAATCGACTTAACAAAATATAAACACACTGAATCAAATCCATACGCATTAAAACTCAAACCTATAAGGTCTAACCTTATTGAATAATCAAACCTGTCTTGAAAACACCTACAAAAGTTGAACCATGATTAAGCTTCAAAGAATAGAGGATGATGTTGCATAGTAGTTAATTATTAGAGAGGTAACTATGCAGCATAATGAAAATTAAGTTTTTATAACATTGGGTTTTTGTGTTGTCTTTTTATGAATTTTATTTTAATGGATATATTAGATCGTTTTTCTGCTGTCTTTCAATAATTTTAATTTTAACAGATACTCAATAATTGGTTTATACTTATTTTATGTATAATATATATGATGCATAGTTACTTTTCAAATAATATAATAGATTGTTTAGATTTTTTGTTATCTTTTGTTTTCTTTTAAAAACAACTTTATTTAACTATAATTTATAATTAAAAAAATAACGTATGAGTTTTCTAAATCCATGAACCAACCCTCAATCGTCAAATATATGTCACAGATTCAGACTCTTCAGCGCAACCATCCATCTTTCTATCATTCTGTTGTTTCCCGAAAGAAAAATCATTAATTTTTGCCGAATAGAAAGAAATATAGAGAACCAAATTGCTAATTGATGTATAATTAAAAACTGAAAGATAACAATGACCAAAGCATAGTTTATAATTTCCTATATCATGCACTCTTTTGACAACTCTACCCTTACGGTTACAGGGTTTTATTGGATTTGTAATTTTAGGTGGTTTTAATGTATTTGCGTTAAATAGTGTTTTGAAGGATTTTAATGAATTCACTGCTATTTTGTGGATTATTATATATTTTATTTTCCAGAATTATTGTGGATTTTATTGTTTTTTAAAATCATTAGATTTGAGAAGAAAAAAAAATTAATAAACAATAAAGAATTGGAGTTTTGCCAACAACACGAGAAAAAACATCTCTAATCTTCATGAACACGACGATTCCTCCGCCATCTCCGTCTCATCCCAATCAGATCGAAATTTTTTTTCGAAGAGCAATCGATTGGGTCTAAAATTGTCCATATATTGCCAACGGAAATCAAAACTGTTGCTAAAAAAACAATGAGCCGGTGGTTCTTCTTGTAACATGAATTGCATAGATAACAGACGGAGGTTTTGACGGGATCCTTCGTTTCGTCTTTTTCATATGAAGCATTTGCAATCATGTTCTTCATCTTCTTCCCCTCTTTAGTCAAAGTTTCACTTCATGTCAAGTTTCAACACTTGAAGATAGGGATGTTATAGGAAGGGTTATGGCCCATTTCGGCCCAGAATATTATAAACTCATCCCATTTTTAATCCCAACCCGTTATTAACCCTATAACTTATATAAATATGGGCTCAATTATGATTAGCCATTTAGCCTCTTTTTATTATCTTTTGATAAACAAGCAAATCATGTTTTCACAAACTTATTAAATAAACGTATTTTTTTCATTTTTGATAAACATGTAAATCATGCTTTTCAATTACACAAAACATATTATAAAATGTTTGATAAACGTATTTGATACAAAAAAAATCTCAATTAAACAGTGTTTAGTAAATACATTTAAACCAAAAAGGCAAAAACAATGCCATATTCTCACATCAAAGGTTCAAAAATTCAAGAATCATCAAACATTGGTGACTGAATCAAGAATCTACATAAACCCATCTCCTAAAATAACCAAGTTCATCCATACACAAAGATAATTGAATCCAGAATCTACAATAAATCAAATCAAGAATAAAACTAGAGAATTCGCAAAAGAGAAAGTTTTGTTCATCGATTCCAGTATCAGTTTAAGTATAAGTATCTAATTTCAACCATAAACAGTTCATTGAGGAATTTCATCGAACACCTTGGTGGTAACCATAAGCATGCGCAGATTTTTAAAAGTTAAACACAAACTCATGAATAAAATCGATTTTGAGCAGAGAATCCAAAACTATTTTGAGCACAAAATTGATTCATTTATGGACGACCCATGAACAAATCATAAAAAAAAAGATTGAGGAGTTAAAAGAGAGAGACAAACCTGGAGAATTGGAGACTGAGAAGTAGAAAAAGAGAGACGAAATGGGTTTCTTCTTCGAGATTGATCTCGTATGTGATTGAGAATTTGAGACTGTCTTCTTCAAGTTTGTCCGTGATAAACTGATAATGTTGCTTTATTTTCAAAGAAAAAAAACTCAAAGTTCGTGTGTATGAAAACGTCGTCGTTTATAAATTAAGTGTTTTTGGAAGCCAAAAGGTTAGCCCTTTTAAACCCCACGGGTTAATTAATTCAGTTTACTCGGGACCCAATTTTAATTCTATAACAAAATAAAGGGTTCTGAGCCTTGAACTTTTATATGGATCAGGGCTAACCCTATGTATCTGAGCCCATTTTAACATCCCTACTTGAAGATGTCGTTGATGAATATTTTGTGTGATGGAGAGGAGAGAGGATAATTGAATTGATTTTATTATGTTCCTCACGTATTTGTAAATCCAGCAAAAAAAAGGAGTAAAAGATAAGTATTTGTTTTCTTCATGTTTTAGGGGAAAAAATCCTTTAAAATCCATTAAAACTAAAATTCCCAAAAATCAAGCATACGTTGAATAACAGTTAATTTTATTGTATTTTAGAATCCATCAAACTAATCTCGATTCTTAGTAAATACCATAAACCAAAATCGGGAACTGAATTGATTTAAACCAAATTCAACTCGAAACAAAAATATCATAGAAGATCAAAGCCAAGTAAAACTTGGATCCCAACATTTTTTCTTCTTTTGCTTTTCTCTCCTTCCTCAACTGTTTTAAGTCTTTTCCTTTTCGGTACATAATTTCCATTTCCATTTTATACAAACATTTTCAAGTCTCCGAAACAATTTTTATCAATCATTTGACAAAAATATATTTCTATGTATGATTTTTCGATACAAAACGGTAAACTACAACTCCGATTCGAGAACCTTGTTGAGGATCATCACAATGTAGAACACCAACATCGAAAAGCTTCTTAGCTTTCTTGAAAAAAACCGATTCTTTCTTCCATCTCTTGATGTGAGACATGATAAAAACTCTCTTGGAATCTTCTAAGAGCATCAAACGCAGCGTTTTGAGTAGAGGATCAAAAAGATGCTCGTGATAGACCACGTCAGACGCTAGTATCAAGTCAATATTTTGACCCAACATCTCCACGTCATCAACTTCTCCCCAACGTAAAGGCGCCACGTGGACTTTCCCACCGGCTCTCGCCACGACTTCACCGTTCGCGTCGGCGTTGAATCTGAGATTCTCAACAACGTTGGGGAGATCCGTCACCGTGACGTTACCACTTAGCGTCGCAGCCGCCGCGATTCCGACGATACCTGTTCCAGATCCGATCTCGACGATGTTTACCGGCGATGAGAATTTAGAGAATGTGTGAGTGAGTGGACTGTTGTTTGGGTCACGACGGTAGTTATCGAGAAGCGTGACGAATGTTGTTGCAGGAAGCCAGAGCTTGAAGGAGATTCCTTGCGACGGTAACTGGCGAATCACGATCGTCGATTCGTTCGAATGAATCCGGTACATCTGAATCTCCGATGCACCGGAGGTGAAACTGTCACCGTCGACTTCGTTTTCTCCGATTGGAAACATATTCGTGTTGTCAATGTCGTCGTCTTCTTCACCCGTAACCATTGATCTAACCGCTTCTTCTTCTCTCGAATCCGATTAAAATTAGGGCAACTCGAAATCAGATAACACGTGGCGGTTTGTAAGTGGTTTGGAAAAGCCTCTAAGGTTGGGTCCAATTTTTATACAACCCTTTCTCTCAAATACCAACCTCCAACACCAAAAAAATTCTCATATAATAACCCTATAACCCTCGCGAAATTACTAAACTAACCTCACTAAAACTTAATTAAAAAATAAAAAGAAAACCTAAAAATAATAAATCGCGATCCTTTTCTTCTCTTCTTCCCGACGGCGACATCAATCTCCGGCGGATTCTCCGCATTTGTTCAATTGAAGCTCAATCGGATCTTCTTCTTCTTCCCGTGGTCCACGACATCACCATTGATCCCAATCCGAAGCACATTTGTTCAATTGAAGCCCAATCCGCCATTGAATTCAATTGAGGTGCGTTCTACTATGTTATAGCTTTAGTATAACCAGCTTTAGTAGCTTGGATAGTAATGCAAGTTGGGGAATCCGCAAGTTGGAAGAACTGGGTATTACCAGTATTACAAGCATAATCAGTATAACCAGCATACGTAGTATTACCAGTATAATAAGTATAACTAGCATACGTAGTATTACCAATAGTACCAGTATAACTAGCATACGTAGTTTTACCAGTATAATCAGTATAACTAGCATACGTAGTATTATCAATAGTACCAGTATAACAAGCATACGTAATTTTACCAGTTTTACCAGTATAATCAGTATAACTAGCATACGTAGTATTACCAATAGTACCAGTATAACCAGCATACGTAGTTTTACCAGTATAATCAGTATAACCAGCATACGTAGTATTACCAGTATTTCCAGTAGTTTTACTAGTTTTACCTAGTATTACCAGTGTAACATTTACCATTTTTGCAGGAGACAATGAGCACAAGCATATATTTTGATTACGGAGGACATTATGTAAAGAAGGGAGATGGGGATGAATGGATTTCAGCAGAAGATCGCATGTACCCACTATTGTTCAAGAGTTTATCTGCGGAGGAGATTAGTTATTCGATGTTATTGAAAGGTGTATGCAAGAAAGGTGGGATGAATTCATCTACGGCAGAGCTGAAATTAAGTTTCATACCATTGGACACGAGACCTTTGAGGAAATTATATATCGTCGATGATGATGACGTTTATGTTTATCTAACGTCGATGGATGCAAATAAATGTAAAAGTGTATTGCATGTGGAGAAAGATCTAGTTTCAAGAAGGAATCAGTTGGAGAAGGGGAAGAGTCTAGGTTCAGGTAGAGAGGAAGGTAGTTCAGTTGGTTTGAATTACGAGGAAGGGGTTCCTAGAGGTTGTGGCAATCATGGTCCTCTTACTCTTTACGAAACACCATTGGAAGAACAGTATGAGGCAGTGTATAATGATGGCCGTGACGAGACTGAAAATATATCTTCAAGTGATGATGAAGATAACGGAATGGATTACTCTTCGGATAGGAGTATGGATAACAATACGGAGCATGAATATATTCCAGGTGATGAGGAAGGAATGGATCAGTTTGGTCAGAGATAGGAAGATGGTTTGGATTTAAAAGAAGGTGAAGAATTCAATAATAGGAAGGAAGTGAAAGCTTTTGTTGAGAGAGGTGCGCATAAAAGTTGTTTTGCCTTCACAACAATCAAGAGTGAGAGAGATAGATATGTGTTGAAATGTCGTCAACATAGACAAGGGTGTGAATGGTATTTACGAACTACGAAGGTGAAGAATTCAGAGTGCTTTCGTGTACAAGTATACAAAAGCTGTAACACATGCTCTCGGGCTAGTGCTACTACAAGCAGCGAGAGTAGAAACAGTGCCACAGCAGGATTAGTTGCTGGTCTTTTGAGAGAAGACTATCCAGGTATAATGCAGACTCCTAGTGCTAAAGATCTCATGGGTTTGGTTCAAAGAAAATTTGGTGTCGCACCGTCATATACTACCTGTTGGAGGGGAAGGTATGCTGTTGCTAACGAGTTGCGTGGTGATCCAGAAGAAGGATACAATCAGTTGTACTCTTATTTGCATATGCTAGAGAAAGCGAATTTTGGAACAATCATAAATGTTGAGTTGGATAAGGAAAGAAGGTTCAAGTATGTATTCATCGCACTAGGAGCTTGTATTGAAGGGTTTAAATCGATGAGGAAAGTTCTCATTGTGGATTCCACTTTTTTGAAGACTTGTTACGGTGGTGTGCTAATGATTGCTACAGCTCAGGATCCTAATCGTCACACTTATCCGATTGCATTTGCTGTAACGGATGGTGAAAATGATTTGAGTTGGAATTGGTTTGTCACGACTCTGAAAACCGCTATTAAGGATGAAAAGGAGAAGGAGCTGGTATTTGTGAGTGACAGAAACACAAGCCTCATTAAGGCAGTGCGTGAGGTGTACCCCGAGTCTACACATGGGTATTGTATCTTCCACTTATCCCAAAACGTAAGGCTAAAAGTTTTGCACGTCAACAAAGAAGTAGTTGCATAAACATTCAGGGATATTGCTCATATTTATACAGACCATGAGTTTCTAAGAAGGTATGATGATTTTAGAAGACGATATCCTAAAGTAGCGGAATATCTAGATAAAAGCGTTGAGGTGTCAAAATGGGCGAGATGCTATTTTCCCAGAGCAAGGTACAACATAGACACAAGTAATTGTGTAGAGTCTCTAAACAAAGTGATTGAGGAGGCAAGACACTACAATTTGTTACCCATGATGGATGCGATTGTCGACAAAATTTGCGAATGGTTTAACAAGCATAGGAAAGAGAGCATTAACTACGGAAGCTACGGGAAGCGACTTGTGCCGAAGGTGAATGACATAGTGCACGAGAGATGTGCAGAATCGACTCATTTGATTACGACGGAGCTAAACATGTACATGCTTGAATATAGTGTGGTTGGACGGGATGAGATTCATTATAGGGTGGATTTGCGAAACAAAACATGTAGTTGCAAACGTTTCGATATTGTCCAGTTTCCTTGTGTCCATGCAATAGCCGCACTCTATAGCCTCATGAAGGAAGAATCGAGAACGAGGAGCTTCGAGATATTTGAGTTGTGTTCACCAAAGTATTATGTTGAGCAGTGGGTTTTCACATATTCTAAGACCATTTATCCAGTGCCGCATAAGTCTGAGTGGAATATTCCCGCAAATGTAGAAGCAAAAAGTATGTTACCTCCGAAGAAGAAAAAGACCAAAAAGGGAAGACGTCGAGTAAGAAGGATTCCATCAACAGGAGAACCTCAACCAAAGAAGAAGGCGATTCAAATTACTGAGCTTGAGAACCCAAGTGGTGGCGAGTGAGCGTACTACTGGTATTTGTGTATGTAAAATTGCGTACTACTGGTATTTGTGTTTGTAAAACTGCGTACTACTGGTATTTGTGTTTGTAAAACTAAGTACTACTGGTATTTATGTATTTGTTTCAATTATTTATGTGTTTGAATTATATGTCGCGTAAGAACAGCTCATTGTTAATTTACTTTACAAAATTATTTTTAAAAAAAATTGTATTTATGATTACTCTCCCACAATCACCATAGAACAACATAGTACTTTTAAAAAAGGTTTTGTTAGTGTGATAGACTTTACTAAGTGAAACTCTAGTAAATTGTGTTTTTGGAAATATGATGTTGCACAATCATATGAAATGTGTTAGAAATTTCAAAAATGAAGTCGACTACTGAAAATTTTAATTTTTAATTAGGTATAACTGGTAAAGTATGTAAATCGTCAAAAGGAATACTATGAGTTCAAATTGTAACACTGGAATACTATGTGATATTTAAAGCACACGTTTTTTATATCAAAGAACACGTGTTTATATCAATCAGGTGACAATTTTGTTTTTATGTTTACATTTAAAAAAAAAACCAGAGAAACAACAAAAATCCAAAATCGCTAATTAACCATTTTTCCAACAAATCGCAAAAAAATCATTTTTCCAACATCGCGAATTAACCGTTTCCAATATAAACCATTTTTCCAACAAATCGCAAAAAAATCAACATAAACCATTTTTCCCCAAATCGCGAAATCTAAGGTTTTAGGTTCTTTCTCTTCTCTTCAAATCGAGTATTGTCTTTCTCTTCTTCTTTCGAATCTTTCTCTTCTCTTCTTTCCTTCAAAATCAATTGTTGTCATGGATCCTTACTATGAAGAAATGAAGAGTTCGATGAAGGCTTTTCGACAATTAGAAGCTGTTGCCGATGGGGGATATGGGATCCCCAAGAAGTGTCCTTGTGGTGCCCCCATAATCCACGAGATGCTGGCCAAAAAGAGATTCTTTACTTGTCAACTCTTTCAGGTGAGTTTGTGCCCCCATAGTATTACCAGTATTCACGGCATAAGTAGTATTACCGGTTTTAGCTAGTATTACCAGTATTACCAGTATAACCAGCATATGTAGTATTACCGGTTTTAGCTAATATTACCAGTATAACCAGATATGTAGTATTACCGGTTTTAGCTAGTATTATCAGTGTAACCAGCATTTGTATTTCTGTGTAGAATGATGGCTTCCACCTTAGGAAAGCTTGGGATCTTTATATGGAAGAAGAGGTGGACAAATTAACGACGGAGGTTGACGAGAACACGAAGAGGTGGAGAGATATGGCAAACCATAAGTTCCTCATTGGGCAAATCCAGTTGGAGCTAAAACAGAAGGATGAAGAGATCGCTATCCTTAAAGAAGATATGACTCGTTTTATGGAGGCATTCAACAAGTTTTTTAAGGATATGTGATTGAAGCAAAAGAAGTGAAGATCGAGTTGGGGTTGAAGTGAAGAAGAGCTTATCCTTCACTTTTGTTTAATTACTTTTAAGTACTCTTATGGTTGTAAAGAATCTTTGTTTAAGTATTTTTATGGTTGTGTAATGAATCTATGTTTAATTACTTTCAAGTATCTTTGTATGCATATGCAATATTACGTCATTAAAAGGAAGTACTTAAAACCATTACAACAAGAAACCAAAGCACATAGTTCAAAGTTTTTGCGCATAACTAGTTAATAACCGAAACACGTACTTAAAATATAAATAGAGTTTGGTAAATGTTGGATCATTCTATCGTGACTTTTGCTTTCTTCATCTTCCTCTTCTTCTTTTCCTCCGTCAAAGTGGTGTAGGGAGGCTTCTTTGCATCTGATGGCTTAATCTTCCTCTTTTCACCAACTACTTCATCCTGCTTACCTTCTTCACCATCTTTCCCTTCTTCACTTCCTTTCTCATTGTCTTCCTCACCATTTTTCTCTTCTTCCTCTTCTTCACCTTTTGACTGGCCAGCACCATCACCACCAGCAGCCGTTGGTGTCTCAAGAGCAGCATTTGGTGACTCCACAGCAGCAGTTGGTGTCATAGCAGCATCACCACCACCAGCTGGTGTCTCCCCAGCACCAGTATTACCAGCTAGTGTCTCCACAGCATTAGTAATACCAGCAACACCACCACCAGGAGTTGTACCACCGTCACCAGCAGTTGTACCACCGTCACCAGCAGTTGTACCACCATAACCACCAGGTGTACCACCACCAAAATCATAACTAACAGGATCAAAATGGCTATCATACATAGTTTTCGACTTCACATATGATTCCACTACCTTTAGTCTTTTCTCCTGCTCACTCATCAAGTTTGTCAAACCTAGAAACCCATCTTCCATACTTTTAGTCATCTTGAGCATTCCTTCCTTTATATTCTCCATATCTTTCTTCATCTTTTCCAATTCATCAGTAGACACAACCTGCGGCATCAGTAGAAATGGCTCTTCCTCCATATTAGCCACATTAGCCAGTTCTTCTTCCGCCTCTTTCTCACCACCATCTTGATCAATAACCTCTTTCTCAGCCGCCTCTTTCTCAGCCGCCTCTTTCCTTAGGGCGTGGACATCAGTGTCGTACAGCTGTTGAAGAAACACACGCTTCTTCTCAACAAAAATCCTATTCATCCAACTTTGAACGATGTACTCATCACAATCTCGATCGTCGTGCAGCTCCTCATCAAAGATTTCAGCACAAAGAGCTCGCTCACCATCAGTTGGGCGCAAAACAATATGAATGTTCTGTCATTATACAAAAAAATACTGTAAGATTTTACAACACAATCATAAATAACATGAGTATTACTAACTAACAAGACCAGTATTACTAGTAGTATTTCTAGTATTACTAACTAACAAGACCAGTATTACTAGTAGTATTTCTAATATTACTAACTAACAAGACCAGTATTACTAGTAGTTTTTCTAGTATTACTAACTAACAAGACCAGTATTACTAGTAGTTTTTCTAGTATTACTAACCTTAATTGTTCCCAGTGTGTCATATAATTCAGAAAGTGAAAAACCCGACACCGAATGCTTCTGGAATTTAGTCGTGCACATCCTCGGACAAATAGGACTTGCACCTTCCTTAGGCTCTCGGTACTTCAACTTCAACTCTGGAATCGTCTCAAACGCCAGAATCTACAAATTAATTAAACAAAACACATTAGCAATTTCAAACTAAGATCAAAACACATTAGCAATTTTTTAATAGCTTATTTACCTCCAAAGGAATAGTGAAACTAGGATAAACCCAAGAAGGTCTCTTGACTTCTCCTTCAAATGCCGTGTACAATTTATTCATTTTCTCCAGATTGTTCTCAAAAGAAATACGTCCCCACGGAAACGTACGACACAATCCTAGGTCGTTAACCACTCTAATAAAGAAGGACTCTACACTTGGTGCATTTTTACCGGTTACTTTCTCCCCTTGCTTTTCGTTCCCAATAATCACTGAACTTAAGAAATATAGGACAGTCATGTTCAGCCTATCACTGCAAGGTCCCATGTTCATGAACTTATGCTCAACAACTTCATAGGTTATGGTTGACCCTAAGTCGAAATTCCTCCTCGCAAACCCTAAACCGCCCAAATTTCTCCAATCCAATGATGGATAATTATGATAGTGTAAACCGGAGAGGATACCGTGTTCTCTGAGTGAATACCTTATAGGAACACCGTTCACAACGAACCAAGCTTCCCCCTTCTTTGAAGTTATAGCACCATGAAGAAATAACATCCACATCCTTTGAACCTTATGTTTTGTCTCCAAATGCATGTGAAAGAAATGCTTAAACTGTGGATGCTTAACAAACCATTTTAACTCCTTCGCACTAAGCTTTGATTTTAAGGTATCTACGGCCTTCTTAAGGTGACACCTTGTAGGAAGCTTAATTTTCTTCTCATACTGGCTTTGGTCGAAGTACATCGTTGGTAATAATCCTGTTGGCTCAGAATAATCCTGCAAATCATAAAGATAATAAGTATTACTCTTTTTATCATTCCAGTTTTACCTAGTATTACTTTCTCTACTGCCAGTTATACCAAGTATTACTCCCAGTTATACCACTAATACCTAGTGTTACTTTTTCTGCTGCCAGTTATACCAAGTATTACTCCCATTTATACAACTAATACCAAGTGTTACTCTCCAAGTTTGAAGTCACATACCAAGTGTTCGTCATCCTCTTCGTCTCTGGCTTCAGTTTCCTCCTCAGCTACTCCCTGCAATCAAAAACAAATTTAAATCACAGTAGTTCTCCAGTTGTACCACGCATTATATCCAGTAGTTCTCTAATTGTACAAATTCTAATAACACAGTAGTTCTCCAGTGTTACCTAGTGTTACGTTTCTTTTTAACAACAAATTTTGACTCTCGATTCCTTTACATACCTTCCCCTTTCTGTTTGGATTCCGATTCATCCTTGTAGTGTCTTCCTGAGCCCCAGGTTCGGACTCAGTTTCGGACCCGGTTTCCGCCGCTTCCTCTGAACTCGATGGAGGATCCTCAACTTCAACTGGAACTCTTCGGTTTATGGGAGTTCCATCTTCCGCAACAGAGGCTCTTTTTGTATGGGCCGGCATGACCTAACAAATCGACAAAGAGAAGAATTAGGTTTGGTCGGATTATCTTTAATCGAAATCGAAAAGAAATAGGTTTCGAATTGGGATTGATTCATACCTTAGAGAAGAGGAATTGGGTTGAGTTGCAAGGATATATCCTCCAAATTGCAAGCGGATGCTTAGTTTTACTCGGTCGTGCGAAGAAGGAAACCGATTTTTAAAGGAAATTTCAACTTTTGAAACGAAGAAGACAACCCAGAAGTCGCGATTTCAAGTTTTATTGATCGGATCCGGAATTGTCAAAGAATAAGTCGGATTCGGGTCGGGTAGACCTGGTTGGGTTCGTAATTAAGCGAAACTTCCATGGTTTTTTTGGGTTTTCACACAGTTTTCGGTTTAAAAAAAAAAGAAAAAAAAATGTTTTTTTCTCGGGTCATTTGAAAATTGGGGTCAAACTTTAGGTTAAATAAGGTTTTGATTCCTCTAAGGTTACCGGAGGGATCAAAATCTTATAAAACCTTTTCTCTCAAACACCAACCTCCAACACCAAAAAAATTCTCATATAACCCTATAACCCTTAATGAAATGGTAAATTACAAAACTAACCTCAACTAATTAAAAGAAAAAAAACAAAAAAGAAAATAAAAACCCAAATCGCGATCGTCTTCTTCTGGGATTTCTCTTCTTCGCCGGCGACATCCATCTCAATCTCCGGCGGATTCTCCGGCTCACCATCACCAATCTGAAGCACATTTGTTCAATTGAATCCCAATCGAATCTTCTTCTTCTTCCCGTGGTCCGCGACATCACCATTGATCCGGCCATCAATATTGATCCCAATCCGAAGCACATTTGTTCAATTGAAACCCAATCCGCCATTGAATTCAATTGAGGTGCGTTCTACTATGTTATAGCTTTAGTATAACCAGCTTTAGTAGCTCGGATAGTAATGCAAGTTGGGAATCCGCAAGTTGGAAGAACTGGGTTCTACTCATGAAGGAAGAATCAAGAACGAGGAGCTTCGAGATATTTGAGTTGTGTTCACCAAAGTATTACGTTGAGCAGTGGGTTTTCGCATATTCCAAGACCATTTATCAAGTGCCGCATAAGTCTGAGTGGATAATTCCCGCAAATGTAGAAGCAAAAAGTATGTTACCTCCGAAGAAGAAAAATACCAAAAAGGGAAGACGTCGAGTAAGAAGGATTCCATCAACAGGAGAACCTCAACAAAAGAAGTAGGCGATTCAAATTACTGAGCTTGAGAACCCTAGTGGTGGCGAGTGAGCGTACTACTGGTATTTGTGTATGTAAAACTGCGTACTACTGGTATTTGTGTTTGTAAAACTAAGTACAACTAAGGCTATTGTTTTTCAAATGGTATTTGTTTGAATTGTGTTTCAAATGCGATTCGTTTGAATTGTGTTATGGTTATTCTAGTGTATTTGGTGTGAATTATATGTTGGTTTGAAAGTGTTTTTAAATTGTTGTTAAATTAAAAAAATATTAATTTAAAAAATAATTTATCGAACAAAATTTAAGTAATGGAAAAATAAAATAAAAAGACATATAATTAAATTTAGTTTCAGAACAATTTTATGTGGGTTTGAAATTGTCTTCAAATTTTCATTGAATGATAAAAAAAATATATATATTTTAAAACAAAATAATTTATCTAAAAATAATTAAATAATGTAAAAATAAAATTAAAAGACAAATAATTAAATTTAGCTTCAAACTTAAGAACAATTATAATCTTCCCAAATATAAGAACAATTATAATTTAGTCCCAAATATAAGTAAATTAAACGAATTGTGAAATTTTCACAATCTTCCATGTATCACATTACACTTTTAAGTATAGTTTGATAGTGTTGTTCACCTTACGATGCAAAAACTGACATGAAATGTGAAATTCAACATATTTTTTTATGGTGACTAAAGAAATGTGTTTTTATTTCCAAAAAATTGTTGTACAACTGAAAATTTGTTCTCCAAAGTATAGTAAAACAAAAAAAATAGCTAAATCACCAAAAGTACAACTATTAAGAAAACTGCACAACTAAAAAACTAGGGTAAAACTATGAGAAAATGGCGGCGCACATGTCGCACGTGAGGTTAAAAATGGCGGCGGCGTTTTAATTGTTTTTTTTTTTTAAATAGAATACAATTTTTGTCGGGTTTTAATTTTTTTTTTTTAAATAGAAGACAATTTTTGTCAGAAACTCATTTTCCCCAAATTCTAGGGTTTGAAATCCCATTCCGATTCCGGTGACGACAATTCCGATTCCGGTGATGACAATTCTGATTCCGATTAAGGCGAAGGCGATTTTGATTACGGTAATCTCCCATTTCTCAATTCCAATCCATTTCGCGTTTGATTAGGGTTTTAGTTTATGATTTAGATCTTCTTCGATTCTAGAAACATGGGTCGTTGGAATCATGAGAGCCTCATATACGGTGAGTTCGATACTGGGTCCAACAATAGCAACTCGTCAGATTCAGATGACGAACTCATCCTCCCCAAATATGATTATTGGGCAGAGATATCATCTCTGACTCGAGTTCCTCCGACTCCGGCGACATGGGAGCCCTTACCATTCGGCATTCCGACCATATGTTACTGTGGACAACAAGTTGTGCTTAAGACGCAAACAATTGGGTTATTGACTGGGACCAAATTCTACTCTTGAGTTTGCTAATTTCCTTATTTTTATCATTATCCTAAATGTTTGTTACATAATTGGAGCTTAGGATGGAGAGTGCCACATTTACAAATTGTTGGATGACGCAATCAAGGAGGAAATTACTTTAACCAAATCAAAATTGGGAGAAATTGAAGGTCGCCTATTTGAATTGCTCACCACTGTTGAAAGAGTACTTGTTTCGTTTGGTGTTTGGATTGTTTTCTTAAACTTGTTTTTTTATATACATTTTGAATCAATTGTGCTTGTTTTTATTGGATTAAAACATTGCGAATCAATTGTGCTTGTTTTTATTGGATTAAATCCATTTCGAATCAAACATGCGTTCACAGTTTTACTCTAGTTGTACCAATAGTACAAACATAAGTTCATAGTTTTACTCTAGTTGTACTAGTAGTACAATTATACTTTCATAGTTTTACTCTAGTTGTACTAGTAGTACAAACACCGGTTCACAGTTTTAAATAAAAGTACTAGTTGATTAAATACTAAATCCAGTTTGGAAACAAACAAACAAATCCAGTTTTAAATAAAAGTACCAGTTTGCCATAAAAAGATAAAAAGATGGATAATCGTAATTGCTTGGTGCTGGGTTCTTCTTCCTCCTCTTTCTTCGTTTCCCAGCCTGGTAGGGAGTTCTTACTGCTGCTGCTGGCCTCTTAATCCTCTTTTTAGCAACTTCATTCTCTTCTGCAGCCGGATCCTCTGCAGCCGGATCCTCTGCAGCTTCTAAAACCTTCTCCTCTAGAGGAATAAGGAAAGAGGGAAAGCACCACTGTTCTTTGTCGACGACGCCACCGAATTTCCCTCGTATCTCATTGATGTGCCACAAATTGTCATAAAAAGACAATCTTCCCCAGGGAAATGTCTTGCACAACTCCAAATCGTTAACAGCTCTCAAAAAGAAACTCTCAACGGACGGTGCTTCTGCTCCGGTCTTCTTCTTTCCAACTATAACACTCGATAAGAAGTAGAGGACCGCCATATTCAACCTATCTTTGCAATTTCTCATCCCCTTAAACTTTCTCTCCACATCCGCCAACCTAATTGTTGATCCCATTTGGAAGTGCCTCTCAATAAACGTGGATCCTCCCATCATCTCCCAATTCAGTGGATAGTTGTGACAGAACAATCCACTGATGACTCCATGTTCTCTGATGGAATAACGGATGGGAGTTACATTGACCAAAAACCAAGCCTCCCGGATCTTCGATGTGCATACAGTCCGAAGAAGAAGCATCCACATGCCCATGGACTTGTGGTTTTTAAGCTCCAGCATGTGGAAAAAATGTTTGAACTGAGGATGGTCATGAAACCATCCTAGCTCCTTCTCCGTAAGAACCCTTTTCAACGTCTGGATTGTCTTCAACAGAGAACACCTTGTCTCAATCTTTATTGACTTATTATACTGAGTTGTTGGAAAGAAAAAATTGGTCGGCTTCAATGCTTCAGTTTCCTCCTCAGCTACTCCCTGCAATCAAAAACAAATTTAAATCACAGTAGTTCTCCAGTTGTACCACGCATTATATCCAGTAGTTCTCTAATTGTACCAATTCTTATAACACAGTAGTTCTCCAGTGTTACCTAGTGTTACGTTTCTTTTTAACAACAAATTTTGACTCTCGATTCCTTTACATACCTTCCCCTTTCTGTTTGGATTCTGATTCATCCTTGTAGTGTCTTCCTGAGCTCCAGTTTCGGACCCGGTTTCCGCCGCTTCCTCTGAACTCGACGGAGGATCCACTTCAACTGGAACTCTTCGGTTTATGGGAGTTCCATCTTCCGCAACAGAGGCTCTTTTTGTACGGGCCGGCATGACCTAACAAATCGACAAAGAGAAGAATTAGGTTTGGTCGGATTATCTTTAATCGAAATCGAAAAGAAATAGGTTTCGAATTGGGATTGATTCATACCTTAGAGAAGAGGAATTGGGTTGAGTTGCAAGGATATATCCTCCGAATTGCAAGCGGATGCTTAGTTTCACTCGGGTGTGCGAAGAAGGAAACCGATTTTTAGAGGTAATTTCAACTTTTGAAACGAAGAAGACAACCTAGAAGTCGCGATTTCAAGTTTTATTGATCGGATCCGGAATTGTCACAGAATGGGTCGGATTCGGGTCGGGTAGGCCTGGTTGGGTTCGTAATTAAGCGAAACTTCCATGGTTTTTTTGGGTTTTCACCCAGTTTTCGGTTTTAAAAAAAAAAACAAATGTTTTTTTTCTCGGGTCATTTGAAAATTGGGGAAAATTGGGGTCAAACTTTGGGGTTAGTTGAGGTTTTGATCCTTACAGAGTTGAACTTGTGAGATCAGAGTTGATGAGGGATTGAGCGAGAAGACGAAGAGAGAGAGGTGAAAAGATGATAAAGGCAGTGATGATGATGAACACACAAGGCAAACCACGATTAGCTAAATTCTACGATTTTCTGGTTCCGATATTATCATTCAATTTTGGTTTTTCTTGGATCCGTTTGTTTCTGTATCCGATTCTCAACTTGGGTTTTTCATTTCAGCCTGTAGAGAAGCAACAAGAGCTAATCCGTGGTGTATTTTCAGGTTCTCTCTTCTCTCTTGATCCCTACTTATCAACAATTTCGTAAATTAAGATCTCTGGAACTTGCGCTGGATTTTGTGTATAATTGGAATCTGGTCTTCGTTACAATCGTTAGAGGCTCTAGTACTGATCTTATACATGATTATCTTGCAGTATTGTGCACTAGACCTGATAACGTTAGCAATTTTCTGGAGATTGATTCATTGTTTGGTCCGGTAATGGCTTTCTTCATTTATGGTGCTATCTAATTGCGTGAATTTGGCGACTTGTTGATATTTACTGTGTTTGGATTTGTTTTGCAGGACTCTCGGCTTGTATACAAGCATTATGCTACTCTCTATTTTGTTCTTGTATTTGATGGTTCTGAAAATGAGCTTGCTATGCTTGATCTCATTCAAGGTGCGTTTTCTTTCAAGTCCATGGCTTTTTCGAAATATTAATCTGGAATGGCTTGCTGTTAAAACCCTTTTCCATCTCAGTCTTTCTTTAAGAGTCTAAGACACCTCATTCATTCAACATTCAATTTGTGTGCTTTGGAATGAGTTAATTCTATAGTTGTAGCTTTTTTTTTAACATCTTGATCTTTGTTTTCGTCTATTTTTGCTGCAAATTCAACTTCTTCAATCTGTAGCTTGCGATAAGTTAAATGTGTTGGATCTCAGAAAGAAATCATACATATAGAACCAACTAAGATGGCAATCAGCTTTGAGGAAGTAAAATATAGAAATAGGGACCATAGGAGCCAGAGTCTTGAGTAGTAGATCTGTGCAGTGTCTTAGCTTTATCATTAAAGCTTCTTGCCATCAATAAAGTACAAATGTATATTAGTAGTGTGCCAGCTCAGTTGGTATGTATTGAATGTGGTTAACAGAGATCTGGGTATTGAGTATAATGGATTGGTATTGGGTTGGGTTGAGAATTGAGACTCTTTAAGCAAGACTAGGTGGTGTAGTTCTTTCCTTTTAGTGAATAAAGAGAGTATAGTATAGTGCTTGAATCCTATGATAATGACTCTTACCTTGTCACGGACTGGTGTTAAATATGCATCGTTGCTATTCATCTGCTCATTGGTGTTTTCTTCTCAAAGCTGTGAAAATTGTAGATTCCTTCATAGTTTGATAATCTCAGTTTGATTCTTGCATTGACAGTTCTTGTTGAAACACTGGACAAATGCTTTAGCAATGTCTGCGAACTTGACATTGTGTTTAATTACAGCAAGGTAATGGTATTACACCAAACAGTTCGCCCCGACATATACTTGATAGTCTATAATCAAAATTCAGCTGCTGTATATTGGTTTTGATGAAACTAAGCATGTAGTAGTATCGCTTTATGTCATCTTTCTTTCTTTCATTCACATGTTGCAGATGCACGCAGTATTAGATGAGATTGTGTTTGGAGGACAGGTACTGGAAACTAATTCCGCGGAAGTCATGAAGGCTGTTGAAGAAATATCAAAGTAGTTCCCTCTTCCCTCTCCTTCTCTCTGCTGATTTTTTACCATCTGTGATGTGGAGATTATAAACAGTTTCATTTTCGGGTATTATGTGCAAATTAGAAGCTGCCTCAAACACGATTTCACTTGTCCCAAAGTCTGTTTCCGGGTGCCGAGGCTGATAGCTTCAAAACTTGCCTGAACCGTGACTGAACCGTGACAAAGAAACAACTCACACAAAACATGTGACAAAAAATTATCTATGTCTTGTGATTACTTCGCTTTTTGTAATTCTATTCTTCTTTTTAAGAGTGTTTGTTTATGTACAAAAATGTCTTCTCCTGAAAATATTGCGTGGATGGGCTCAATGGTCTAACGTGGGTTTAAAGAATCGTAATTGTGAAAGTGAACTGCATGATGTTTGAGAATATATAAGACGGCAAGATGTTGAGAGCTAGAAACGTTAAGTGGTATCCAGTTTAGAAAAGTAGAATAGAGAGTATATAGGGGCAATAATGTAATATAGATGAAGTAGGACTACGCCGAACGGAGTGCATTGTGAAAAGAGTCAAAACGGAATTCGATGGAGAAAAGGAAAGACTGAAAGATTCGAAAGAGTTTGAAGTGCCAATTCATATCCAAATATCATTCTACCTTTTGAAATTCTTATGATCCATCCTGCAATTTTCCATTACCAGCCTTTTGACCTTTTAATATCCAATAGATATGTATGTGTTTGTCTATATATCCATCTTTTCAATATCTAAAAATAAAAATGTTTTGCCTAATCCATATAATGGTGGGTCCGAACCAAATATAAAGTTTTTTCTAATCGGAAACTAAAGAGAGTAGATAAGCCATAACGGAATAGTTATACATTAACATAAGATGTGTGAATAGTGAGGAGAGATAAATGGTGGTACTGGTTTTATTGGCAATCATCAAAATGATATACTATTTCTTAGTGCAACGGAAGATAGACATAGTGTTTGTTATGAGACACTTGCCTCTAAATAAATTGTAACGGCAAAATAGCTTTTGGAGGGAATGTTGGATCTTTTATGTAATTTTAATAATTCTAGAATTTAAGTTTTTCTTTTCGATCCGAATTAAGATGGAATGTCTCCCTCTTTATGCTCCAAAGCGATTGGGCTACAAGAACAATAAAAAAGTTGGAAAGTTTGTGTTGTGTTGAAGACAAAAAGATATAAGTGGAAGATTAAAAGTGGAGTCATTTAATTGGGAAACGTAAGAGTGAAAAATATAGGTATAAAAGAGAAACTTGTTGGGTAAAGGTATAACAAATCCAATATACATTTGTGCCCTAGAAGAATTGGTCAAGCTAGCAAAGATGTACCATGGACCAAAGTGACCACCTTTGATCATATTTATATATACACATAATCTTATGTTTTTTTTTAATCATGATTGATACCTCTCCCAATCTTGGGGCATTCCTCTAGTTGGTCCAACATTTTTTTCTTTTCCCACTTTTGCCTTTCCACTTACCATGGACCACTCCCACATTTGTTTCTCGGTTTTTTTACTCTTCCCATTTTATCTCCTTTGATTGATACATGCAAAAATTATCCATTACCCAAATAATTACGAATTAAATTTGTGATACTGGTATCTCTATTATCTAATGTATTTTCGAGTATAAAACTTTAGGATACTAAGACACATTTTAAGTTTTACATAAATTAACAAAACTTAAAGAGTATAAGTATTTATGTTCTACCAAGTACCAACACCAAAAAAGTTACATTTTGATAAATGTGCTTGTTAAGATAATGTGTTTAAAAACAAAACAGAAAAACAAATCTTTGGTGTAAATATAGAGTAGCTGATTATTATAAAATGTGTAGCTGATTATTATAAAAGAAAACGCAGAAGAAGTTCATTACATAAATCTTTAGGATATGTGAAGAGACGCTTTGGAGGGGACAACATGAGGTTACAGGAGTCGTAGACAAAAATAGTCTTAACATATGACAGCTAGATTTTGTACTGTTAGATACTTAATTTATAATTTCAAGCCGTTTAACGAAAAAAATCACGGGACATTTGGAAGCAACCTTGCTAATTTGAGAAAATAGAAAGAAAATAAGAAATCGATGTAACACGTTTTATTCTATTGCGTAAGTAGACGTCTAAACTTCAAACAAATTAATGTGAATATAAGTCATTAAAAAAAACACAATATACTCCAATTTTAACGAGTGACTGTAGATGATTAATATAAAAAATCAACACAAATAAAACTTATTTTCAAATGCATTGTGCCATTTTATACTGAGTTAATCGAAAATATATATATTAACCAACTCCTTCAGAAACTGTTAGATTTTTTAAAAAAATGTCGTGGAATAACTGTTAGCTAGGTTTAGCATTTTGTTTATATAACAATCTGTAGATTTTGAAATGTTCATTTTGGAATGATATTTACTCTTTCGCAAACAACTCCACCAAAACTCGATTTGACTATGAATTAATTTGAATTTAAACGTGTAATTTTGTATAAAAGCTAGAAATATATAGACCTACCTACTCGTATTTTCGCATAATTTGTTCTACGTATAATATAATACTATAAAGTAGTAAGCATTCTTAGATAGCCCCTAATGATTTTTCATATTTTAAGAACTTACCATACAAACAGAATTTTCAAAGAAAAAAAGCAGAATCCATCAAAAGGGTAGAGAGAAGAAACATTCCAGTCGTGTTTTGTAACTTTTGAGGAATGTCCTGTTTTTTTATTAATGTGACCAAGAAGTCTCCTAAACCAACACATTACTTAAACTATTAATAAGTATAATGTAGTATAACTATTAAAATAAACTTAGACAGTTGTTTAATGACTTATCATTTGATCGCTTTACATGCATGCATGCGGACTGCGTGAGAATTAAATCTCGGGGCTTTGTCCACGTGGCACCCTGATTAACGACAAATGTATTAATTTAATTCAAAACATTTAATCAAATCGTCGTCGTTAAATGGATTAATAATCTCTTTCTTTTTTGTTTTCTGTTGGAACTCGCGAAACTTTTGTTGGGAACGTCGTGGGTCCTACGGAATCCACCGAAGCCAACATCATCATCATTTGCATTTGCATTTCATCATCAAACACCGTGTAGTTTTATCGCTCTAGTACTGAACTACGAGCCATGTCTTTTTGTTTTTGCATAGAGCCGTTTGGTTTTTCCTTTTCCGAGTACGTAGTAAATATTTAGAGTCTACTCGAATTTCTCTCCACACAAATGTCAAGATTAAAGAAACTACAAAATTATGAATAATCGACAATTATAATTTCTTTGAAAATCTCAGGAAATAAATTGTATTTATTCGATAAAACTGGAGTTGGGTTAAAAATATTCAAGTGTATGGATTGCGATTGCATCGAGATGTGTTTTAAACGCGATGAATTATTTTGAGTTATATGAATTCAAAATAGATACTAATAACAAAATTAAATTTCCATATAAAGCAAATTCTGGGGTGTAATTACGGAAAGCCGATCTTCTAGCATACTTATTTAATTACGTAGTAGAGTTATAATTTATGGGCATTAACAAAACGGTTCGTTTATTCAAATCACCAAACAACCGTGTGTTACAAACGCAGTGGTTTGGGCTGCAGCGTAATGGTCACGGGTGATTGGGTCGCGTAACATAACAGTAGCTCTGCTTTGCATGTAGTGGCGAAACGTAACGCTTTGTGTCTCGGTGTAATCACCGTTTTGATGTTTCGAGTTTAACAAAATTATTACTATAAATATAGATTACGTACAATAATTAGAGTTATAAATTGCATAAATATAAACGTTCGACAGAGCATCTTTTGGAAAGTGGTGGTCGTCCCATTAGTCGAACTATGTTTTCGGCAATCTCTAGACGATCTGATTTTCTCACTTTCTTTTTTAATTTTATTATTTTCTTCAAATTTTCAAAATGTTTGGAATTGATAGGTAACTTGCGAAACAACAAGATAAAGGATCCCAAATCAATTGTGATTTACATTTTGATCCATTGCGACATCTGGATGTCAAACTTATACGTGATCTTCCGGTGACTAGACTCACTTTGTATCTTTTTTTTTTCCATCGACCAATACGGCAACGGACAACGTTTGATAGTATATCAAACGTGAAATAGCGATGAGATGTTATGTCGAATTTATGAGCCGCGTGGTTTTTAACGTTCTACATTGAATAGCTAACGAATGGCAAAATATTACTACCATGAAATCCGATACAGTATATAAATTGGAAGATCCATATTTACAATTTAACCACACACAAAAAAAATTCATTTCAGCACCAAAAACAAAAACGCATTTGATATTCTAACAGCATATTTTTATTTAATTTAATTGTGTTTGAAATAGATTAAATTTATTTATTTTTTGTTTTTGGTTTTTTTTTCTTTGATAGCTAAGAGGGGTTCGGAACCGGGCCTTAATCCTCCCACGGTCCGGGACCAATTTTTATTGATACTTTATAACATGGTGTAAAACATTTTTTCCAAAAGAGTTTGAACTAGGAGCGCAACAAGACCATCCCCTGCGCTAGCCCACGACATCCCCATCCGATGGTATATTGAATTTATTTGTTCCATAGAAGACAATTTTCTCTTTATCCAACGATCTTATACAAAGCAACATTATAACTTAGAAGAACACATGTTTTCATGATATATTTTCAGATATGATTCTTGTTTATAATAAAAATATTTGTTCTTAATACTCTAGTGTATAGACTAGTCCATCTTAATGTAACGTCTGAAGTTAAATTCTTACTTCCCAGTATTATGAATAGAGAAACCTTCCGGGACTATCCATAGAACTATATACACACACATTTGTTCATACCATATAGCATTATAACTTGGATAGGGAGAAAGAAAAAAGTTACCATGTGGTATTACTATTAGGTATAATGATTTAAGAGGTGGGTCCAATAACTTTTTCTTTGTTTCTTTTCACTAGTTCAAGATCAAATTGATGGGGAGTATTATTAGTTCTTTGACCTTTCCTTTTAAGAGAGTCCTTCTTTGACCCATCAGAATACAAGTGCAGAATCTCTCTCTTGCTAAGCTAAGAAAACATGAAACTTGGAAATAGAAAGAATTATTAAATATAAAAAGAGATATGTAGATCATACATGTATACGCATAGGTTAATTGGAGTGTTGCTTTGATGATTGTAGCAAGGTACTTCACTTGAATAGAGGGGATTCTTCCCTTTATCTTTTGGGTTCTTCACAATCTAAATTCTAATCTATTATTTCTTCCCTTTATCTTTTGGGTTCTTCACAATCTAATCTATTAGCTTTTCTTTTCATGCAATATTTTTCTTGTTACTCTAAAAACTCTTCCAAATCTTCCTGGATATTCTCATCTCATTATGATTCTAAATTCGTTCTCTTTATTAAAAAATCCACAAGGAATTAGATTCTCATGGAGTTCGGTACGTTACTCAACCATACTACGAAGTCCTATAACATGATTGGTTCTAGCAAGACTATCGAAGATTTTTTTTTCTTTAACGTTTGTATTTCACAAAGGACTGTTCGAAGAAGTATATATATATGATTTGTATCTTAGTATTTTCTAATCTAATCCTTTTTAGAATACTTCGATAAGTAACACTGTCGTTAGTTTTTTTTTTGTTGAGTTATACGTTCTCTCATATCCCGTAATAGGCCTGCATATTTCGGAGCATGTAGGTAGGATCAATTGATCATAGTCTTATCCTATCCATATTACCCAAACTCTCTCGATGAAAGTAATTATCCATTTAGGTAACGATAACTTATTTTTTCAGAGTTTCAAAATTTTTATTCATAATCTTTTTATTGTACGGAACCAACCGCTGATAATATTACATTTTAAAAATAAATATTTTATCTAAAATAAAATTAAACTAGTGATTTTAAATTCTCAAGTTTTAACCAATAGATTACCAACCATTCGGTATACAAACATATTTTAACCATAACAAAAAAAAAACATTAACATACAAATTCATTCAAATACTAGTACTTATATAATAAGCCTTGATAGGGACGAGTAGTATTCGTTGACGACAAGAGTAGAGTAGAATGTAGAGGTAGCTAGAAGTTTTGAAGAAATCTAATAACCAAATCTAAGTCATTTTAATTTACATCATCATGGATCATCATTAACCACATGAGGCTGAGCAGATATTCGAACGTGTGATTGCGATGTGGAAGGAAAAGGACGAGGCCACGCGCGAGAGAGAGCAGAAGCGCGTGAGATTCAGGGTTTTTAAGGCAGAGATACGGAAAGAGACAGAGGTTTATAGCATCATATTGTAAGAGAAACAATAAAATAAAAACATAAAAATAGTACTATAAATTTGAGCCTCGTGATCGGAGATTTTTTTGCAGTGATGACTGTACTCTTTCTTCCTCTCCTCTACTCTCTCCCCCTTGTCACGTGGGCTAAATTTTGACCACCCTTCTTCAATGACCATCAACATCACATCACATTCTCTCCTTCTACTTCTTCTTCGTTTTGTTTTGTTTGGTTTAATTTTCCTCCACAAATACCGATAATTCGGAATCCCTTGTTATAATTTTATAGATCTAGTAAGCATACGTGTGTGAGTGACATAATAATTACTTTAAAAAGTAAGAAGGAATTAACAGGAGTTGTGTGTCTGATGGTCCAAAAATTGTAGTATGTGTTTTCTTCAGACCGCATTATCTCAATTACTAACGCTAAAGAAAAATTCTTTAATATGCCATCATTTTAAAAAACAAATTCTAAAAATATCATTTTTTAATAGTTTCAAAATTACCAAAAATACAAAAATTGATTTTAATAGATTTATAATTTAAATTTTTGGATTTGGGTTAACTATTTCTAAAATAGGGTATAGTTTTAGGTGGTAGGGTTTAAGTTTGGGGTTTAGAGTTGAGTTTTAAATACTAAAATTTCAATTTAATTTTGTAGTATTTTTGAAATTTTGAACAAAAGTGATATTTTTAAAACTTTTTAAAAAATAGAGGCACTTTTAAAAATCGCCTAATACTAAAATCTACCACATCTACTTCGACCAATTTTCGAACTATTGTATTTGGAAGAAATGAATAATTTTTTTCTAGAGAAATTTTGAGTTATGCCACTTTTCAATTATGCCACTGTTTTAAAATTATTACCAGTATCCCACTGTTCACTTAAATAGAAAAAAAAACAGATCTATTTTTCTCTCTCATCTCTCTCATGCTCATCTCCCAGATCAAAAATTTTTTTCTCATCCAAATTTGGTTTTTTCAATCACTGAATTCGATTCTCGTCATTTCTAATTTCACTATCTCTGATCTCTGTCTCGATTTCCGCTAAGAAGATTTAAGAAGACGAGAAGATTTGAGAAAATTTTCGCTAAGATTCGAGCAGATTTATGAAGAAGAAGCAGATCTCAAAGCAAATTCAAACACAAACGACTGTAAATTTTCGAGTTTGGGTTAACTATTATGCATTTAGGGTATAGATTTAGGGGGGGGGGGGGGGGGGGGGTAGGGTTTTGCCTTTACTTTATAAAACTGTAAAAAAATCTTATAAAATTGATAAAAAAATTATAATGTTTTTAAAAGGTTTAGTAAAACTGTTAAAAAAACCTTATAAAACTATTTAAAAACCGTGTAAAACTGTTTATAAGGTTTTTGTAAAGTTTTATAAGGTTTTTAAACAGTTTTATAAGGTTTTTAAACAATCTTATAAACCTTTTAAAAATTTTACAAACCTTATAAAAACTTTTTAAAAACCTTATAAACCTTTTAAAAGCCTTATAAATTATTAAACTGTTTACTTTTTAATGACATGTAAAAAAGTTTTATAAAACTGTTTAAAAACTTTATAAAAACGGGAAAACCCTAAACTAAAGCCCAGATTTGACCCAAAAAAAAAACCAAAATCCAGATCTGACAAAAAAACAATCAAAACCCAGATCTGAACAAAAATCGAATCAAAAGCTCAAATTTGTAACCCAAATCGAATAAAAAGCTTAGATTCGTAACGGAAATTTAATCGAAAACTCAAATTTGTAATCAAAATCGAATTTAAAAAAACAAAATTCATGGATTAAACCTCTTCGAATTAAAAAACAAAATTCATGGATTAAATTTCTTCTTCTTCTTCTTCTTCTTCTTCTTCTTCTTCTTCTTCTTCTTCTTCTTCTTCTTCTTCTTCTTCTTCTTCTTCTTCTTCTTCTTCTTCTTCTTCTTCTTCTTCTTCTTCTTCTTCTTCTTCTTCTTCTTCTTCTTCTTCTTCTTCTCCTCCTCCTCCTCCTCCTCCTTCTCCTCCTCCTTCCTCCTCCTCCTCCTCCTCCTCGATTGAAAGAATTCTTCTTCTTCTTCTTCTTCTTCTTCCAATTCAAGAAATAAAAATCGATTGAAAGAATTTACAGAGATTTACATGGACGAAAGAGAATCAAAAATCCTAGATCCATAAACCAAATCCGATTTGCAATTTCAAAGAAGATAATTTTGTGAGAAAAAAAATTTGGATCTGAGTGTGAGAGAGATGAGAGAGAAAGTGATTTTTTTTTCATTAAGTCAGTGAACAGTGGCACGCTCGTAATGATTTTATGAACAGTGGCATATTTGATTAAATTTTTGTGAACAGTGGCATATTTGCAATTGCCCCTTCTTTCTACATATGACATTGTACCAAATCTGTTCATCATTTTATTGGCATTTACATTCTAAGAGATTCATCAACTAGCTCATACAATTGCTTTTCTAACCATTATATTTGTAAATTTCCATTATTGCATTGCTTTTATTTTAATATGCACGAAGAATACCAAGCCCAAAATCCATGGTAACCTCGGGATTATGTGAAAACCCCATTTATTCTTACAATTAGTTTATACCCGGAATGACTATAACTAAACTTAAAATATCAAAATTTGCCCTTGCTGTTTTTGAAAATGTGTGAAGTGGTCCAATAACATTCAATTAGAAGTATGGGTTCTTTGCTCAAATCCCACAGAAATCAGGTAATATGACTAGAATCATATAAAACTTTTTTTTATTATTGGCATTTTTTTAATACCCAGCATGCCCTTTTGTTACGTTGTGACAAACAACGTAATTACAAAAATGTCATAGCCACGTAAGCAACCACGTAGGAAATCGCTGACGTGTATTATGAACTTAGCCGTAAAGCACTACGACTGAGTTATGGTTACGTTGCGGCTGAATTATGGTTACGTTGCGGCTGAGTTAAAAAACGTGGCTGACTTATGAGAGATCGCCAGACTTACAAACATAAATCAGCCGTTAGTTACGGCTGATTTAAAGAAATCTGGCTGACTTATGAGATAACGGCTGACTTACGAACATAAATCAGCCGTTAGTTACGGCTGATTTACAGAAATCTGGCTGACTTATGAGATAACGGCTGACTTACAAACATAAATCAGCCGTTAGTTACGGTTGATTTACAGAAATCTGGCTGACTTATGAGATAACGGCTGACTAAAGAACAAAAGTTACGGCAAAGTTATACAATGACGGGCTGATTTGTGGAAAATTGGCTGAGTTTAAGATAAGAGACGGCTGAGTTATGTTCTCCGGTTGGCTGACTTATGAGAGGTAGTTACAGCTGACTTAAGGAAATCAGCCGTAATTGGCTGGGTTAACAATAACTCAACCTGGTTACGGCTGACTTATTAGCGAAAGATTAATTACTAGAATAGCATTCATTTGACGACTGATTTATTTGACAATACGGCTGACTTAATATTTCCTAGCCTAATTACGGCTGATTTATTAGCGAAAGATTAATTACTGAAATACTATTTATGTTGCGGTAGACTTACATTATACTTGATGGCTGATTTATTAATGGCTGAGTTATGTGTTTGTTTGGCGGCTGACTTACCGATATTCCATGTCATCAGTTCCGATATTCCATGTCATCAGCTCTTATTTTCCATGTCATCAGCTCTTACAAATTAGGGTTCTTCATCTACGACTTTCTTCTTATTCTTCTTCATCTACTTTTTTCATTATTTTCATTCATCAGAGATCTTATGGATCCGGTAATTATTGTTTCCGGTAATTATTGTTTCCGGTAACTGGGTTAAGAAACACAGATATGTATTCAACGCCGACGGTAGAGGGGGTAGAGTTGTGCATATAGATGAGTATACAACACTAGACGAACTTGCGAAGACAGTACTCGATGATTACGGATTAAAAGAGTCTAGGCATCAGATTCAACTGAGCTACATGTTCTCGAATAAAGCTTTGAAAACAATGGCGCACGATACTCCACCAGTTTACCTCTCCAATACTCGACAGTTGCAAGTGTTTTTAAGCTTTAGAAAAATTAAACTCTTACGTCTTTGTGTGGAGATTACGGAGAATGAAATTAGTCGGAATGACGGAGCAAGAGACAATAATAAAAGTTTATTCACTTATAGCTCAAAAGTTGAATCTAGATCTGAAGATTATGGTGGGAGTTATGATGCTTTCAATTTGGAGGATGAAGTAGAAGAAGATGAAGTAGGCGAAGAAGATGAAGTAGGCGAAGAAAATGAAGTAGTCGAAGAAAATAAAGTAGGCGAACAAGACGAAGAAGATGATGAATTTGACAGCCGATTTGATATGTTCGACGACTCGGATGGTGAGTCATCTGAAGATGATAACTTTAGTTTATACGAAGATGAAGATTGACCGACACTACCTCCTAAGAAGAGACCTCATAACTTGTCGACGAGCGGATCCATAGAGAATCCGGAGGTTCCAAGGTTAGATATGTCTTCCCTAAACCTCTCGGTAGGGCAACGATACGAGAGTAAAGCCGATTTGGAGAAACGACTGAAACTTCTTACGGTGAGGGATCGATTTGATTTTGATGTAGACGTATCCGATTCGGATACACTCGTTGTTAAGTGTTGGGTTGGTGGATGTCTCTCGAGAGTTCATGCTACTACACTAGGGGATCCCCAGGCATTTTATGTTCGTGTTTACGATTCGGATCATACATGTTCCGTAACTGAGCGTTCTGGTCGATCCCGAAAAGCAACAACGGCTATTTTAGGAGAGTTATACAAGGACTTTCTCAGCGACGTTGGTCCGTCAGTTCGACCTAGGAGTGTCGGAATATCTATCCAGAAGCAATTTGGTGTAAAGGTAATTTTTAGTACGTTGCGGCTGACTTAATTTTAGGATGCAACTGATTTATAGTTATATTACTGCTGAGTTATATTATAAACTTAACGGTTGAGTTATATAAACGAGACGGCTGAGTTATTTAATCTCAACGGCTGAGTTATATAATAAACTTAACGGCTGAGTTATTTTAACTTAACGGTTGAGTTACTAGTATGTTTTGGCTGATTTATTGTTATGATGCGGCTGACTTATTTGTATCATTTTCTATATGGTCAGATGGATTATTGGAAATCACATAGAACGCTAAGATTTGCAAGGGAAATTGAGATGGGAACTCATGAGAGTGGGTTTGAAGACTTGCCTTCTTACTTATACAAGATAAGAAGGGCAAATCCGGGTACAATTACGTGTCTTCAAATCGATGAGTTTGGAAGATTCATGTATGTGTTCCTTGCAATTGGTGCGAGCGTAAATGGGTTTCCTTTCATGCGCAAAGTTGTCGTTGTCGACGGTATGTTTCTTAAGGGTAAATACAAAGGGACGCTTCTCACAGCACTAGCCCAGGATGGTAACTTTCCAATTTTCCCAATTGCCTTCGGTGTGGTTGACACTGAAAATGATGATTCGTGGCACTGGTTTTTTACGCAGCTAAAACTTGCGATTCCTGACGATGAGAGTCTTGCGATAATCTCGGATAGGCATAACTCGATAGGGAAAGCAATTGGGAATATGTATCCGTTGGCTTCTTGGGGAATTTGCACTTATCATTTATATAAGAACATTTTGGGAACGTACTACGGAAAAGATGTCTTTCGTCTGGTGAAGAAAGCGGTAAGATGTTGTAGGATGGCTGATTTTAATGCGATATACGAGGAGATTCAAGCGATTAATCCTGAACTCCATGCCTAGCTCGAAATAGCTGATGTCCGACTGTGGGCGCGTGTTCATTTCCCGGGCGAAAGGTACAATTTGATGACTACGAACATAACGGAATCAATGAACCATGCACTGTCAAATGCTAGAAGTCTTAACATTGTTCGACTATTAGAATCGATACGGGGTATGATGACCAGTTGGTTTGTTGAACGGAGAGAGGATGCTAGATCGCAGCTAACCACGCTTTCGCGTGGTGTCGAGAAACAACTACATGTAAGTCAGCTGTAACATTGCATAAGTCAGCCGTAACATTGCATAAGTCAGCCGTAACATTTCATAAGTTAACCATAATATTTTTTTATTCTGTATTTATAATAGGGTCATGTTACTGCCACCAGACTTATGACGGCACAAAGGATTGATGATTATCACACTGAAGTTATATATGGATCTTCTGGGGATTCTTTGCATGTTGTGAATTTGGACGGAAAAACATGCACATGCCGGCGTTTCGAAAGGGAGAAATTACCATGTGTGCATGCAATCGCAGCTGCCGAGTACAGGGATAAATGTCGTATATCCTTATGCAGTCCTTACTATCACAACAATTATTTAGTAAACGCATACGCTGAGTCTATCATGCCAAAAGATTCAGCGCTCCAAGTTCCAGATAACGTTGCTAACCAACCGTGCTTTCCCCCGGTTGTTTGTCAACCACCAGGAAGGCCTAAGAAAGGTAGGATGAAATCATCTCTAGAAGTTGCACTTCAGAAGAAACGTCCTAGGAAAGAACACACATGTTCTCTTTGTAAATAGGTTGGACATAATGCAAGAACTTGTCCAATGTAGAAAGTTTGTATCACGGCGGAGTTATGGCTTTAATTTTTTGTTGTATTACGACTGAGTTATGGATTTTGTTTACATTACGGCTGAGTTATGGATTCATGCCTAATTAGAATTACAATTGTTTACATTTCGTCGATATTCACGCCCAATTTGATTAACGGTTCTTAAGAAACTGAATCGTAACATTGCATAAGTCAGCCGTAACATTTCGTAAGTGAGCCGTAATACAACAAATTACTTAATTTAGTCAGTCCATTATAAATCAGCCATTACAGAATTACTTAATCATTAGAAATCAGCCATTACATTATAACTCAGCCAATTACATTTATAACCTATTCTGTTAAAGATTCGGAAACAAAGCATGTGGCGAATGTGCAAAATGATCCGTTTGATTTGGATCCTCCAGTTCTGGCTACTCCAAAAGAATCCACAACTGTCCCTGAAAAGGAGGTACTAGTAAATGTGAAGGTTGAGAAGATCTTGAGTCTTGGTCTGATGATTCTGATATCATTGCGGTAATTGATTGAGGCTTACCACCATGATTGAGGCAATCATTCGCTTGCAAGAGAAGTCACCCAAATGGTATGTTGTCTGTGACTGAGCTGGAAACTGGGAGACTAGCTCTGGCGGGAAGTAGCATGGCTATTCTGTGTTATAAAGGATTTTCCCTGCAAACTCAAACCCCGTAAATGAGTAATTTTATAACCTATTCCTACTTAGAACGCATATAAATCAGCCATTACATTATAACCTAGTCAATTCCTTCACCAGTTCTTCAAGTTTGGCTACGAATGGTGAAATATTTTCTTCCCCAATGGGTTCCGGTGTAACTTCAACCATGTATGAGAACTTGTGGGAGTTAACACCATGATTGAGGCAATAATTCGCTTGCAAGAGAAATCACCCAAATATGTGTTAGATAATGCGCATAAGGGGAATGGAAACCACACTTATAACGATTTAATCTTAACAAGTTTAAAATAAAAAATTTCAAAAACTTTTTGAAAACCGAATACTCCAAATCACAAACCCAAGAGCATTGCTCTGATATAAAAGAAGAACAAAGACTTTTCTGATTTTTATTTGATAATTGGATACATACAAATGAGCCATATAACAAGTATATATAGGCTCAAATGAAACTTGCAACATTTAATCCGGGCCATGTAATATTCAACGGCACTTGCAACATGTACTGTTGTATGTTATGGCTGAGTTATGGTATTACGATACGGCTGAGTTATGGATTTTCTTTACATTGCTAAGTTGTGGATTTATTATTATTGCTGAGTTATGGATTTTTGGCAGGATCTTTCCCGCCCAAAATAGAAACACGAAACTGCACACCTACGCTAGGTGTAGCGGCTCTTCGGCGAGTGTATAGGTCACTGTCAAATCGGCGCATTAAATACATAGATTCGGGATTTTTGGCGGGATTTTTCCCACCCACAATAGAAACACGAAACGTCGTGACACGGCTGAGTTATGGTATAGAAACACGAAACGTCGTAACATTTCATAAGTAAGTCAGCCGTAACATTGCATAAGTCAGCCGTAACATTGCATTAGTCAGCCGTAACAATGCATAAGTCAGCCGTAACATTTCGTAAGTTAGCCGTAACATTTCAGAATTACTTAATTTAGCCAGTCCATTATAACCCAGCCAATTACATTTATAATCTATTTCTACTTAGAACGCATATAAATCAGCCATTACATTATAACCCTAAATCTCTGTATCATCATCATCATCAATGTCAGCATCATCATCATCATCATCATCATCATCATCATCATCATCATCATCATCATCATCATCATTTCACCATTGAATATCTGTTCTAGAGTTGATCCTTCTTCCGGTGTAACTTCAACCATGTATGAGTTATAAGTTATCACGACTGAGTTATAAGTTATCACGGCTAAGTTATGTTAATCACGGCTGAGTTATTATACTTGACGGCTGAGTTATGTTTTACATTTTAAAACTTGTAAACAAAAACAAAAATTATTGTAAACGGCTGATTCATTTATATAAACAAAAACAAAACATTTAATTAAGAGAAGTTACATTGTCCATACAGAAAATTATCAGGGCCTAACTCATCAAACAATTCGACGAGAGGAAGCCAAACTCCATAAGTTATCCAATCAGGCTTCTCGCCGCCATGAAACCATATCCTCTTCAACGTGCACATTTGAGTGCGAAATAGCATTCTAGCCAGCAGATTAAACTGTGTCTAAACTGTCAAATCATACCTCGGATCCCATCTGTATTTTCGCTATAAAAAGAAACAAAAAAATATTAGTGTTTAAGAAAGAAAAAGTTAAATCTAAAAAGAATACATTATCGGTTATGCTTACGGTTATTTTAAGAAACCACTGTCCCTTAACATCATCGGGAATGAATCAGTAAGTCGGCTACGGCTGAACCCATCCCTCTCGAAGAATATCCGGGATCGCCTGCGAGAGATCGTGTAAAAACTTAAACCACGTAACAGTGGTTTTGTCACACCAGACACCCGCACCAGGGTTTAGAAGAGGGAGGTTATCCATGTCTTGCATGTTGTGTACGGCATTGACAATGCTCTCGAACTTGGATGTATATGCAGGGACAATCGACATGATGTATGTTTTGATGAGATTAGGTTTTTTTTTCTTAAGTTTTTGAAGAGATTAGGTTTTTTTTCTTATGTTTTCTTAGGTTTTTTTTCCTTAGGTTTTGATGATATTAGGTTTGATGAGAAGGGCTATATATATATATATATAGAGAGAGAGAGAGAGAGATAGGAAGACGAAACGTCGCAATAGGGAGAGATAGGAAGACGAAACGTCGCAACTTAAAATTTTACACTTCACGGCTGAGTTATACGAACTTCACGGCTGAGTTATGGATTTTCCCGCCCAAAATAGAAATTCGAAACGTCGTGACACGACAGAGTTATGTTTAAACCAAAAACAAAATTTGTTGAGTTATGGTATTACGATACGACTGAGTTATGGATTTTGTTTACATTACGGCTGAGTTATGGATTTTGTTTACATTACGGCTAAGTTTAAATAAACAAACATAAAACCAATGTTTTCGGAATCAAACGGATTCATGGCCAAAGATAGATGATCTCGGAATCTAACGACGGGAAAAGCCGCTTTTGACTTCATACACCCGAGTCAGACGAATACACACAAACTCTCCACTCCTTGCTATCACCAGCACTAGTCTCACAAGTCCTAACCACCTTAAAGCTTGAGGCTTGACTGTCTTCCTCAACAGGGGTTGCCAAAGCAGTGAACTTACATGGCTGAGGAGGGTGAGGGATCTCGACCCAGTTTTGTAAACCCGGATTACCAACAAAGGATTTGAGAGAGTCGCGACCAATCTCGACCAAAACCAATCCATTAGAAGAAGCTCGATAGAAAGTAGGGAGATTCGTGGGATCTGGGGTGAGATAAGAACCTGGAGTGTTGGAAATGTTCCATAACTCGCAACAGTGGAAACCGAATTCAACATGTGTGTTAGGGACCATGACTGACCAGGTAGATAAGTCCATGTGGAGAGAGACGAAGAGACGGCGGGAGTAAGGAGATTCGATTAGGGATTTCCATGGTTTGGAGACGCATTTGAATCTGGCCAGGGTTTTCAGAGGTATACCGGTAAGTATCATAGTCAGTAGCTCCTCTGGGAGTCTTCCTCTTGGCGTCGCCTCCATTATTATGGATGAGTTATGGATTTTGTTTACATTACGGCTAATTTGTGGATTCATTACTATGGCTGAGTTATGGATTTTTGGCGGGATTTTTCCAGCCCAAAATAGAAAGACGAAACGTCGCCACACGGCTGAGTTATGGTATAAAAAGACGAAACGTCGCGACACGGCTGAGTTATAAGTTATCACGGCTGAGTTATGTTAATCACGGCTGAGTTATTATACTTGACGCCTTAGTTATGTTTTACATTTTAAAACTTGTAAACAAAAACAAAACATTTAATTAAGAGAAGTTACATTGTCCATACTGAAAATTATCAGGGCCTAACTCATCAAACATTTCGACGTCACGATACGCCTGAGTTATGGTTAAGACGGCTGAGTTATGTTTAAACCAAAAACATTAATAAATAAAAAGAAGAAACAAATCACATCCACATTATCCTTATACATTTTCTAAAAACAAACCTATTTCATAATCCCAAAAACAAATCTCACAAAATGAAGTAGAAGAAGTACTTATGTCTTCTTTAATACCATAACAAAATGAAGCAGAAGAAGCACAATTGCTTTTCAAGAAATTCTTCGTCCCACCTTTGAAATTGCAACCTCCATAAGTGTAACTTTCTTTCAGCTCTCTCATCTTCCGATTGCCACCCCACTCAATCTCATCACGAACATTTTTTCGAAGTTTTGGCATCTCCTCCATTGTCGTTGACATCATAGGTTTTAATAACGAAGATAATAATTTTAGACCTTCCACTTTCGTTGCTCCTTCTGCTATGCAAACCATTCCATAGACATACCGAGCTTTTTGATTGCCTTTCTTTGCAGTTTTAGCTAAACATGCCCTGCCTTTATCTTGTTCTAAATCATCTAGACAAAGCACATTTTGGCCTATATCAAAATAGTTGTAGACACATTTGCAGTATAGAGCCTCAGGGTTTCCATTCCTTAAGCACCTATCGAAGAATTTAGAAAATGCTTCAAAAGTGTGAGGAAACCATGGAAGGAATGGAACGTCACGAAGTGTTACTCTTTCTACAACCCATTTTTTGTCGCAACGATTTCTGAAAGCCTTTGACACTTGATGGAGATTGTCGATGTCGGAAATGGAAGAAGACCCAACAACTGCACATATCTCTTCGAGAATCTCATTTGGCAATGAGTTCAGATACACTGTTGGTTTGGCGGAATTTTTCCTCTTCAACAGAACTATTGCTAGAATAGACAGTACAAGAACAAACCAAAACCAGACCATGGTTCCTGCAAATTTGATAGGAAAAAAGATTCTTTCTGGAAGTTTGGAGGATATGAATGATGGTAGTGGAAGTTAAGAGAATTTGGATATATATAAAGGACTGTTCATTGGCTTTGTAACTGTTTCTTGGCACCCGTTCCAATTTTGGGGAAATGTTCATTGAATCCTTGCATGTTGTCTTTAGTTCATTGGTTTTGTAACTGTTTCTTGGCATCCGTTCCTAAACGACTGTTCGTTAACCCGCGACTACTACCAACTTCGTTGGAAGACGAAACGTCGGAACTTAAAATTTTACACTTGACGACTGAGTTATAGGAACTTCACAACTGAGTTATGGATTTAGGGTTTAGGGTTTAGGGATCATGGTTTAGGGTTTAATGTATAACATTTAAAAAGTATATGATTTAGAGTCTCAACTGAATCAAATTATACACATTCAATTGAAAAAATTGTATATGGTTTATTGTATATGATTTTGGGCCTTAATTATCTATAGGTAATGTTTGAAGTACTTGTAAGACAACATATATCTCAAGATCAAGTTAGATCACATTTTCGATTTCATACACATTCAGTTGTATATATTGAAGAAACTATACACATTCAGTTGATTTATATTCATTTTATATTAATAAAATAAGCTTAATTATAATTTTGTAAGTCTTAAATCTTATATAAATGGTTTTAGGGTATGGCTGAGTTATCTAAATGACACGGCTGAGTTATCTAAATGACACGGCTGAGTTATCTAAACATACCATAAGTCTTCAAATTACATTTCCGATTTTAGGGTATGGCTGAGTTATCTAAACGAAATGGCTGAGTAATATATCATAAAAACCATAAGTTATACAAAAAATATATACCATTTATAGTCAAATCCTAATAATAAAAAAACAAATAGAAGGTTCATAATTGGTAAATCAGTTGAACTGCGCATACATATCATGTCCTCCTTCATCAAAGATCTCTGCTGCCATCTTCACCCGTAAACCCTGAATATTTACATCGCATATCCCATCAAATATTACACCAAGCGCTAGACACTCGATAAACTTCAGTGAATACACCCCACAATCGCCAACTTGGGTGTTTTGGGGAATGTTTTTGGCACTTTTCCATCTGAACGCAAATTGTTTTTTGCAATCGGTTTTTTTGCCAGGAATTACAGCATTGATCATTGCAGGGATCATTTGCATCAGCGGCCTAAATGCATCTACCATTTTTTGTTGACTTTCAGGAGTTACTTGTCCAATGTTGGGATGTAGGCATCAATCTTCTCCTTCAGAAGATCCACGTGAAACGCCACCCAATGATCGCCTCCAGAATGAAGAACTCCGTACTTGTGATCGACATCTTCTAACCACTTTTTGTTTGTCTGAAGGTCATCGGGAATCGCACCGTTTATGAGTGACTCATAACCTGAGTCTTTGAATTTGAACATCTTTGGCTTCATCTTGAACTGATTGAAATCCCCAATCCATGATCCTAGGAACCATTGGTCCACAAAGGCAATGCGCTTGGAACAAAATGGGTTGGGATCTTTCATGGACCTTTTGATGAGGAATCTGATATACGCAGCAATATGCTGTACACAGAATATTAAGTCAGCCATCGAATTATCATAACTCAACCATTATTAAACATAACCCAGCCATCAAACAACCATAACTCAGCCATCAAACAACCATAACTCAGCCATAAATAATCATAACCCAGCCATAAATAATCATAACCCAGCCATTAAATAACTAAAAACTCAGCCATATATAATCATAATTCAGCCGGAACTTATACTTACAGTGTCAAACAACCATCCATAATCACGCTTCGGCCACTGCGCTCTTTCATTGATGAGTACTCTGTAGAAATTAACTTCCTCGTTACTACCATTTGTCAGTGGAATGTCCCTAACAATCAAACACAAGTCAGTTTTGGCAAATATTGCTAATAGTTGTATAAAATAAAATAAAATGGAGTAAAAGTCCATACTCGAATTACCTTAGATGTTGCATAAGTTTATCTAATTTATCCGGGTCAACAGGTGAGAGAGGATCATAGATTGCTGATGAAGGTTCAACATCCTTCCTCATGCACATCGTCCCTTTGTCTCCAAATACATAAGGAAAAACTCCTGTAGGAGGAGCACCTGCCTTCGCTGCTAACCCAGTTGTAGCTAATTGAACAACCTTTGCCCGATAAGTCTTAATTCTCCCTAACCTATGCCTTTCATCTTTGTTCTCATCAGACTCCGGTAACAATTCATCTCCTTTTGCGATCGCTTCCTCGGTCACATCCTCAAGATCAGTTTCACCTCCAGTCTTCCCCTTCATCTTCCCAGGAGTAGGTGGAATAGGTATTCTTATTCTACCAGGCTTTAACTCAGCCGCTGCTTTCTCTTCCTTGTTCTTTAACTCAGCCGCTGCCTTCTCTTCCTTCTTCTTTAACGCAACCGCTTCTTTCTTCTTAGCAGCGTTCTCCTTCTTTTTAGCAGCCGCTTCCTTCTTCTTAACAGCATCATCAACCTTCTTTTTCAAATCAACAACAACCTCATTTTCTTTTGGTTTTTGCCTCCTGGAGACGCGTCATAAATCTGGTTGCTTAGCAGGAGAAATAGAAACGAAATCTGGCAGACCACTACCAAACAAATTCTTTTTCGCCTTAAAAGTACCCTTAGGAATTTCGGCCTTCAATTTCGACCCCGTAGCTTTCTCTTCGGCCTTACCAAGCTCATCAGGGGTACCCTTAGGAATTTTGACCTTCAATTTTGGAAAATACTGCTGCGGAGTTTTACTTTCGGCCTTAGCCAGCTCATCAACAACATTATCAAGGGTCTTAGATTCCGTGTTAAGGACCGTTGGACTATTAACTTACTTATGCCGTGGTAATGTTTGCATTTTTGGGTTGCGAACAAAGTTTAGGGCACTTTCCGATAAACCCAGAACTTTCAGACGCTCATCCACTGCATCTTTGGCATAATCACCAATTTTCTTCTCCATATCACTAAATTTTTCGAGTTAACTCCCCAATGTTGGAATCAATGGCCTCAAACTTCAACCCAATCTTCTCAAACATAGAGTCAACCTTCTGAAACATAGAGTCATGCCTCTCAAACTTACTCGCAATTTTGCCCAACGTAGCGACTATGGTATTCAGAGCCGCCGCATCCTCACTTCCCTTTGCATCCTCCTTCTTCTCTATATCAGCAGCTTCACCCTTGTGTTTCTTATCTTTCTTCTGCTTCTTTTTGGGTGGCTCAGACTCAGAGTCATAAGGAACTACAACCAACTTGGCTTTTTTCTTCTCCTCCTTCCTCTGCACATCCCAATAATCACCTGCTACATACCTACCAGAATGTAGGTCTCTTATCAGGTTATTCAGTTGTTGGTCATCGTCTTGACCCGACCACTGAGGAAACATGTCTTCTACAAACTCCTTTGAAACCATATGCCTCACACGCACCTACAACAATAACTCATAACTCAACCATCGAATAATCATAACTCAGTCGTAAAAAGAATAACTCAGCCATCAAACAAAGAATAACTCAGCCATCAAACAAACAAATCATAACTCAACCATCAAACAAATCATAACTCAACCATCAAATTATCATAACTCAGCCATCACATAAATAATAACTCAGTCGTATAATAAATAATAACGCAACCATCAAATAAAGAATAACTCATCCATCAAATAAAGAATAACTCAGCCTAAAACCTTACTTGACCATGATCTTTAATCTCCTTCTTCAGGACACTATCAAAACTTGCACGTGTCCGCGTTGCATCCCATCGAAGAAGCGGAACTTCTTCTTCCTCACCGACTAGTTTGCCAAAACCCTCTCGAAAGCAACTGACAGATTCATACGCCCAAGCCATTAAAGCGTAACTCATGCCGTTGATGTAGTATGCCTTTCCTACTGGATTCAATGATTTAATACTACCAACAAGAGCTTCAAATGCAGCCCAACCCCATGGATAAGTCATCATGGCTTGATCATCAAATACTCTTTTTGCAGTTTCAAACGGTGTCCTAGAATTATGATGCCCAGCATAAATTCCCATGGCTTGAAGAACTAACAGCCCTAACCATTTACGCTTTTCAAAACTCCAGGTCAGACAACCTCTTACTGCTGCCCTCAGTTCATCAGGCTTGGGTCCAAACCCATGCGGCACATTCAACTCCTCCCAGAACTTTCTATATGGGTCAGGTTCAATACTTTCTGTTGGCACTGGATCTGTGTGTAACCCAGTGTTCTCACCAAACTCGAGTAAGCTAAACCTAATAGGTTGATCACCAACCACACTCCAAATCTCCTTCTTCTCTACTTTTAGCAGTCTACACAGTAGATAGTGTACAGTCCTACCAGACCACCCGCAGTTTCTATCAAATAGCTTAGCAATTATTCCAACAGAAAACTTCTTCAGTTCTTCCCACACCTCACGTCCTAATTGGTCTTTAACAAAATCGAAATCTCCCATATAGGAATAGTGATTAAGCGCTTTATTTTCTAGATTAGCAGCGCGTCTTGATCTTCTAGGGTAATCAGGTGCTTGATGTTGTTCCATCTGATCACAAAAGACTTAAATAACTCAGCCGCAATAGAAAACTAACTCAGCCAAAACATAATATATAACTCAGCCGCAATATAACCATAACTCAGCCACAACATAATTTATAACTCAGCCGCAAAAAACCCTAACTCAGACACAATTTATAACTCAGCCACAACATAATTTTTAACTCAGCAGCAAAAACCATAATTCAACCACAATACAATTGATAACTCAGCCACAAAAAACCCTAACTCAGACACAACATAGTTTACAACTCAGCCGCAATAACAAAATCCAAATCAGCAACAACCTACCTTTCGAAGACGATTACAGGCGACCAACTGCGGAGAAGACGATTACGAGAGAAGACGATTTTCGGCGACGACGAGTACGAGGTAAGACGATTTTGATTGCGGAGAGAAGACGATCACGAGGAAAGAAACAATGTCGATTTCGAAAGAATCTTAAACGGAGAAGTTAAACGGAGAAGACAGTTGAGAAAGTTTGTGGTTTTTTTCTTTTTTTCCTTTGAGTTATAACACTTAAACGTTCTGAGTTTACACATTCAGTTGTATAAATTGTATAAATTGAAGAAACTATACACATTCAGTTGATTTATATTTATTTTATATTAATTATAATTTTGTAAGTCTTAAATCTTATATAAATGATTTTAGAATGAGTTATCTAAATGACACGGCTGGGTTATCTAAATGACACGGTTGAGTTATCTAAATGAGATGACATGGAAAATAAGAGCTGATGACATGGAAAATCGGAACTGATGACATGGAATATCGGTAAGTCAGCCGCCAAACAAACACTTAACTCAACCATTAATAATTTCAATTTAAGAAAAACTAATCAAGGGTGTTTATCGTAATTTACTAAGGGTGTGAAAAGATTTGAGTAATTTTTGAAAGATATATGGTATTCTAGTCATTTTTCTATAGTTCCATGTGATTCTTGTAATTTTCTCTAGAAGTATTTCATATGTTTTCCAGTAATACATTTTTTAGATAAATTGTATATGCTAGCTATCTACATAATATATGTGTTTTTGAAATTAATGTATTGTGTAACTTTCTAAATTATACTACATTTTTTAAATTAATCACCATTCAAATAATGTTTTGTTTGTTCTGCATTAACCATACTTCATAAAAATTTGTTTCTCCCGCACTTTTGAACCACACCATTCATCATCATGCACTGGCAATATCCTCTATCGTCTGATTTACTACCTCTATTATTGTCTCCCAACTCTCATAATAATCATTCAATCATGTGATTTCCTTAGTTTTGCTGGTTATATCTATTCAATGTTTGTATTGAATTTAATTTTCTGTTGATTTTTTTTACAATGGATGTCATGTCATACATATGTTAAATCAATTCTTTGACGAAATGCTAATCACCTCCTGTATATCATTGTTTAGCTAATTAATCTTGAAATAGGTCTTGTGCACACAATAAATAAAAACAAACAAACTTGAAATAGGTCTATTCTGGTTCAATTAATTATTTACACAATCACACAGATTCTATCACCAAGCATGTGTTATGTAAGCAGTGAAAATAAAGAGTGTTTAAATGATTTCTTTTACTTGGTCTCAAGAGGCTTGATACTATTGAGTAAATGATACTATAAAACAATTACTAAATTAAACTTCGTAAACAGCTGCGTCCCCACATATTCTATTGATTTTAAATATTCGTTTTACTATAAACCTGCATATATATTTGCACATACACATGCCTGATTCTATATATAGGTGTGCGTCCCTCTTCTCAATTCTTCACTTCACACCAACGTGAAAAAACCTGCAACATAACTTATCTCCAAAAAAATTTCTTTTTTTCTTTACCTTCTCTTAATCAAAACTTAGGGTTTCCAAAACAGAGAGAGAGAGAGATGATGCAGACTCCGTACAATACTTCAACGCAAGGGCAATATTGTCATTCTTGTGGAATGTTCCACCACCAAAGCGAAAGCTGTTGCAACAACAACATTAACAACTCTAACGCCGGTTCTTACTCGATGGTCTTCTCCATGCAAAACGGCGGCGTTTACGAGCCGAACGGAGAGGATAATTACTACTCTCCCTCCGTCGTTGATTGCACTCTCTCTCTTGGAACTCCTTCCACACGGCTTTGTGAGGAAGACGAGAAACGTAGACGCTCTACTTCCTCTGGTGTTTCCTCTTGCATCTCAAACATCTCCAACTTTTGGGACTTGCTTCACTCCAAAAACAACAACAACAACTCCTACAAAACGGCGCCGTACAACGCTTCTCCTGTCTCCACTAACAAACCACCACGCGGTTGCTCCGGCGGAAGTGGCGGCGGCGATTCTCTCCTGGCTAGAAGATGTGCCAACTGCGACACCACTTCTACTCCACTCTGGAGGAATGGTCCTAGAGGCCCTAAGGTGATTTTAATTTTGCTTTATTTTTTATTATTCGAATGCGACTTTCTTATCAATAATCTACAAATAAAAAAAATGATTTACAAAACATAACATTGGAAGAATGCTTTTCTAAAAAACAAAACATACATAGGAAGTCCTTTTTTGAATATTTTTGTGTGTTCAGCCCTTTGTAGATTCGAAAAAAAAAAGTTTCAAAGAAAAAAAAAATTTGTGTTTCCCCCTTTTTCTTAAACGACTAAATCCTCTTATATATAAATTAATTAACTGAATTGATTTTTGTAAAAATTTAGATAAAAAAATTCGACTTACAAATAAATAAATAAATAAATGCGAGTTCTTATAAATGATCATCTAATCAAACAAAAGAATTTTAAACAGATATTTATGTCATTTTTTTTTGAATATTTCCGTTTCTATTTAGCTTTATTTATTGAAAACAAACATGAAATATCTTTGTGATATTGATGGTTATAATGATGTGAATTGTTTTGGAATTTGCAGTCCCTATGCAACGCATGCGGCATTCGTTTCAAGAAGGAAGAGAGAAGAACCACGGCGGCTTCAGGGAACACCGTCGTCGGAGCTGCTCCGGTCGCAACCGATCAGTACGGTCATCACAACGCCGGCTACAATAGTTACCATAATGCCACTGGTAACAACAACAACAATAGTGGTACTTCTTGGTCAAATTATCACACGACGCAGAGGGTTCCATGTAATTATCCGGCAAACGAGATTAGGTTCATGGATGATCATTACGGTGGCGGAGGAGCAAACAACGGTGATTCCGACGGTGCTCATGGTGGCGTTCCGTTTCTTTCATGGAGGCTTAACGTGGCGGATAGAGCGAGTCTTGTCCATGACTTTACTAGATGAAAAGAAAAGGAATCGACGTTAGATTCTTAAAATTTTCATGTGGTTTAATTATTTATCAAATTAAAAAAATTAAAAAGAAAATGTTTGAAGGAAAAAAAATATTTAGAAGTGTATATCGAGAGACGATGTTGATGTTATTGATAGCGACGCCCTAACTTTATGGTTTATCTATAAAGTACCGTTTCTGGTCAATTATAAAATAATTTTCTATATATTTTCATTTTCAAAATTTAATTAACTTTCTTATTAAGGATATCTCCTCCACCTTTAAGTCTTTGGAATTGAATAATATGGTTAGATTCTACTGTTGATTTATCAACAACAAGAGTATTCCGCATAGAGTGATGTAATCAAAACATTCGAGTGTTGTATAAATCAAGAAAAATAATAGGAGAAGATGTACATAAAAGAAAACGCAGACCAAAAATATAGACATAGGATATAACTCTTTTAATGTATATAGTTTATGGTAGAACGGAGAATTTCAGTTCCACCTGAGTCCCTGAATTTCACAACTGAGACTTTAACTATTATCACTTTTTTATTTATATAACTGGTTAATAATACAAGAACAATAATGTCAAAAAGAAAAAATTGGAAAAAATTGGGGGTTAGCTGTTTGGTAGTGAAGATTGAAATCTGATCGTCGAATTAGGAGATTAGATTCTGATCGTACCAATGTGGGATTACTCATGTCTGAGTACTGTTGTGTTTCAGTTTGGATCAGAGCATTGTAGTGATTTAATGAACTTATTTTTGTCGTATTATGCTCTGTTTCTCTCCTTTATATTTTGACCGTGGTTTTGTCCTTTTCTAACTCTTGACCTTTTGTTAGTGTCAATATGCGCTCAACAGAATATTTTCATTTTTTTGCAATTTTTTTCTTGCCTTTTATTATTAGTATTCCGATTTTACTGAACCGATTCTGCAACATTGTTTGTGTACTAATTCTACCACAGCTTTTTAATCTACTCTGCACGATCACACAAAAATCAAATACTATTTTTCTATCCAAGTCGTCGACAGATATTCAACTTTTTCCAATCTCCACCTTAACTGTACTAATATCTTATATATAAAAAAAAGAAAAGAGAATAATATTTAACGTACTAATATCCAATCACGTTTTCTACCTTAACTGTACTAATAATATCCAATCACGTTTTCTATACCATTCGCATTCTTGTCTCATATACTTCAGAACAACTTCAGACAAAAGCCTCCACATCTACGATCGATTCATCTCACTATTCGACGGCGGAGAATCAGGTGTTCTCCCTGAAGCCGTTATCTCAATCTCCGCCGTTGAACTTCGGAAAATCGGTGTCTCCGGGAGAAAAGCGAGTTATCTCCACGATTTAGCGGGTAAATACGCGAGCGGCGTGCTCTCCGATGAGGCGATACTGGAAATGAGCGACGAAGAGTTGATTGATCGGTTAACTTTGGTTAAAGGGATTGGTGTGTGGAGTGTTCATATGTTTATGATATTCTCATTGCACAGGCCTGATGTTTTATCTGTGGGAGATCTCGGTGTGCGAAAAGGCGTAAAAGATCTTTACGGTTTGAAAGAACTTCCTGGTCCATTGCAAATGGAGCAGCTTTGTGAGAAATGGCGTCCTTATAGGTCTGTTGGTTCATGGTATATGTGGAGGCTAATCGAGAGAGCTAAAACCAAATTATCCAAATAGCAAAAAATGACTGGTAATAATATATTATACCTCTCGATTGGAAACTTGAACTGCTAATTACATAGACAATCTTGATTCTTTTTTAGTGTTCTCAAGTAGTCCATTGTTTTAAAAGTTGAGAAAAATCAAATTCAAGCTCTAAGGTGTGGTTAAGATAATGGTGGTCTTTGTAAGTTAGCACTTGAGGGACCCTAAAACCGTGTTGCACCAAAATTTTGGATTTTTAGGATTCCCGTAATTGTTGTAACTAGTAACTCTGTTTAGGTTTTGTTAAAGGTTTAACCAATGAAGGAAATTGATATAACTAAAACATGTTTAGATTGGACTTCATGGGCCCAATCACACGTCTTACACTAAAAAATCATTCAACCATTCTTCGACCAAACACTAAAACCCAACTCGTGTTAGCACCGATCCTGAATAGGTTGTACATATAACGGTAGCTAGGTTTTAATACAAAGTTCTTTTAATGTATCTCTCTCCGTCCGATTAACAAATACACTGATCATGAATTCCATCCCGATTGATCTCCTTGTCGAGATATTCTCGAAATTGCCTGCAAATTCAATCGCTAGGCTTCGTTGCATGTCGAAGCTATGGGAATCCATTCTTCAAGGTCCATATTTCACCGAGTTGTTCCTCACCAGGTCCTCGGCTCGTCCACGTCTCTTATTCGTGATGGAATGCAGAGGTGTGTGGCGCTTCTTCTCGTCGCCTCAGCTTCAGAATCCATATGTGAATTCCTTGTCTCTTGGAGTAGACGCCGATTTTCATACAAAGTTCCCTCGCGACAATAAGCGGATACATACTACTTATGTCGTAGACTTTTCATGTGCCTATACCTCTGGCTTGATCTATTTCTCTGGTATGTCCACCATAATGGAGGATGACAATAAAGTGCCTGTGATATGCAACCCTAACACGTGACAGTATGTGAGCTTATCTAAACATATAAGGTACAATTACATTTATAGCTTTTTAGGGTTTGATCCAATTGGCAAGCAATTCAAGGTATTGTTCATGGCTAATCCACATATATTTCCTAAAGAGAATTATCATAGAATTATGACATTAGGAAATAGGGAAAATGAGGATGAGAAAGATTAAATGTCCCTTAACCTATAAGCATCGTAGTGATGGGATATACATCAATGGGATCGTGTATTACTTAGCTCATGAAGTTGGCGAAACGCCTTATGAAGAGAGGCGGACCTATGAGATAATTTGCTTTGACATTAGGTCTGAGAACTTCAAGTTTATTAACGTGAAAGGCGCTTTTGGTTTGAATACTGAATTGATAAAACTATAACGGTAAATTAGGTGTGATTTATTTAAAGTGTGGACACGCTTATGCCATTGAGTTGTGGGTACTAGAGGATATTGAGAAACGGGAATGGTCAAAATATGTCTACACTTTGCCGGGGGATAAAATTGCTCGTCTTTGCTATGTTTCCGCCGTTGGTGTGACTGCTACGGGTGAGATTGTTTTGTCGAGTAAATACTATAAATCATCTCGTATGTTTTATGTTTCCTATTTCAATCCCGAAAGGAACACTCTCCAGAGTGTTGAAATCAATAGTTTTAGAGATGAGGTTGATGATATGTCAATTTGTGTGGATGGTAATCGTGTTTACACCTTTGTTGACCACGTCGAGGATCTTAATGTTAACGATGCAAAGCTATTCAAGTCAAGCATCTCTGCTCCATCTGTGAAGTACAAGAGCAGCATAGATATCATTACGAAAAGGCCAAAACCCCAATATCGGGAAGAGGTAAGAGACAGAGCCAGGGATAGGAGATATGATGATGGTGTGAGTCGGTAGAAGAAACACAAGAAGAGAAATGAAAGAAACGATAGGGAAGATGAAGACAGAAGAAGACGAAGAAGTAGAGGAGGCAAGAGATAGAGAAAGGCGTGTCGAGAGTCGAAGAGATAGAGACGATCATTGGAGTGATAAAGAGAATAAGGAGAGGAGAAGAGAAAGAGACAGAAGCAGAGGGCGCAAAGAGGAGGCCAGATGTAGAGAGCCGAAGGAGTAGAGACTATTAAAGAGTATAATGGAAGAAGAAGAGAGAGAGATAATGAGAGAAGGGATAGGAGAAAGCAATGTGCGAATTAAACAAATCTACCTTTGATAATGTAATATCAGTCCATACAAAACTTTTGCAGTACCTTTTTTGATTAATCAAGTTTTGTTTTTTTATTCTCACTTTCTCTCTCTCTTGAGTTCTAAATCAATGATATCATCCCCACGGTAATGAATTTCTAAACAGCTATTGTAGCCAGAGTTTATATGCGTACATATTGATGTTGTGTACATAAAGGAAACACTTTGATTAGTGACAATGTAAGAGAAACTCGGATTATAATACTAAGGCATAGTTTTTTGAAAAAACACAAAATGGCTTTGGTAAAGAGGTTTCTTGGCTGCAAAGGAGATTGTTGGTGGCTATGTAGCAAGAACGAGGAAAAAAACTTAAGAACCGAAGGGTTTCTTGTAGTGTACGTGGGAGAGAACCAGAAGAAGAAGCAGAGTTACTCTCTTACTTGAACCATCCTTTGTTTCAAACTCTTCTCAGTAAAGCCGAGGAGGACGAAGATATTTTGGATTGCTTGCGTACTCGGCTTCTCGGAACGAAGCTCTGTTTCTTTTCACCAGCAAATGAATTTTATAAACAACAAAGCTTTTATCATATCATAAGAAACCATCTAAATGACTACATCCACAAGTCTCTTATAAAGAACCACCAAGGAGTGATTTGTTTGCTAAGTCACTAGGTTATGTGATTTTGCCAAGTTCGTAGTTTATGGTGTTACTGTTTGTTTAATCCTGGACTGCTTTTCGTTTTCTTATTTCCTTTGTTAGTGTTGCTCTCTTTTTGGACATCCTCATGAGGTGTACATGAGTTTATGTGAACTATTAGGCTTTCTCGTTTGCGTAAATGTTGTATTTTCTAAATGTTGGAAGAGAAAAAAAAAACAAAATAAGATCGAAAACTTCTCTAATTCTCGAAAATTTTACAATGAGACATTAAACACACTTACATACATGTTTAAGAGACACAATGATATGATCATGGGAAATAGCAAGAAAATTATGAAGAGATCATCAAACTAGCAACTGAACTCGAGCTCAATCAAACCGGATGCACAATTTCAATATGACCCGAATGGACATATGCTCACTATTTGAAGCATATCTTCCCAACCACGACGAGTCAACGCATGAAATTACTTGGAAAAGGTGCTTAACGCAATTACAAAACACCTCGAAGAAGAATGAGATCAAACGAATTTCAAATAAAGGTCGGCCTGGGCGTTTGGGTACCCGATCGGGTTCGGATCAGGTATTTCGATTTTTTGGGTATTTCATTATAGGGGTTCAGGATATGATCGGGTATTATATAGAATCGGGTCGGGTTCGGATCGGGTGACTTCAGGTCCGGGTATATCCAATTCACCCGGACCATCTTTTTGTTCATCATGAAATTGACAATTACGAGTTCAAAGTAACACAAGCAAGCATAACTGAGTTCAAAATCATAACTTAGCATAAAGAAACACACAAATCTTAAGTACCACAAGCCAAAACATGAATAAAAACAAAAGCTAAACACATGTCTTACTAGTAAGAAAAGGAAACACGACAAGAACACAAGCAACAATGGCAAGTAGTCAAAACTAATCATTCGTCTGTGTTTAAATCTTCTCTAATTGCTTCATTGAATGTTGTAGATCTTATCATGAAAGCTTTAAAGTAAAATATTAAAAAAGGAGCTTTCGGTTCGTCTTACTCCTTTCTTCACCATTGTTATCAATCTTTCTCGGTGTGAGTTCATAGTGCCTAAATCTCAACATATGTGTTTTAGGGTTAGGTGGCTTTAGTTATAGGGTCCATTGGTTCGGATTGGGTTTCGGTGAAGATCGGTTATCATGTAATAACCGAACCGGATCGGTTATCCGATCCTATTGCATATACAAACCGATCAGGTAAAATCGACTATCTGTATCCGAACCGAAGCCTTAATTTCGGGTCGGGTTTGGATTCGGATTTCGGGTCCGGTTATTATGCCAGGCCTAACGAAGGAGTTATTCAATTTACAAATCATGTGATTTCCAAGATATTTGATTCAGACATGTGTACATTGATTGAAAGATTCCGACCAAACCTGAATGAATTAAGCTACAAACTGACTCATTCTATAATCTTGAACCATAAGAGAAGCCCACAAGATTGGATTCAGCCCAAAAACTATCAAGGAAGATCCATTTACGTCCATAGGAAAAATTGCATTTAATTACGTCTAGTTCTCTCTCTTACATGCCAATTAGAGTTAAATTTTAGTTTTTCTAGATGTTTTGCATGTTGAGCAATTATTATGGACGTTTTTTTTATGTAATCTCCTCTATAAAGTGAGGCTCATTTCATGAATAAAAAACAAGAACCTTTTTATATTTTTGGAAAATTTTTTGAGAGTGATTTTAATTTCTTTCAATGAGTAAATCAAGAGTTTTCCACAACTCTTGTGCCACCATTCATTCCACATCTCTTATCATCGAAGCTTCACGGTTTCGTTGCAGCAAGGCTTATCCCATTACCAACTCTAGAGTGCAATGTCCTTCGGAGGAGTTGTGTCTTTTCCTCTTTGTAACCTTCAAACTAAATAACTACCTTTCTTTTTCGACAAATCACAACTATGAATCACACCCTTTCACTTTTACATACTCTCTTAAATTAATAATTATAATTAGCGTTTGAAACTTAATTATAAACTAACACTCCCCCTTAATTGAGTTTCAGTTTCACTCCAAGCTTGCTTCAAATTTCTTAAACCTTGTGGTGAGTTAAACTTCTCCTTGACCATACTTCAACTGAATGAAACCTTTGTGTTGCCGCCTCATGTACGAAGTGATAGACCATATCCGTGAGACTGAGAGGACCCTCTCTTTTGATCGGATGCTTCACTCATCGAATTATCTTTTTCTCTTGTTTCAATATTCCTTAATCAAACTCAGCTATTCTTTTTCCTTAAGTGCTTTGGAGTCGAATCTTTAACTTATTTCTCTTTCTTAGCCTCTGCGTCTCTCGGTGACTTTAAATTCATCATACAAAGATAATTTTCTCACATTTTTCTTTGCTTTGCTTTGATTTTCAGTTGACACCTTATTGTCAATTGTTTCTTCTTTAGACATTGGAACACTAGGGTTTTCTCTTACTCTCGAGCCTTCTCCATGTCTCCTTCAAGTCTCTTGTGAGATTTCTTCACGTCTCCTTGACGTCTCGTGCGTGAATATTCTCCACGTCTTCTTCAATTATTTTTTGCAACCGACTCTCGTTTCATGCGTGAATATCCTCCACGTCTTCTTCGGTTATCTTTGTAACCGGCTCCTAACTTCTGCACGAATCTTCTAGAAGTCTTCTTTGGTTATCTTTGTAACCAGCTCCGTCTTATGAATCCTCTCCACGTCTTCTTTGGTTACCTCTGTAACCGGTTCCCGTTTTGTGCATGACCTTCTTCGGTTATCTCTGTAACCGACTTATGCTTCCTTTTTCTTTTAGGTAATCAACCTCCTTCCTTGCTTGGCGTCTTTCTTTGATCACGAGCCTCAGCCTTTCTCCGTGTTGTAGTTTTCCTCAAAAACTCAACACCCCTTTTTGCAGTTTTTGCTAATTTGCCTTGCTCAATTTCTTTCAACATGCGGCTACCCGTGTGAACGTCTTTCTCGTAAACTCCACACAACCTTTTTGTTTTCTTGTTTAGAACAAAAAGTTTTCTCCACTTCATCGATTCACCTTTAGACATGTCTTCATTCCTTGAAGAGATACAATTTCCATGCGCTTGAAAATTTTATATCAACTCTGTCACGGATTCACTATGAAACTTTAATTGATATCCCCAATCAATTTTTTTTATCAGTAAAGATCATAATGTTATCACATTCGTTCTTCTTCAAGTTATAATACTCTTTTCTCAACGATTGTAGTTTTCTCAATCAACTTGCGATTCCCTTGAAATTCGGATCCCAAATCATCCCACGCCTCCTTCAACGTAATTGCATGTGCAACGCCATCGTATAATGTGTCAACATTTCCTTCCATTGTTTCTTCGATTGCTTGCGATTCCTTGATTCTTCAATTGCTCCACTTTGTGTGTTTCTTCTTGTTGTGTAATTCGATTCAGAACTCTGTTTTTCACCACCGCCCACAACTCTTGTATCTTTAAGATGACTTTCATCTTAATATACCAGGAACCCTCTCCATCAAACATAAGAATCACTTGTTCCAAAGTTGTTGCCATGATCTCTCTTTTTGCTTGAATTTTCTTCGTGAGTTTTAAAGAAACAATTTTGCGGAATCATTGCTTCTCCTTAAGTTGACCTTTGTCTGACACCCCGGTTTCAGGACATATATGGTATATGCGGTATATGCGGAGAGGCTTAAAAGAATTGATTTGACTACCTATATCACCAAAGTGCACTTATCTTTTCGGTCACATGTCTTAAGAGAAGTCCAGAGTTAAGCGTGCTTGAGCTGGAGTAATTTCAGGATGGGTGACCTACTGGGAAGTCATTTCCAGTACCGTGTGAGTGAGGTTAAAATACGGGAAAAAATTGCGTGGTGATTTGCAGGTCTGTAAACATGGTGGACGGTCGGGGCGTTACACTTTGAATCAACCTGGCTTTAATACCATGTTGGAAGAGAAAAAAGAAAACAAAATAAAATATGGAAAATTTCTCTAGTTCTCGATAATTTTAAAATGAGACATTAAACACACTTATATACATGCCCGCCCTTGAGGCCATTCAAATGAAACATTGTTATGGAGCCCCAAAATTTGTGGGGCCTATTCAAGAAATTAGGAGGTAGATAAAAAAAAAAGGTATATAAAAAAAATAGAAATAATGAAAAAGGTACTTTATTTTATAAATATATAAGTTTTTTTATATAAAAATATATATAATTAAACAAAATGCAGCAAACAATTTATCAATCAGTTATTTTTTTTCTAATCAAATACATAATTTTCATAGCAAATATAAAACAATTAAAGATTTTTATATAAAAGAATATAATACATCTATATTTATAGATTTTATTTTTATTTTTGTATAGAACCTCAAATATCTCAGGATCGGCACTGTTTATATACATGTTTCAGAGACACAAGTAAAGAATTGTGTTTTTCCTCTTTGTAACCCTAAAACTAAATAACTACCTTTCTTTTTCCACAAGTCACAACTATTAAACACACCCTTTCACTTATACATACTCACTTAAATTAATATTTATAATTAGCATATGAAACTCAATTATAAACTAACACTAAATCAGGAAATGTTAATTGGGTTGTTTGCTATTTGCATGCTTTTATGATTTGCTTATGTCAAGTAAACTATTTTCACTAAGCGTCTGGACGTACGTAATAAAAGCCTGTATAAGGGTAAGAATAATGCAAGGTTCAAAGCTTTCATGTTAACACAGACTATAACTTCATTAGCATTTGATAAACTCACATATTTGAAACTGTTATCTTCCATTTCACCGTGAATAAATTAGATTCAGATACCCCATGAAAGAAGAGCTTAAGAGCTCAAAGAGAAGAGAAATATTTTATTTCACTTAACTTGTAACTTAGGGTATTTATACTAAAGTGCTTATAAATTATTGAAAACCCTAGTTACCTAGCTAGCTGGCAGTCAAACCAGATCGGATAAGCTCGCTAGAATAGTGCCAAACCGTACACGCACCTCCTACGGCTCTGTGATTTTTCCTTTGCTTTTCTCTGTTAGCTGTTCTTTGTCTTTTCCGAAATATCGAGGTAAAGGAGGAAGCTTGAGTATGGGCTTCATGGGCTTTAGTTGATTTTCATTTAAGCCTGCTTCCTCTCTTTACTTATGCTCAGCATTTTGGTCGTGATCAAAGCCTCTGTCTTAGCAGGAGTCTATTATACACTTAGTCTCATTTTATCTTCAATCTTGTTCTCCTTAATAGCCCCTCTCAAACTTTGCGTGGGTGAAGATTGCACACCAAGTTTCAATCTCAGATCAGCAAACACATCAGATGGTAAAGACTTGGTAAATATATCTGCAAGTTGATGTGAAGCAGGTATACGTTGCACAACCAGAGCTCCTAAACCTACTCTTTCTCTTACAAAGTGGTAATCAGCTTCAAAGTGTTTAGACCTGGGATGAAGAATTGGATTAGCTGTCAAATACACTGAAGAAAGGTTGTCACCATACAGAATAGGTGGATTCGGTTGAGCTATTCACATGTCTTTGAGCAGATTACTCAGCCATACAATTTCACAAGTAGCTTCAGTAAGTGCCTTCTATTTTAGCTTCAGTAGAGCTTCTTGAGACCGATTGTTGCTTCTTTGCAGAACATGACATGATGTTTTTCCCCATGAAGGTACATAAACCAGTTGTTGATCTTCTAGTACTAGGACATCCATCCCAATCACTCTCACTCTATGCAGCCATAGGGAAATCAATGTTTTTGGAGAATGACGTACCATAGTCCAATGTTCCCTTTATGTATCTTAAGACTCTTTTCAGTAAATTGAAATCTGACATAGTAGAAGCATGCATCTTTTGACACACATAATTCACAGAGAATTGTAGATCAAGCCTAGTCATGGTAAGATATTGTAGTTTACCAGCCAAGCTTTTGAAGTATTTCGGATCAGAAAATAGGACCTCTTGATCAGGAGCATTATTTAACTAAAGAGGTAAAGGAGTTGCAACAAGAACACAATCACTCATCCCAGCTACAGCTAGAAGATCTTGAGCATATCTTTATTGCGACAGAAACAACCCCTCTTCATGATATTGAGCTTGAACTCCAAGGAAGTAGTGTAATCTTCCCAAATATTTCATCCTCAAATGCTCTTTGAGATTAATAAGAAGCTTATCAATCAAAATCTTGTAACTACCTATGAGGAGCATATCATCAACATAGAGAAGAAGTATCATCACATCCTTCTTGTTATTGTAAATAAACATGGAAGGATCATGAGTACTACAAATGAAACCATATTCAAGAAGAAAATGGTTAAACTTATCAAACCAGGCCCTTGGTGCCTGTTTGAGTCCATACAAGGCTTTGTTGAGTTTGCAGACATAATCATGATTGTCTTTATACACAAATCATGTAGGCTACTTCATGTAGACATTTTCATGAAGATCCCCATGTAAAAAAACATTATTCACATCAACTTGTTTTATTTCTCATTCAAAAATAGTTGCAGTGTGTAAGACCAATCTAGTAGTTGCATTTCTTACCACTGAACTAAATATCTCAAGATAATCAATTCCTTCTTCCAGGTTGTATCCCTTTGCCACCAATCTTTCCCTTAGTCTTTCTAGAGTACCATCAGACTTCAATTTTGTAGTAAATATCCATCGATTATTAAGACCATGCATACCTGGAGTCCGAGGAACTAAGGACCATGACTTGGTTTCAGCACAAGTCTCCATCTCTTCCCCCATGGCTCCATTCCAACCTTCATCTTTAAGAGCAGCTGAAATAGTAGTTGGAAGTGGATATGCTACCTTCTTTGTCAGCAGAGCATATTTGGGATTAAGCTTGGTAATACCAACACGAGAACTTGTGACCATAGGATGTTGATGCTGTAAAGCAAAGGTGTTAAAGACTTCAAGAAACACAAATGTACTGTTGCCTATAGGACAAAATCTAAAGCTTGCTGTACACCCAGCTCCACTTGTGGATCCATCAGAGTCTAAGTCCTCTAGAATTACTGACTGAAACATAGAAGAAGGCTCATATTCCTCATCACTTAATTTGAGCAGTGTTTTGAAGAACTCCAAAAGGATTTGGTGTAAGAAGAATGAAGCTTGAGAAGTCCAATGCAGATGATGATGAAGTCTGAGACTGTTCCGTAAAGCTTTTATGCCAGGCAGTCATCAAGGGAGTTGAAGCTGCTCGATGCAGAGACTTATACAAACCAGCAAAAGGAAATGAAGACTCATCAAAGATAACATGTCGGCTGATGTAAACACGTCATGTTGGTGGATAGAGACACCTATACCCCTTTTACTTATCATTATACCCCATGAATACACATTTCAACCTTCTAGGATCAAACTTGTTATGTGCATATTCTCTCAATGTAGGAAAACAAGCGGAACCAAAGGTTCTCAAGGAGCTATAATCTGGAGGTTTATCATTCACCTTTTGATAAGGAATATATCCATCTTGTAAAGTTGTAGTAGGAAGCAGATTAGTGAGAAAGTTTGATGTAGCCAGAGCCTCAACCCAATACCTCTGTTTCACTTTGCTGTCAAACATCATTGAGAGACCAAGTTCTAAAATGTGTTTAGGCTTCCTCTCAGCCAATCTATTTTGCTGAGGTGCATAGGGACAAGAGAAAAATTGTTGAATTCCACATTTAGTGAGATGTTGAATAAAGGTATTACTCAGAAACTCTCCTCTTCTATCACACTGAAAAGACCCAATTATACAAGAAAACTGATTTTCAACTAAACTCTAAAAATTAATAAATATTGCAAAGAAATCAGACTTGAGTTTTTGTGGATACAACCAACTGAAATGAGACCAATTATCAATGAAGACGAATAAAAATCTAAATTCTTGCTCAGATACAACAGGTGATGGTCTCCAGAGATCACAATGGATTCGCTCAAGGAGTCTAGAAGCAACAAAGGAAGATGTAAGAAAGGTAATCTACTTGAAACTTCCCATGTAACCTTTACTTGTGACAAGCTTCACAAGAAAGGAAGATGCTAGTGACAAGCTTCACTTGTAACCTTGGTACTCTTGCTTATTGAAATAACTTTACTTGAAACTAGCTGCTGAAAAACTTGAGAATTAGGATGACCCAACCGCTTGTGCCAGATTTATTTACTTGTCTTTTGCTGTCTTGAAGAAAAGAAAACTTGCATTGTTGGTTCCTCCAAAGAGTATAGACCTTCAACACTTCTTCCCAAGGTGAGGACTTTCTTTGTTATTTTATCCTTAACAATAATCCCATCACAATCAAATTCAAATAAACAAGGATAATATGATGAGATCTTAAAGACTGACAATAGAGATTTAGCAATATTGGGGCACACTAAGACATCAAATAAAGGAATATTACCTGATGTAGAAGCCAGTTGAGCAAATCCAGTGTGAGTTATTGGTAAGAAACTGCCATCCCCAACCATGACAACATCATTTGCATGATATGGTTGAGCTTGAAGCAGATGTTGAGTTGAGTTTGTGATGTGTGAGGTAGCTCCAGTGTCAGGAAACCACTCCTGACCAGCTGAATTGTAACATCAGTGATATGCATAACAACTAAAGCAGCATGAATGTTGTCAGACTGATAATCCTTCTTGAATATGTTCTAACAATCCATAGCAATGTGACCTCTTTTACCACATATTTGACATTGAGGCCTTGTATTATCACTCACAGTAGATCCCCCATAAGAAGAACTTCCATAAGACGACCCACAAGAAGACACAGAGTTATGTTGAGTAAAGCCACAACCTTGAGTAAAATAGTAACCTCTACCACGATTAGCACCTCTGTATGACCCTTTTCCTCTATTAGTGTATTGAGTCGACTAGTCATGAGAAGTTACCATGAAGCCTAGATGAGGATTAGCTTCAGAGACACCAGAGTAAGCTTTAAGTCTATCATCAAAGCCTATGAGATGAAAGACAACAGTCTCATAGCTAAGACCAAGGGATTCATCCATTGTGCTTTCTAAAACCGTAATGATAGGTTCATAGTCTTTACCTAAACCATGTATAACAACAAATATCCTAGCTTTCTCAGTAACAGGATGACCTATTGAAATGAGTTGATCACATATGTTCTTTATTTCTCTAAGATATTCAGCCATGAAATTTTCTTTTTAAAAAGAGTTTGAAGACGTCTTTGAAGGTCAAAGAGTCGAGAAGAAGATACCCGATTAACCTATCATTACCTCATATTTTGAGCAGTGGAACAGTGATATACCTCATATTTTATCTATTTTACTATCTATTTTAAAGCATTTTTTAAAGTATTTCAATAAGGTTTTACACCAATTACCTCATATTTAGAGCAGTGCAAGAGAGATCCACATATCTTGAGCAGTGGAACAGTGATATACCTCATATTTTATCTATTTTACTATCTATTTTAAAGCATTTTTTAAAGTATTTCAATAAGGTTTTACACCAAAGAGGTAGTTTTTCCTCGTATTTATAGTTTTAGAGTTTTAACAAGGAAACTCATCAAAAAGGAGCAAAAAGAGCTTAAAGTTGTGTATTCTAAGTTACAACAAGTTTATCAAGCCAAAGACTAAGTCTAAGCCAAGAATTTCAGAAGATATCATAATTCCCCGAGGTGGACAGAAGCAAAGAGTCTGAAGTTTTGCTACAGGCGGAAGATTAAATCAACTTGGATTTTAATGAGACTTGGTTACATTTCAAGGTCTTTGAGTCAGATTTCTAATGAAGTTGTTGGAGCGTGAGCAAGAAGATACACTCGATTTACTGAAGACATGTCAAACTGCCTCGAAGATGAAGAAGGTGCATAATGAAGTTAAGCATTGATCGACCTTAAGGGAAATGTTCTTGACCATTCTCAATCCAAGATGGAGCCTCTTTAAAGCCCAGCACGAGCCTAGAAGATGAGATCGGTTGGAGTGATGAATATTTTGTAGTTTCGACCGAAAAGACATTTTTGCCCAAAGTTAAACCCTTGAAGACCCTAGCACTATAAATACTTGTTTTTGGCCTCTTGTTTAGGGTGTGCCAAAAATAGCAAACACTTTTATTGATAGATAACAACCTCCACGTCTCCCCTTGAGGGATTGATCATAGATCTTGTTTTAGGAGATTCCAGTGGAGGATCTCGCTTTGTACTTGGCTATAGAAAAGAATCTTCTTATCCATACTCTTTTAATAAAGTTTCTTTATCATGATTTCAATGTCTCTTTGTTGTTTTTCGTGCACCATGCTTGAGTAATTCAATTGTTAGGTTTTAGGTTTTCAATGAGTTTCGTAATTCGATAATTGATTGATGATTGTTTAGGGATATCAATAAAGTCTTCATCTTTACGCGCACTCAATGCATAATTGCTGAACAAGCCATTTAGTAATTTGATCCTAGGTTAATATAGATTCCAAAAGCTTTTGTATTGCCTGAACTAGTATTCGATGAGCCAAGCGTCTTAACAATTTGAAAAGTTAGTTAAGGAGTTCGGTGAACAATATCATAACTTGAACTTTCATTGCATGTTTTTGCCTTGTAATAACCATCAAAAGTTTAGTCTATTAGAGAGAATGAACATAGTGGCCAGAGCCACGAAAGTGGAAAGACTTTACCTTCATATTAAAAGTTCTAGATGGTTCGGTATATTTTAAATCTTTAGATTAAATCAATCGTTATTGTTGAATGATTCTCTGCGAATTACCTAAGTCCTAACTCTTTTCTCTAATTGATTTACCTTTAATTTAAATTTCTTTGCTTTCTAATCCAAAAACCCAATCATATTTTGTCTTAGCTTAATTTTCATCTCATAAATTTGTAGCGTATCATCTTTGCAGTTCTCAGTGGTTCAACCCCTAAATATTACTGCGTTTGTTTGTGCACTTGGAGCTTATCTAGGGTTATAAATTTAAAGCTTGCATAAATAAACCCTATCAAGTTTTTGGCGCCATTGCCGGGGACTGATTTGTTACCTACGAGTTTCGATTCATATTAAGTCTAAAATTTGCTTTTTCAATTTTGTCATTAATTTTTTTCAATTTTCGTTTTTATTTTTGGGTGTTTCAGGGATTCATCAATGGAACACTACAACCACTATCCTAGGCGGGCTCTTATTCTCATGAAACCATTGGGGGTTATTCCTCTATGACTTATGAGTTCAATCGATCATCAAACTCCAACAATACTCGGTACAAAGCTCATATGTATCAACAAAAAGGGAAGGAGGAACTAGAAGCTATTGCGTTTCACGTCGCGGAAGAAATCAGAATAAAGGATGAACTAGAAGATTTTGTGCGTCACTTAATGGAAGAAATCAATAGTTTCAGCCGTGAGGTTAATGCAAAGATGGAGAGGTTGAGCTCAACCTTTAGAGAGAAACTTGATGCTCTTGTTACTCATACACAAGTAATTGAGACAAGAATAGTTCATCTTGGACGAGAGGTACAATAATTACAAGCACAAGATTCCACTCGAGAAAATTTGAAGAAAATCCATGGAGGGATAAAGAAAAAACAACTAGAGAAAGTCGACAAAAACAGGAAGTTTGTTGTTCCTTGCTTTATCAATGGAGAAGAGTTCAAAGATTCTTTGAGTGATGGAGGAGCTAACGTTAACATCATGTCTAAAGGAATAGCTAAGAAGTTAGGGATTAAGGAGTTAAAGCCTTGCAAATGCCCCATGACGCGTCAAGATGCTTCCTCTACAATCTCACATGGTTTTGTTGCGGATCTACTAGTTGGACTTGGACACTATGATATTAGAACAAGCTTCCACGTTTTGGAGATAAAAGATGATCCTCATAAGCCTTTGATTCTTTGTTCACTTCTCCTAGAACTAGTTGGAGTACTTGTGGATTCTACAAACAACCAACTCTCTTTCTCTAAACTTGAGGAGAACAAGGGAGTATTCTATCCGGCTCTACAAGGCGATTCCACAAAGGAGGTCAAGGACATACAAACACAAGCTCTCCAAGAAGCCAAAACGAGCATCACAATTATGAAGTCGGATGAGATGAGCGATCAAGGAGGAGAACTAATAACCAAGTTGCCACGTTTTGGATACTAAATATGATTCTCACAAAGCTTTGTTTCTTGGTTCACCGGTCCTTGAAGACGATAGAGCACTTGTGGATTCCACAAATCATCAAATCTATCCCTCCAAACTCGACAAAAGAGTGTTCTATCCGGCCTTCCAAGGTAAGGTTTCTTTTTGTATGAATATGTACACTAATGAAACCTTTCATATTGATCCAGGTGATATTTTAAAGGAGAAAGGTGAAGAATTCATCAAAGAAAAAGTCAACAATTTGGTAAAAAATTTTCTCGATGCAATTGTTCTTCATAAGAGCCACCAAGATGCTAATAGATGGAGCCTCAAACCATCCGGTCCAGAGTGTAGAGAAGCTAAAGGAACCCATATTCCTTTAGTGGAGCCATCCCACTCTTAAAAAGAAAGGAGTCGAGCTAAAAGACTTAAAAACAATCGCTTTATGGGAGCCAACCCATATTTGATTTTATTTGAGTCTTTAATTTAAGTTGTTCATCATGGTTTTAATTTTGAAATTCTTATTACACATTGATTTATATAATTATGGCTTTTCATGTTTTTACAAAATTATCAAAATACAAACAATGTATTTTTGAAGAAGAAAGAAGAGAAAGAGGTATAACAAGACCTGTTCCAGTTCAAAACATAAAAGGATTATCATATCAACCCAGAAAAATCTGGAAATTTGTGAACGAACAGAAGATAGTCATATTAAGCTACAGGAAAAAGAAGAACGTGATTTGCTATTACGGTTTGAAAGTTATGACTAATTTCCCAAGACCAACAAAGAAAGAGACGAAGTTACAAGGGGTCAACTTCAAACTTCTTCTTACAATGAACTACAAGGAACCATAAGACAATCTTCATACCATTGGAAAGATCTAAGTCTCAAGATTACGGGACATCTTTTGGATCTCAAATCCGAGGTCTGTAGAACGAGCAAACGCGATCACAAGATGGGACATCATTTATGACCGCCCCGTCCCGCGCCCTGTGTCCCAGACCCCGAACAGACTCGTCCCAGGCACCGAACATGGGTATCCGTCCGGTGCCCAAACATTTATGCCCTGTCCCGTGTCCTGCGTCTGTCCTGCGTCCGTCCCAGCGCTTGTCATGATCCGTGGCGCCTGTCCGGATCCATCACACCTATCCGAGCGTCCAATGTCCGATCAGCCCGTCCTGCATCCCGTCCCGCGCCCCACATGACCTGCATCCCAACCCGATTTGAACCATCGAGCCAACCACCTAACCACAGTCCGGTTTAAGGTAAAATTTTCATAATTTTCTCTTTTATTTATTTTAAAACCAATTTTCAATTTTCATTACAAATTTTTACCACCAAATTTATTTTTCAATTTGCAATTTGATCTTTTAATCTATATGCTTAATTAAAATCCTTATTGTACAGATTATTTGATTCTTCAAACTTTGCATTAGAAATTTGAATTTTGGTGAATTAGAATTGATTTTTAAATACTTAATGCATCTTAAAAACTATTTATTCATTGTTTTCACTTTGATTAGCAATTTTTAAGCATTTTAGATTCTTTATTGGATTTATTTTGTTCTTTATATGCTATTCTCTTTTTCCTTGGCCTTTGAACTCAATACACATGTATTAGGGACTTAGTTCCAAGATGCATTTAACAAATAATTTCAAGTGTTTTTGCAAGGATAATTTGTACTTAAGCACCGTTTGACTAAGTCATTTTGTTGTGGACGCACAATTCAATTATTTTAAGCATAATCCGTCAATTCAAAGAAGATGTATGAGAAAAGAAGAGAAGATGGAAACACATGCCTTGGTTATTCTTAATAAGGGTACTTTCGAATAATAATCCCGTTTGTCCGGACGAATTTGGAAAATTTTCGATCTTACCTCCCAAACAGACTACATGGAGCACTTTTAGGGGACACAGACCAAACCACTTGAGCGAAAGACATCACACTTCACCACCTAACCTAAAAAGGTATGTTTTATGATAGATTTAAAATATGGCTCGGGAAATTCTCTACAGTTTTGCAAATGGCTCGATACACACCTTTTGGTGCGACGAAACGTCCTTACATTGAACAAAACTAAACCGGTCGTGCAAACAAGTTGAAACTTCTCCAGTAGCTTCAAATCATCATATTACACAGTGGATTTTCAATATGGTTAGGTGAAAGTGTCACGGCTTGAAGGATAGCCCTATGAGGATATTTGGAACCATTTAGACGTGCCACTTGAACCCTGGTTCGAGCTGAATCCAAAAATTCCTTATACACACCAATTCGGGTCATTTATCGAACTTCAAGACTATTTGTCTATAGCGGTAACCTCGTTCTAATATTCTCTATCTTTTAAACTTTCAATTTCAATTTTATTTTACAACATCCTCTCTTAATTGATTTGATTTTACACTGGGACGGTGTAATTTAAGTCTGGGGGGATTGTTGTTTACTAACACATTTGTTCGTATTTAGTTTTTAAGTTGTTTTCAAAAAGATTTTTCAAATTTTGTTTTCAAAAACCGTTTTATTGAGTCAAAATAAGTTGGGAATGGTGATACTTTTCTACGAACAAAAACGTTTTGATTTCAAAAGCCAAGTGACCATTATTGCAGGGTTTGTTCTGGACAATTGATTCAGACACCTAGTGACCGAATTTCTCCAAGGAAATTGCTACTTGCACTGTTTTGATGGATAAGATTTTGACTCTCAATTTGGTTTACTAACATGACTTTTGACTATCTCTTGTTAAGGATATTAGATTAAGGAACGAATCACATTCATGACATCTTATCCTCTTTTTACTCCTCTTTGTTGTCATGGACGGCCAGCTCACTTTTAGTTGGCACCCTACCTAAACCCTTAACCTTTTCTTTAGGCCTCATGCACTTCTTTTGCTACGTCCTCTATGCAAATATGTGTAAAAACGTCAGAGAGAAAAGGGTCATCGTAATATTCCAATCACTAGAGATGCGACGATCAACATTAGAAGGAGGAGTACAACAGCAATATTTTAGAAGAGCTTAGCCGATCCTTGGATGCTTAAATCATGGTAACAATTTCGTGCCTTACTTGGCTCATATCATCATGAGACTGTTTTGCCCCTTACAAAAAAGGAAAGATAATAATAATAATAATATAAAGGGAAAGGAAAACAGTTTTCTAAGAGTCTTATGGCCAAAGAATACCCAAGGAGGAGCATGATATAAAGGAGAGATGAGTTCAAGAGTTTTAGAGTGATTCTCGGAGAAAAGTCTAAGTCTGGGGGAGAAAGGAGTCAAGAAAGTGGTTGGGAAATTGTGGACTTCAATAGATCCATTCTCTCTTGTAATTTTGCATAATATCTCGCACCCAGAGTTTTTGGTAATTCTAAACACTTTTAACCTCACCACTAAAATTAGCCTTTCCTAATACCTAGCCGTATTCCTTGACGATATCTTTGATCGGAGAATTTACGAATCTAAGTGAGTAAAAGAGTCAATTGATTTGAAGTTGAGATTTTCCAGGGAAAACAATTTAGGACATACTTTCAAATTCATGGAAGAAGATGAAACGTGTCTATGAACTCACCTTGTCTTTACATGGATTATAGGTTCAAAGATCGAAGCAAGATCCAAAGAATATGTAAGTTTTCATGTTTTCAAACCTCTTTTCTATTCTTGGATTTTGCTTTAGGACAAGTAAGGTTTAAGTCTGAGGGAGTTGATATATCTCACATTTTACCTATTTTAGTATCTATTTTAAAGCATTTCTCTAAGTAAGGTTTTACACCAAAGAGGTAGTTTTTCCTCGTATTTGTAGTTCTAGAGTCTTAACAGGGAAAATCATCAAAAAGGAGCAAAAAGAGATTATAGTGGTGTATTCTAAGTTACAACAAGTTTATCAAGCCAAAGACAGTCTAAGCCAAGAATTTCACAAGATATCAATTCACCGAGTTGGACAGAAGCGAAGAGTCTGAAGTTTTGCTACAGAAGGAGGATCAAATCAACTTGGATTTTTATGAGACTTGGATATATTTCAAGGTATTTTAGTCAGTTTTCTAATGAAGTTGGAATTATCTTATTTTGATCTGTGAGCAAGAAGATAAACTCGATTTACTGAAGACATGTCAAACTGCCACGAAGTTAAGCATTGATGGACCTTAAGGCCGATATTCTTGACCATTCTCAGCCCAAGATGGAGCCTATTTATAGCCCACCACGAGCCTAGAAGATGAGGTCGGTTGGAGTGATGAATATTTGGCAGTTTCGACCGAAAAGACTTTTTTGCCCAACCCTAGAAGACCCTAGCACTATAAATACTTGTTTTTAGCCTCTTTTTAGGGTGTGCCGAAAATAACAAACACTTTTATTGATAGATAACAACCTCCACATCTCCCCTTGAGGGTTTGATCATAGATCTTGTTTTAGGACCTTTCGGTGGAGGATCTCGCTTTGTACTTCGCTATAGAGAATAATATCTTATTTCTACTCTTTTAATAAAGTTTATTTATCATGATTTCAATGTATCTTTGCTGTTTTTTGTGCACCATGCTTGAGTAATTCAATTGTTAGGTTTTAGGTTTTCAATGAATTTTGTAATTCGATAATTGATTGATGATTGTTTAGGGATATCAATAGAGTCTTCATCTTTACACGCACTCAATACATAATTTCTGAACAGGCCATTTAGCAATTTGATCCTAGGTTAATATAGATTCCAAAAGCTTTTGTATTGCTTGAACTAGTATTCGATGAGCCAAGCGTCTTAACAATTCAAAAGGTTAGTTAAGGAGTTCGGTGAACAATATCATAACTTGAACTTTCATTGCATGTTTTCGCCTTATAATAACTATCGAAAATTGAGTATATTTGGGAGAATTAACATAGTGGTCAGAGCCACGAAAGTGGAAAGACTATACCTTCGTGTTATGAGTTCTGTATGGTTCGATATATTTTAAATCCCTAAATTAAATCAATCGTTATTGTTGAATGATTTTCTGCAAATTACCTATGTCCTAACACTTTTCTCTTATTGATTTACCTTTAGTTTTACTTTCTTTGCTTTCTAATCCAAAAACCAAATCATATTTTGTCTTAGCTTAATTTGCATCTCATAAATTTGTAGCGTATCATCTTTGCAGTCCTCAATGGTTCGACCCCTAAATACTACTGCGTTTGCATGTGCACTTGCTTCTTATCTAGGGTTATAAATTTAAAGCTTGCATAAATAAACCCTATCAAACAGCCAACCACCATAATGAGCATATCTTCATAAAGAGATCCCATCAACCAAGCTTTGACCACCTGATCTGACTAGATCCAAGCTTCACAGTCACAATTTAGCACCAGATTATTGATATTGGGAACCACAAGTTCTGCTACTGATTTTGATGTAGAACTGGTAACAAAACCCAACAATTTCTGACCAGAAAGGAAAGCTTCAAATTGAGACTTCCAGATGATGTAGTTACTCGGAATGAGTTTAACAAGCTTTGACCACATGATCTGACTGGATCCAAGCTTCACAGTCACGATTCAGCACCATATTGTTGATATTGGGAACCACAAGTTCTGCTACTGGTTTTGATGTAGAACCTGTAACAAAACCCAACAATTTCTGACCAAAAAGGAAAGCTTCAAATTGAGACTTCCAGATGATGTAGTTACTCGGAATGAGTTTAACAATGACATAATTTGTGATATTTAGAATAGGAAAAGTAAACGGATCCATGGATTCCACCATGGCTCTGCTACCATGAAGAAGAGCTTAAGAGCTGAATGAGAAGAGAAATATTTATGAATCTGAACTTTATTTCACTTAACTTGTAACAATTACAAGTTAGGATATTTATACTAAAGTTCCCATACATTATTGAAAACCCTAGTTACCTAGCTAACTGGCAGTCAAACCAGATAAGATAAGCTCGCCGAAATAGTGTCAAACCGTACACGCACCTCCAACGGCTCTGTGCTTTTCCCTTTGCTTTTCTCTGTTAGGTGTTCTTTGTCTTTTCCAAAGTACATAGGTAAAGGAGGAAGCTTGAGTATGGGCTTCGTGGGCTTCAATTGATTTTCACTTAAGCCTGCTTCCTTCTCTTTACTTATGCTCTACGTTTTGGTAATGATCAAAGCCTTTGTCTTAGCAGGAGTCTTTGATACACTTGGTCTCATTTTATCTTCAATCTTGTTCTCCTTAATACCCCACACTCACTGTAGATATAAGTAAAAGGCATTCATTACATAGACAATCTTAAATCATTTAAGTGTTCTCAAGTAGATTTCCATGCTTGACTTGGACACCTACTAATTAGTCTAACGTTTATTGACATCAAGTTTCATGCATTTGATGTTTAGTTTTTACCTTTGAAATAGTTTCTAGAAATCTCCCGAACACTAGCATCATATACATATATTATCTTTTCTTGATGTATCTTGTATATCTAGCATCAAAATCCTAGTAACATGACCGATCATTTAATTCGCACCAAGCTTCTATATCTATTATCAATCATTTTCCTAAGATTGATGGTAACCAATCGGGACCATTTCAGTAATGATCATTCAAGATCATGTTGTTCTTGGTCGTCCGGCTAATCTAATCATGTGATGAAGAAGCTATTCCACTCCCACCACTTTATTATATCTACCCTTCTCTTCCAAGCTTCACTTCTTGGAAATCTTTTTTTCCTGTCTTTGTAAATTAGAGCATGTGAGTGAGGAAATCATATTTCTACTTTTAATCGTATTTCACCCCGAGCTTGCTCCGAAAATAATAGGCTTCAAGACCAAAAGAAATTTGCGTCAATCATTAGTGATTTTTTTATAAAAGAACTAAACAAACTGATATCGAGCAAACTCAAATACTTTATCTTTAAGCCATTAGACAAAATACTGTAACACTTTTTCACAAAATTTAGAATCGATTCAATATATCTGGAGGTATCGGGTTTGGCATCCGTTACCATGACCAGATCCAGGATCAGACTTAACCGAATATACTTCCGAACACAATGAGATGGGCCGCAAGGAGCTATGTTGGGCCCATTATAAATTAGAGCATGTGCCTGAGGAAACTCTGTTTGTACTTTTAATTGTATTTCACCCCGAGTTGGCTCCAAAAATAATACGCCGCAAGACCAAACAAAAATTGGGTCAATCATTAGTGAATTTTAATAAAAGAATTAAACAAACGGATGTCGAGAAAACTCAAATACTTTATCTTTAAGCCATTAGATAAACTACCCTAACTTTTTCACAAAATTTAGAGTCGATTCAATATATCTGGTGGTACTGGATTTAACACCCGTTACTATGACCCGATCCTGATCAAACTGACCTGAATATACTTTCGAAGACAATGAGATGAGCTTCGAGAAGCTATGTTGGGCCTATTATGAAGACTAAAGGCCAAGTCCACCTCAGTCCACCAACCTCAGAATATTTGGAGAATAAACCAAAGATATATGAGAATATAAAGTAAATCTTCTTAGTTAAGTTACTTTCCATGTATTTCTAGGGTTTATTCGACCGACTCGGTAGAATTTAAATATTTAACAGATTTAACCCGAAATGGGATTCAAAAACTGAATAATAATACTCACAATTGGAAACATTTCTTTGTTCTTAAATTTTTCGATTGTATTTTGCTCATAAACTATCAGTTGAGAGAGTTTGAACAAGAATTTGAAAATGTATTTAATTCTTATTCAACAATAATACTCAACTTAATTCGTTACTCTATTCATACTCTCTCTTATATAGAGAAGTATAGGTTTAGTTTAACCAACATAAACCAACTTACAATAATAATAAGGAAACCAAGATATAAGACTGATATTCCCCCTCAAGATGAGACTCAAGGAGCATAGATGGATAAGAGACTCATCTTGCTAAGGATAGAATGAAAAGAAGAGGGAAACAATGGCTTGGTAAAGACATCTGCAAGCTGATGCTCAGGATTAACATGGAGAAGCTTCAACAGGCCATTCTCCAGATGATCACGAACCATATGACAATCTATCTCAATGTGTTTAGTGCGCTCATGAAACACCTGATTATTGGCAATGTGAATTGCGGCAGTAAAATCATAATAAAGAGAGATAGACTGAGACTGAGGCACCTGCAATTCAGCCAATAACTTGATCAACCAATCCACTTCTTGAGCACCTTTAGCAATAACTCGATATTCAGACTCCGCAGACAAAACATAAATAGTGTGCTACTTCTTAGACTTCCAAAAGATCAAAGCTTGTCCAAGAAACATGCAAAAACCACTGGTTGAACGCCTGATATAAACACAAGATGCCCAATCCGCATTAGTGTATCCCTTCAAAATCAAAAGCACCTTTTAGATAATGTGCCACTTTATATGCTGCCTTAAGGTGAGAAGCCTTTGGAGTAGAAGAAAACTGACACAATTTGTTGACCGCAAAAGTGATATCAGAACGGGTCAATGTAAGATACATTAACTTGCTAATGATACATCTATAGCACTCTGGATCATCAATAACAGGTTCATCAGAAGTAAGAGAAAGCTTAATGTTGGGTTCCATGGGAACAGGGGATGGTTTACAACCCAATAAACCAAGCCCATTAAGAAACTCTAGTGTATATTTCCTCTGACAAACCTGGATACTAGCAGCTGATCTAGCAATCTCCAAACCCAAAAAATACTTCATTTCCCCTAAATCTCTGAGTTTGAAGGCCTTCTTCAAATCTTCTTTCAACTGAACCACTGCAACATCAGAATTGCTAGCAATAACGATGTCATCAACATAAACCAACAAAGCAATATAAGCATCACCAGTATGTCGAATGAACAAAGTATGATCAGCATGAGACTTAGTAAATCCCAAACTCAGCAAGTAGTACTAAACTTGAGAAACCATTGCCGAGAAGCCTGCTTTAAACCATATATGGATTTGTTGAGGTGGCAAACAGCATCATCTGACCAAGATTCCCCCTCTGGTGGTGAATACCCCTGAGGCAACACCATATAAATCTCTTCGTCCATCTCACCATTGAGAAAAGCATTAGATATATCCAGTTGATAAAGACCCCAATTCTTAGCAGAAGCAACCGCAAGCAAAGTTTTAACAGTTGTCAACTTAGCCACATGAGAAAATGTCTCCACAAAATCCAAGCCTTCTTTCTGAGTATATCCATTAGCAACCAAACGGGCTTTGAATCTCTCCAAGCTACCATCAGCAAGAAGTTTAACAGTGTAAACCCATTTATTGCCAATAGTATTCTTGCCAGGGGGCAAAGAACAAACTGTCCATGTATTAGTACGAATCATGGCAGAAAGCTCAACATCCATAGCTTCAACAGATTCTTTATATTTCTTAGCTTGAGCATAAGTAGTAGGTTCAGGATACTGTGTCAAAGCAGAAATAAAAGCTTCAAAAGGTTCAAATAGTTTAGCATAAGAAACAATATCTGAAACAGGATAAGTGACCTCAGATGTAACAGCATTGCAATAGTAATCTTGCAAATAAACAAGAGCTTTAGAAGGCTTGCGTCGCACTTGATCCATAATACTAACAATCTCACTAGAACTGAGAAGAGATGGATCTAGTAAAGGAGTTACCTGTGGAGAAAGAACTACAGAAGCACCTGTATGTAGCTGAGGAAAGAAGTCCTTGTAGATCTCATCAATTGTGGATGCAGTAGAAGGGAAGATATCCTCATGAAACACCACATGTCTTGAAATAAAGATGCCATTATGTCATTAGATTGTAAATCTAACACTTTATACCCTTTATATCCAGCAGGATAACCAAGAAACACACAAGCCCTGGATCGAGGCTTGAACTTGTTCCTCTGTTTAGGAGAAATAGAACTATAACACAAGCAACCAAAAACTTTAAGAGGACTATAGTCAGGTGCTTTATTGTGTAATAATTCAAAAGGGGATTTATTCTCTAGAAAGGGAGAAGGCAACCGGTTAATAAGAAAGACTGCAGTCAAGATACAATCACCCCAATAATGGAGCTCAACTTTAGACTGAAATAAGAGAGCTCGAGCCACATTAAGTATGTGTTGATGCTTGCGCTCCACAACAGAGTTTTGCTGAGGATTTTCAGGACAAAAATGGTAAGAAAGAATACCTTTCTCCTTGAAAAGCTTGAGAAACTTGAATTCTGCAGCATTATCAGACCTCACACCCTTGACTACTACCTTAAACTGAGTCTCCACCATCTTCAGAAAACCAGGAACTTGAAGAACTTCATCCTTTTTCCTCATCAAATAAACCCATATGGCTCTAGTGTGATCATCCACAATGGTGAGAAAATAATGATATCCTTCAATGGTTTCAACAGAGAAAGGCCCCCAAGTATCCAAATGAATCAAGTCAAAAGGAGAATCACAAACATTGTTCTGGAAAGGAAATGGAAGGTGTCTCAGTTTAGCCATTGGACAAATGTCACAATGCTGATGATTTTTATTGATTTTTAATCCAAGTACATTCTGTAGAAGATCAATCTTAGAGTAAGCAGGATGACCTAATCTACGATGCCAAATGGATGAATCAATAACATAATGACAAGCAGGCATAGCAGTAAAATCATGTGAAGAGGCAGGAGCAAAGAAGGAAGCTGCATCCAAGACATAAAGGCTTGAAATCCTTTCACCCTGTCCAATCGTCAAGCCCCTGATAGGATCCTGAATCAAACATGCATTCTCATCAAATAACACCTGAGCCTTCATATCTTTAGTCAATGTACTCACATTGATGATATTCAAACGAAAACCAGGAATATATAGAACATTGTTCAAAAGAATATCCTGATTAATCCTGATTTGTCCTACTCCCTTAACTTCAATAGAGGGACCAACAAGAAGATTCACAGAAGACAAGATATCACTGGATAAGTTTAAAAACAAACTCCTATCCCTGGAAACATGATGTGTTGCCCCACTATCAACTATCCAACTCTCAGAATTAAGAACAGTCTGCGTAGCTTTTAAAATCCCAACAAACTGAAGTGTAGAGGAAGATAAAGGCATACCATATGTATCATTGCCATATAGAGAGCTAGGAGAAGACACATGACCAAAAGAGAGCTGAGAACTGAAGTAAGCAATGACATCCTGAATCTGATCTTTAGAGAGAGTACCAACCACATTTGAGGGAGAGGAAGGCACTGAACCAGAAGAAGGATATTGCAGAGCCACTTGAGCTACAACCGGCTTTTGATATTTTTGTTGAGAAGCACCAGATGAACCATGAGATTTCTCATGCTGAAACTTATGTTTAGATTTAAAACCAATAGGAAATCCATGAATATGATATCACTTATCCACTGTGTGACCAGAATAGCCACAATGAGAGCAGATAGGCCTGTTAGGATTCCTTGATTGAAAAGAAGACCTAGTTGCATTAACAGACACTGGAGAAACTAATGACTCAGAAGAAGCAACTGGAGCTGAGAATTGAAAAGCATTTGCAGGGGAGACAACATTATAACCAATAGTTCTTTGATTATAATCTTGATCCAAGATATTGTAGACCTCAGAGAAACCAGGAATAGGGTTCTTCATGATAATCTGCCCCCTTATTTGTGCAAAAGACTCATTAAGGCCGGCTAAGAACTTAATAACCTTCGCCTGTTCTTGCTTAGCATGAGTAGTGGCACAACAAACACAATTATGACAGGTTCTCATACAATCTGCTTCATCAAGTTCATCCCAAAGCATTTTAAGCTTAGTATAATAAGAAGAAAGATCCATAGAACCTTGATAAAGAGACCAGATTTGCTGAGAAAGCTGATACGAACGAGGAACATTCGTGATGTGAAAACGCGTATGTAAATCCTTCCAAATCTCTGAGGCATCCTGAAAACGCAAAACGCTGCCATAGATTTCTTTAGAGATTGAATTGAGAATCCAAGATTTGACCATACTATTGCATCGAGACCATATTCGATACAATGGATGAGATTCCTGAGGTCTAGAGCACGATCCATCAACGAAAACAATTTTATTCTTCGCATCTAACGTCGTAGTCATCGCTATATTCCAATTACCGTAATTAGATCCATCCAAAACAAGAGATATGAGGGATAAACCTGGATTATCACCGTTCGTCAAGTAATAAGGAGAATGGATACTATCAATATTATCCAGAACCAGAGAGAGATGAATCGGAGCCGATGGTGCTACAACCTCAGGATTCTTCAAATCTGTGGATTTCGAAGCTGAAGAATGAACGCGAGCCACACGACCAGTCGATTTTCGAATATAAACCATGATCGGAGCTAAGATTCAACGGAATAATTGAATCGAAGCACAAATTAGAACAAACAAAGCTGGGATTCGCCGGAATAAGCAAATCGGAGCTGAAAACCGGCGGATTAACCGGAAGAAGAAGACTAATCGGAAGAATACCGATGAATCAAGGTAAAAAAAACGAAGAAAACGAAAGCAGAGAGGAACGATTGAGCTTAGCTCAAAGCTCTGATACCATATCAGTTGAGAGAGTTTGAACAAGAAATTGAAAATGTATTTAATTCTTATTCAACAATAATACTCAACTTAATCCGTTACACTGTTCATATTCTCTCTTATATAGAGAAGTATCGGTTTAGTTTAACCAACATAAACCAACTTACAATAATAATAAGGAAACCAAGATATAAGACTGATATAAACCTAGAATCCCACTTGTTTGGAAGAGACCGAGGTTGCCGGTGAACTAGTTCCACCAATCATGACTTATTTCGCAATTCTTTATATCCTTCCTTTTACTGGACTTGTCCCAATGCCTCAACCGGCCCATTAAATTTATTAATCAGGAAGTTTGGATCTGCTTTTACAACGTCATGGTAAATAGAAGCAACATTACTAGAAAGGGCGTGTTATCTTTCGTTACTCAGTTTACTCCTTAGTGGGTTTGTAATGGAATTGTCTTATCTCTCGTTAGGTTAATCTTTTGAGAAATACCAGTTAAGTTCTGAGCTAGCGACAACAACTGAAAAAACATATGGACGCAACCACTTGCTTAGGGAGCCTTTCCTTATGGAGATAATTACTCATATTATAATTTTACTCCCATTTGATTCTTCTAATAATGGAATGTAAATTGAATCTAAAGATGTCACGCGTACATTTATCAACCTCTTGAAAAATTTGTATATAGCAAATATATTTTATTTCATTGATATTATTAATAGTATTTGATTAAGATCATCATAAAGTGCAACACAGCTGTGGGAAACAAAGAATCTAAAAATGAGACATAAGGCATGTGGAGATAAATAAAAGTGCAGGTTTTGTTGTGTTTATGTGGACCATCTTTTTCTTTCTTTGATACTTTAATTCCTTCAACTCTTCCCACCAGAAAATAATTTAATATGTCTTCTCTTTGAAGACTATGCTATGCATGATTAATAATTATAATTAGTGTTGTTAAAGCTTAACCAATAAAAGTGATCTCTGTTAGAAACCATAATTCCATTTGTCTAGGAAACTGAAGCAGTAGTATTAATTCATTAATTATAATTAAAATCCATGCAAACTCCCTATCCAACACCATACCGTTATTGTTGATGTCAATTGTTTTCTCATTTACTATAAACATTTAGTCTGATTGGGAAAGGTGTACTAGAGACGGACAAACATCAAAACTAACCTTAAGAAGTATTGACATTCTTAACATGTAGTATTTCCTAATAGTAGATTTAAAGTCTTGATTGGTTTTTCTAACATATTTGTTCTGAATGATATGGTAACTTCATAATTAAATAAACTAAATAATTGATATAAATTACAAAAATGTATGAATGATATTTTTAAAATAACGCAAATACACCTCATAAGTTTTTTCTCTATCTCTGTCCGCACCTCTAAAGTCTTTATTATTAGGTAATAGTTTGGCTAAGCTAGGGCTTTTTTTGCAGACACACATTAACTAGTGACACCATTATCATAAAGGAAAATAGATAGAGAGAGAGAGAGAGAAAATGCAATAATGGGAGATGGACCAATTTGCAGGTGGTGAGAGATAACAAACATATGACAATGTCTCGAAATTAAGAGGCACCACCACACACACACACCCTCACTCTCTCTCCTCTCTCTAGTAGGTTTATGTTTTTAAAATCAATACTTTGTTGGATCTTCATGTGAAAATAAACTTGATGGGTGATAGGAAACAAACCCACACTCATCATCACCAGCACCAATTTTTTTTATTTCTTCTTCTTCAATATCAATCTCATCTTTGCACTAATCTTCCAATATCAAGAAGCTCTATAATCCCTACCGGTGAGTCCAAAAATCAATCAGATTTCATCTCTAACTATTAAATAATAGTATTTTTTTGAATGCATTAATATTTTGTTCTTTATAGGGTCAGATTTATAATAGAGGTCGGAGGAAAAGGCAATGCAATTACTTCCACAACAACAATGATCTCAACAAAAACCATAGAAGTGAAACCACAACATACCAACCCGGATCTCGAAGCCAAACCCGAATCATATCCAACCTTAACTCTATTTCCGGTCAAGAAAGAAAACCAAAAACCAAAGACACGTGACGACCAAGCATCAATGTACCGGGAATGCCAGAAGAACCACGCGGCCTTAACCGGAGGACACGTGTTGGACGGATGCTGCGAGTTCATGGCCGGAGGAGAAGAAGGTACGGTCGGGTCGCTAAAATGCGCCGCATGCAATTGTCACCGCAGTTTCCACCGGAAAGAAGTGTACGGACACCGGAGCAACAAACAAGAAGTGATGATAACACCGGCGTTTTACGGCAGTAGTAGCTCGTACAAGGGGATGCAGCCACGTGGAATGCATGAGATTGGAAGGAGGACTTCGTCTTCGAGCGAGGATATGAGAAAGGTTTTGAGTCATCGGAATCAGAATGTTATTGATGGGAAGGGATTAATGATGATGAGGAAGAAGAAGAGAGTGAGGACAAAGATCAATGAAGAACAAAAGGAGAAGATGAAAGAATTTGCTGAGAGATTAGGTTGGAGGATACTGAAGAAAGATGAAGAAGAGATTGATAAGTTTTGTAGGATGGTGAATTTGAGGAGACAGGTTTTTAAAGTTTGGATGCATAATAATAAGCAAGCTATGAAGAGGAACAGTAACAGTACTAGTGATCTGCAAGACTGAAAATTTTATAAATTATTCAAAGTATTGACTACGCATCTGTGACTAGTTTATAGGATTGTAGATGCAAATCTCGACAAAAAAAAATGCGTTTGTTGTCTTTCATTCCATTATATATTCATGTGCGATGTTTTTGGTTTTTTAAAATGATTTTGTGGTTGAAATGAAGTGATGATAAACTTGGAGATTAAAATAAAAACGAGTATACATAATTTGTGAATTAGAATCTATGTTTAGGCAACCATCAAACAGCTGGAATAGCTCAGTTGGTTAGAGCGTGTGGCTGTTAACCACAAGGTCGGAGGTTCGACCCCTCCTTCTAGCGTTTCTTTTGCTATAACCGAAGCTTATTTCATGTGTTAGATTTTAATTAACAATCTCATCACGTCTCAAGGTTTAAACTTTTTCTTTTTCAAATCCACTAGAAAAACTAAAATTTAACGTAAATACTGAACAATACTTAATTTTAGTTAGTATTTTAAAATTTAGAACAATTAACATATCATATTCATAATTTCTTTGTTTAAACCAATGATCCAATAATACGGACTTTGTCATTGGAATTTTCATATCAATTAAAATTATAAACTAACAATTTCGATCCATATATGGAAGAGAAATCTGATTCGTGGTTTAGTGAAATTCATTGGTTATGGTGTTGAGATAAAAGTGAAGCTCGAAAAGTGGATAATGAGGAACATCCATGACGGCCGATTAAGAGACAAAGCCTAATTGATTTTGAGCTTAATGTGTCGGCTTTGCTATCTGCTGGTGGTAAGTGCAATGAGGAGGGATTACATGATCTATTAATAGTTGAAAATAGATTTATATGAGCGTATATTCGGTTAAAATTAGGTATTCTTTAATCATTTTCCCATTCCACCTATACCAAAGACTGCTATTGAAATTTAACAAGTTAAGTTAAAAGAAGTGATTTGGAAGATTAATAATCAATTCAAGATACGGTTATTCTTATGGCGTGTAGTTTCTGGTACTTTGGTAGTATCCGACAGATCGACGACTAGGGGAATCAATATTGATAATACTTGTAAGTTGTGTCAAGCTCATACTGGAACTATAAAAAATGGCATTATGGAGTATTGCAAATGTACCTAGTTATGGCTCTGGTTTTTTAGATTCATTGGAAGTATCACAAAGGTGATCAAAATGTTGATTGCTTGGATATGTGGAATGTGTGGAAGAATCGTAACTGATATTGGGTGTGATTGGTTGAAATTTAAAAATTTCATACAACCTCTTTAAGTAATTTTATGAGATTTGCTTATCAATTAGACTTTAAGTATTTTAGTGGGTTCCATATAAAACTTACAAGTTCTATAACCTTTTTTTCATGTTTTACTTTTTTTTTCCAAAGCAAATATTTTGTGATTTTAAAAACTGTTGGATTTTTCCTATCAGCAAAAAAAAATTTACAGCTACATCACAAACATTTACAGAATAAATCTTACCGCAATTATTCTTCAACTACAACCGAACCAAACAAATTACGCTAAGTAGATTATTCAGAATGCTTTTGATGAAGCTCTTTCCATAAATAATTATTCATTATTAGTATACATTATCATTAAAGCATGTGCATAATTAAATTTCCATAAAAATAAAATGTATTTATGATAATTATAATGTCATGGCCTTCTCAAACAAAATACCTAAATATGTACATTTATTAAGTGTGGCCTTCTAGTTTCACAATTTTTTATGGCCTTGGGAAATGCCTTCTTCACATCAAGAACGACACTTGGTGAGATTTTGAGTTTGGCCAACATATAACAATTGGATTCTTGACTTGTAATTAAAATTGATCTAAAATCAAGTTTAATAACTTCCTTTCACTCGTGTAATTAAGTTTCATCTCCCAAAGATTATGACAAAATAAATAAATAGTACCAGGACTAATTATAAGCTGAATATTTTGTCAATTTTGAATATGCTTTTATAATCAACTAAGTCCATCTCCACTTAGATTTGTGAACAAGTGCTAGATATATTCTTTGCTTGTGGTTTCTCAGAGATTTCCTTTATAATTCGACAAAGTTGCAACATTTTTCCTTCTTTCATAAACTGTTGTATTTAAATGAGACAAATAAAGTTCGTTTCGCACAAGACAAGTTAGTGTAAACTCTAAAGCCATTGTCCATTTGAATAGTCTGAAAGATGTAGACGTAATAGTCAGCATAAAAGACATTTGACCGGCGATTAAATAGGGGGACGAAATGTATACATAATGTGGGTGTAACACTAACACATGTTTCTTATTAAATGATACGTACATATTTAATTTTGTTAGTTAGAGATCTACGCAATTAGGGGTAGGCAAAATATCTGAAACCGAAAAACTGAACCGAATCCGATTCAAAATTATCCGAACTGAACCGAACCGAACCCGATTTTATAATTTACCCGAATGGGTATTATATTTCTAAAACCGAAAAACCGAAACCAAACCCGAACCGAACGGGTATCCGAATTACACGAAATATAAAATTAACTACATATATTTACATACAAAATCGAATATGTTTATATAGTTTAGGCAATTTTGATAGTTTTTTTTTTAATGTTTTTCGGTCTATTCGGAAATTATGGATATATTTGGCTAAAATAATTAATTTAATTAGCTACATTATTTAAAATTTTCAATTTATTTATTTATTTTTCGGATAACTTGAATTAAAAAATAAATAAACCGAACAAAATTTTTAAAAACATTACGTAATTATGAGAATTTTGGGTAACCGAATCCGAAACCAAAACCGACACTAACCGAACTGAAACCGAACCGAAAAATTTTAATACCCGCATGGGTATTATATTCCTTAAACCGAAAACCCGATAACCGAATTAACCGAACCGAACCCGAATGGTTACCTAACGCCCCCTAAACATAATAATAAAAGTCAACAGATCCACTATTTTTATCCTTTTTCACAAAGCAAACTTGACCTACTTACTTAAATAAACACCATCAAGAGAGAAAGATTCAAGAACACACCTAACAAAGAAAACAACTCAAACTTTTTTTCACACCACACTCTACCACCATGTTTAGAGCCATGAGCACAAGGAGAGTCCACGGTGGCTACGAAAAGCTCGGCGACGAAGAGGCGCGATTGAAGAGAGTAACGAGCGTTCCGGCGAGTGTTTATGGTCATTCAAGAAACCCTATTCAAGAAGTCAAGAAAACGCCGACACCTACGGCTAAACCAATCGGTGGTTCTGTTCATCTTTTGCTAAGTTTCTTCGACGTTAGTTTTCAGAGGAAGAAGAAGAAAACAGGAAAGAAGAGTTCACCTACCGCGAAACCGGAGTTTGCTAGGTATTTGGAGTATGTGAAAGAAGGAGGTGTTTGGGATCCGAGTTCTAACGCAACCGTGATTCATTACAGATAAATACAATGAAGAAAGAGGAACAAAGACTTTGTATATTGTTTTTATTTTCTTATAATAACCTTTGAAAAAAGTGAATTCGATTCAAAAGATGGATAAAACTATGAATTTGTCATGTTTTACGAATTGAAGATGTATTTGATGATAGTGTTTTCTACACAATCATTGAGTTTTCAGGAATAAGATAAGTCACGTGACAATTTCAAGATCCATGTTATATGATCAATAAAATTGGTTTTGAATAGTTATATAATTAAAGGATACGAATCGAATCAATTCGTATTTTGCTGAGATAGAGAAGCGGTCCAGAGCTGTTAGCTTTGAATCAGATTCTAAATTCAAAATCTTTCTTACCTTTACCTTTTGTTTTAAGAATTCAAAATAAAAGAAATTTCAACTTTTCAATGGCAGGTGCATTTGATTTTTTCTTGTTTCTTCTTCTCATAAAATACAGTAAACTTTACAAAAAGTCTTATAATAAGGAGAAAAAATAATCTGATTTTTCTAGGAGACCAACTATATAAATATAATATTTAAAATTATACTATTTTGTTACCAAATTTGAATTCTCTGCTAAGCGTGTTCACATGGGACACGTTTACGAATTGGCTCTTAAAAAAATTAATCAGATTCGAGATTTGAAGAAAGACAAAAACGACTTTTGAACAATTATATTAAATCGTTTTCGAAATGGGCTTTACAGATTCTTGAACAGACAAATTGGGCCATGGGTTAAAAAAAGTTAAAACACCAAATTTGCTTTTAAGGACACGATGTTGCCACGTCACATTGAATATTCGAGATAGGGCCAGGTTTTTGCAAATGACCCACTCAACAAGATCCCTTAGACGACGTCGTTCCAATAAAACCCTACCGGAATTATTTACATAAAACACCCCTCTTTATCGCGCCGACCTTTCTCCCAAGTCATACAACCAAAGGTTAAATCCGTCTTTTCGTGTCCCTCCAAAAGACACGTTTGGCTAACCTGTTCGACGATGACCCAAAATTAAAAATTAAAAATTAAAATAATGAAATTTGTTAAGAAATGGGTCGCCAAGAATAGGGGAAGAAGAAGAAGAAGAAGAAGAAGAAGAAGCAAAGAAAACAGAGCGTTTCAAATATTTGCGGAGAGACAAAGCTGAGATTATTAAAAAAAAAAAAAAAAAATATAGCCTTGGAGAAGAGGTTTCTTCTTCTTCTTCTTCTTCTTCTTCTTCTTCTTCTTCTTCCCTCCTCTGCATCTCTTACACGATGCTGTTTCACGTCTCTTCTTCTTCTTCCTCCTCCAATATTCGCCGACTTCTAGCTTCCGTCTAATCAGGATCTACCGTTGATTCTTCTCCGTTTGGATCTCCTTCGTGCGCGAGGTAATTATCCTTTTACGCCTACGGATTTTGTATTTTATTGTTGCTCCGGTGGAATTTCTGGAAAATTCGTTATCGTAGGTCCGAATCGTGGTGGTGTTGTTATCGTTTTGCGTTAGGATATTCGATTTGAGCTTTTTGTTAGCTTCTAGATTATCGATTTGGTAGCTTCTTCTCGATTTTAGGGTTTCGTGAGAAATTCCGCGAGAATCTATGTTGAATAAAGTTTTGGTTAGGTTGCGATGGTGTGGATAATGTCGATTTGAGCATGAGGTCTTTGCTTTGTACCTTCCCAGTAGTTGATTCTCACTTTACAGAGGTCTTTGCTTTGATTCTGATTTGATTGAAATGAAGAACGCGTTTGTGTTTTCATCTAATTTTGAATCTTCCAATGATGCAGAGCCATGCCTACTTTTTCAGCTATTGCTTTGGATAGAATGTTAGAGCCAGGAGCTTCCACGTCTGTCGAGACTGTTCCAAGCACAAAATCGTTTTGTTCAAAGCCGCCAATATCAAATCTGGAGAAAAGTAAAGGGAAACTACCTAATGAGAGGACATTTACTCGTCCTCAGATGTCGCCGGCTCTCTACGCCACTCCTGATGCGATTCCGTTACCTAATTCGCCATCTTCTTTCCCACCATCGCCCTATATCATCAACCACAAATCACGTGGACCGCGTCTTTTGAAAATCTCTTCCGAGGCTAATGTGGCTTCCCAACAGAAGACCCTGGAAGACGAAAAGAGTACTGGTGATACAGACGTAAAGGTTTCTCCTCGGAGGAAGTCCACCTCGTTCTCATTTCCTGCAAGTCAGGCTACTGAAGAGGATTTTTCCAATTTTGATGGAGTTGCTGATGGTCCTATTGGGCAAATTGGGAATGGAAAGTTGGAGTTGGATAATGCTGCCAATGGTTTAGAACGAGAAAATGATCTGCCGGAGCCTGTCACTGCCAAAGCAGACAAGGAGAGTGAGTCAGAAGATTTCTATGACCCAGGTGAATCAGCAAGCTTCACAAGTAACACAGACGTAGAGGGTGATGTAGGAGAGGAAGGTTCAAATAGACTCGCCACACCTGTCGGAGAGTTCTATGATGCTTGGGATGGTACGTATCTAAACCTCACTTTTCTTACTACGTATTTCCTTGTGAATGTTTATGGTCTTAACGTTCCCAAGATAGTATGATCAATCACATTTTAGAGTCTGTTATCTTTAACTTTTGGTCATTTGGGATATATCAGTACTGTTTCTTTTACGCGCACTAGGAGCCTTTTCTTGTTTGGAAATTCTGTGTTTTTCTGGATATCTTCAGAGTCTTAAGTCAGATTACTAAGAACTCATTTCTCTTTTTCCACGTATTTGCTAGTATTGTAGAAAGTTTAGATTACGCCACGGTATGATTGGGAACTTTTGTAATCCATCTAGTGCCCTGATGTTGAACCTCTCGTTTCTTGGTTTTCCAGAACTATCAACCGACAGTGGAATGCAGAGTTCAGTTAACAACATCGAAGCTGAACTAAGAGAGATAAGGCTGAGTTTACTAATGGAAATCGAGAAGAGAAAGCAAACAGAAGAGGCTCTCGAGCAGATGCAAATTCACTGGCAGAGACTCCGAGAGCAATTAGCCCAGGTCGGTCTGTTTGTTCCTATCGATCCCACCGCCTCCACATACAACATGAACCTATCAGAAGAATTACGCTGCCAACTTGAGGTCGCTAGGTTTGTATCTGACTCTCTAGGCAGAGGTATGGCCAAGGCGGAGGTACAGATGGAGATGGAATCTATGGTCGAGACTAAGAACTTTGAAATCACACGACTGTCTGACCGTCTACACTACTATGAGGCCGTGAACCGGGAAATGTCGCAACGAAACCAAGAGGCCATAGGTAGAAGAAAATCACTCTCATTCACCAATTTTTTCTCTTTTTTTTTTCCAATTTATCTAAACTCCCAACTTTGCTGATTCCAGAGGTGGCACGACGAGAGAGGCAGAAGAGAAAGAAGAGGCAGAGATGGATTTGGGGATCAATTGTAGCAACCATTACTCTAGGGAGCGCGGCATTGGCATGGTCTTACATTCCTGCATCTAAACCATCATTGGAAGCATCACAAACTCTCAAGGATGATTAAGTCTCTTGTCTCCATAATGGGTTTGATTGTGAGCAAGAGAAATAAGATCCAGGACGTTTAGTACGCCTTGTGAATAGAAAATATATACATGTTTGGTTATTGTTTTAACCGTTAAAGAGGAGAATGTATAGCTCCGAGTAGCTGCAAAACACTTGTGTTCCTCTTTTTTTTTTGCGGTTGCATACCGAGTGGCATCCAAAAGTCACTAATATTTGGTTTGTGATACCTATTAACATTCAATGTTAGCTCTCTAGTGTTAGGTACTTGGCTTGCTTATTTTTCCTTTTTGTCTCTATTCGTTTACTACATCTGACTTGAGATGAGAAAGAAGTCTTAAGGTGTGTGTTTTGAACATTTTCTTCATCTTCACAAAGGTTAGGTAGGGTACAGATATAAGCAATGGTAATTAAGAGTTTATTTGATCATCTGTCCTCTTCGAACCAGTTAAGTACAACATAAACCGCAAAAGAAAATGCAAAAGCAGCTGCAACAAGAAACACAGATATTTGGACTAATAGCGATGACTCAAAGGCTTCAAAGAGAAGCGAATTCCACGTTGTGTACCATAAGATGCAGAAAATAGAACCCACTATTGCACCAACCACCACTTGACTGCTTGTGTGTAGCTTCTGAGAAACCCTTAACTTTATCTGCACATACCAAAGTTGCTTGTGATTCCATATATGAATCGAAAAAGCCTCAATCGATTAGTTGTTATCTTAGACTTACAAAGTATGAACCCAATGCGAGGATGAAGCCACTAAGGACCAGCGAGACTTTATTGGTTCCAAGCCATTCCATAACTGCAGAAAACACGAGTCTATGTAAATCCATTGCCTTAACAGTGTCATGATTGTTCAACTCTTTTTTTATATGCTTACCGGACAAAACAGCAAATACAGATATGAAAGAAATGGATTGGGCATGAGAAGACGGCATCCCGGGATCAGTTCGCAAGGTTGTGGCCGGTCTCTCTTGGTTAAGTAAACGTTTGAGTGCTACGGAGAGAGCAGAATTCGAAATGGATCCAATGATAGCCCACAAAGCTGCACCATCATGTCGAAGAAGAATGATTGAACCAAATAGAGCAGACACAACCCATTTGCTCTGTCATTATTAAAAATCAGTAAGTAACACATATCACAAAATGATACTGAAGAAGCATTTTATCGAACACATTGCGTGCATCCATGAAATTCCTTTACTTACCAGACGATTAACGATGGATTCGATCCCACCACCGGCGACCAATTCGTTCCGGAGCTCCGATGAACCATTAATCAAAGATTCTTGCTCCACCGCCCCAATTTGTTCGTTTCCGTCTCTGCTAGAGGATCTTTTGACTAAATAGGTCATAGATCTACAGCTCCCAAGTCGCTGCCATTTCGAAGAGGGAAAAATAAAGTCAACGTAGAATCAAATGGATCGCTACAGAAGTCAAATTCATCGGAAAATTGGAAATCGTAGTAAGGATCAAGAAGGAATAGATGAAAATCAGGAATTCAATTTCTGGAAAAAAAAACCTGAGAGCTTCTTCTTCTTCTCCTTCTCCAATCTTCTTTCACCGGTGAACTCTTTTGCTCGGAAGCGAATTGTGCCTTGACGGGTTTTTTTTGTAATATTCTTTCCATTCACCTTCGGCCACGTGGCATATCGTGGAATCAATGGCCAATAACACGAAGCCCATGGACTAAATTGACAGGCCCATCGAATTCCAAGACAAAAAAAGCCGATTCAAATATTGAAATTCCTTCCAAAATGGACCCAACGAATTTGGAAAACGATTGTCGAACAAACAGAGTTCCAAAACAAAAAACATTAAAGAAGAAACACAAATCCTTAATAGAAGAAAAATACATATATTACTGAAGGTAACGGGTTCGTGCGAACGAACTCGATCTCCTCAAACGAGTAGAGCTTTAAATATGAGGGCCAAATATGAGAAAAGCTTAAAAGAATAAAAATGTTTCCAAGAATGTATATTATTCAAGAGAGTCGTGGATCCCATTTTGGGGCGGACTAAGTTACATATTTATACCGAAAATGATCGTAGAGAATAAATCATAGAAATGCATGGAAAGTATCCTGACTAGGTAGATTTACTCAATATTATCATATATTCTCTACTTCTTCTCCAAATATCCGAGGTCGGCGGTTTTAGACAAGATTGGCTTTTTGTCTTTACAATGGGCTTCCTTGCTTAACCTAGGCCAGCTCGTCTCCTTCGGATAGATAACCAGGTTGGTTCAATCTTAAGTCAGGTCTGCCCCCCCCCCCCCCCCCCCCTATGCCGCTTAGGGTTTTAATCATTACCCTCGATAACCGTCTTGGATATAAATATTATTCAACCCTTCAACTTCCTTCTTAGTCTTCAGCCGAAAACAAGAAAAATGTAGTCTCCTTTCTCTCCTTTAGATATACTTTTCTTCTCCTACATAATTTCCTTTGCATTCATAAATCGTGTATTTTTGCCATGCATCCTTCTGATAATTCTTCATCAAATTCTTTTGGGGATCGGAGCAATACCAATATAACCCCGGTTGGTCCTACTGTACCACCGAGGATTTTTCATAATCTCGACGAGTCTTCTTACGATTGGAGGACTCTCAGCGATACCCCGATATCTCCCGCGGATGAGGATTTTCTCACTCCTCGCGAAACCAACGGCCGTGTTCTTCTAGATGTCGATGTCCCAGCCACCAAAGCTCCGATCAGAGTTCCGGACGAAGTCACCGTTGCAGACCAGTTTAACGTTTACGGGGTCCGTGATTCGATTATCTCCGAGAGATCTCTCAAGGGCATGAGACGCTCTTGCGTCATTACCTCTGACCTGGAATTTCTTCTTCCTCTTCCTGGCCAACACCCATGGGACTGCCCCCTGGACCTATCTGCCTTCTGGAACATATGTTCACAGAGAGCCGTTTGTGGTTTCCGCTTCCGTACTAGTTCGTGAGATACTGGAAGCGGAGAAACATTGCTTTCTCCCAAATGACTTAAGCCGGGGTGACTAACCTCGTTGCTTTGATGATGTTGGGAGTCGAGGAGGGCATCAACTTCTCAGTGGAGATGTACGAGCAGGTTTCTTCGATCAAAGTTTTGACAACGCCAGGGAGATTCTACAGTAGTATGAAGGTAGGTTGCAAAGTCGTTAACCTAAAATGCAAGGTCTCTAACTGGTCGGGCCGGTTCTTCTTTGTGAAATTAATTTTGCCTTAGTTTACGACGTAACCAGAGCATACCGATCCAAATGAAATCCCGAGATGGGTAGATACCCATTATGCATATGCATGTATATAGATCATTTCTTGTGCTTACTCATAGTTTCCTAACTCTTTACGAATATTACCTTCAGTTCTACATCCGACCACTGTTGTCAACCAGCTTCCTGTATGGAGACACGTGGAAATCTTGAGAGGTAGGGGTCTCCTGGACTGGTCTCAGATCACTATTACTAGAGTTCGAAGAGCGCGGCGTACTTTAGGTATGTGTGCCTTCATGCTCAACTGCTTTTATGTTATCCGCTCTATCGTGTTTTCTTAACTCTTTTGTTTGTAAACGTTTGGAATCGCAACTACTGGTCGAAGGAGATGAAGATTTCTGAGAAGATTCCTGAATTCAAGACTCCTACAGTTTCCGCAAGGAAAAAGACTCGTACCTCGGTCGTGGTAGAGGAGGATGTGCATATACCCATCGTAATTCCTGACTCCGAGGTGACTGTCTGTGAAATCCCTCTTCTTTGTTGCAACCATAACACCTGATCGATGACGTCGGGTCTCCAAGAGATGCCTCATGCAGATCTTATCAGTGATGGTGCATCTTCGTCAAAGAAACCTGGCAAAGACTTATCTTCTGACGAAGATGTTAATGATGAAATCGACCCAAAGGGTAAGGGAATTCTGGTACCCAAGGACAAGTCTAGAGAACTTAAACAGGTTCCTCGTTGAGTTAATGCCAATCGTATTGCAGGGGCCTATCCAGGTCGGTGGAGAGCGAAGGACACCGCCGCCTAAAACACATGTTGATAAACTTTTTGGCGATATTAATCCTCCCCCTGTCTCTGATCCCCAAATGATGGTAAATAACACTCCCTCCATAGTCCTTCGATCGGAGGGTTCTCTTAATATAGCTCCGGCAGTTCAGCCGATTTTTCTAATTTTTACTTCGGCAATTCAGCCGAGAACTTCGTCTTCTACGTCGGTTCCTCCAAGCAGGGCCGCCACCTCAACTCCCACTGATAAGCAAATGAGTTTATATTTGACTCCTCTCCCTGCCTCGGGATCGACTCAGGACCGAGTTTGGAGTTTAAAACGATCTCTTGACGAGCCGTCTAACTAGGCTTAGAGATCGAGGAGAAAATAAGGTTCATTTCTACCGCTGTAGATTCCTCCCGATTATAATTGTAGCTTTACGTTTCATCATCGCACCCGTTACATTTCTCTAATGTTGGGTCCACCCACTCATCAGACCACCCTCTTTTAGAATATTGGGGGACCCAATGTTCGTCTTCCTTTGGTCGACAACATGGTTTGTCCCAACGAATACAACACTCTTGCCCGTGACATGGTCAAGGTATGTCACGTCCTTTGTCCTTGAATGCCTTCAACTTTTGCTTGTTATGTGAATTCGTCTTTCCTTCGTCTTTGGCTATAGTTGATCAGCTCGTTTAACCACTTGGTGAGCGAGTATGAAGCGGCCATCCTAAGGAGCGAAGGGAAAACAGGTACACGTGCTCGGCGCCCAATGATCGAGGAGGCCTGGGCCATGGTGGAACATAAGAGGCAACGAACCAATTCCTGGGAGCTTAAGGCTACTACAAATGACCAGGAAGTGATGGTTTACTATGAGCGGATCGGTGCTCTGAAAAAGGAGAGGTCATAAATCGAGGAGGCAGGAAGGAAGAAGGAGGCCGAGCTGGAGGCTGCCTTGGAAAAGTCTAGGTCAAAAGAAGACCGATTCCGCAGTGGCAAGATGTCATTTAGGTGAGGCAGAGAGTTCCGATTCGGGGCTGAGAAAGAGTTAGGCTGCTCAGCTTGAAATGATCCGTGCACATCTCCCTTCTTGTGATGTTGTTGAGCAAGCTGTTATGCAGCTTTGTTTTGGCAAGGGTGCCACTCAGTGTCTAACAGAAATGGCTACTGCGGAATACGAGGTTATTGCCGACCTGCTGGAGCAGTATCGTGCTGAAGAGACTAAGTAAAAGTCCGAGGTTGATGCCGCAAGCATAGAAGCTCTTACTGAAGACGTGATGAATTCGACTCTTCCTCCTTTTGTGCCTTCTCTTGATGCATCTATGCCAGTTCTGACGGATTTCAATCAGTATGGCACCAATCTTCCCTCTCATAATGAATAGAGCCGCATGTGGTCATTTTAAATTTATGTTTTGAACATGTTCCCTTTTTAGGGTTTTTGGTTTTAGTTTTGTATACATTGCCCCTTCTGTGGGTTTTAATCTTTGCTTTATCGGCAGAGTCGATGATTTCACTTTGTTTCTTTTCATATTTTCAGTTTAGAAAATTTTTCCTAGTTTACTTTTTGGTAAGTCCGAGTTTGAGGGGCTTAGGTTCTCTTTAGGTAGATGCTTGAGTGTATAGTTCTTTTCACTTAATATAGTTAGAGTAATCTAAGTTAGCATGTAGGTATGCGATGGAGTATCGGCTTTTCGTTTTACCTAAGTGGACTTAGACTTAGTACGAAAATAGGTTCGGCTTTTTAATTTAAAGTGGGGTGAATATCGCATTGTACTTAGCGGGAAGTACGTAAAATATCGGATACCTGGCCAGGTAACGATATGAAAAAATTGTTACGTTTTTGAGTCGTAGAGATGGACGAACTGGTCGCGTTGATCTTAATAAGTGTATCTGAATGCGCTTTAGATTAGATAAAAATTATTCTTTCGATTAGAAATTTTATTAAATTGTTTTGTGACTGTGCTTTGGTGATAAAGCTGCCTACGTATCCCTTGTAAAAGTGAATCAAGTCACTCGTAGTTTTTTCTTTTTCTTTTTTAGAAATAGAAAATGGCAGTGTTGTTGTTACTCACCTTTTAGCGTTGCTAGGGCTCGGGTGAGGCTTTCATGCAGGTAACCTCTTCGAGAAAGTCCTTGGCGATTTTCCTGGCTTTCTTTTCCTGCCAAGCTAAAGGCCCATTCTCCTCGATCTCATCGAGAACGAGCTTGGTTTGATTCCTGTTTTTCTTCTCGATTGCGAAGCAATGCCGAGCTTGCTCCTGACTTCCTTTTATGGTGTAGCTTCCACCCGTGATGGGAAATTTGACGCACTAATGGTACGTAGATGCTACGGCTTTCATTGCATATAGCCAAAGAGTTCCCAAGATAGCGTTGTATAACGAAGGAGTATCGATGACCACGAACTTGGTCATTCATGTGATTCCCGCAATATAGACTGGGAGTTTGATTGTTCCAATGGTCATCATCTTATCGTTTGTAAATCCCATTAGAGGTCGGTTATGGTACTTGATATCGTCTTCATCCACTCCAAGTTTCTTTAGCATCGTTTTGTAGACCAGGTCAACCGAGCTGCCGGTATCGATCAGAATCCTCCCAACCTTGCAGTCGTTAATGATAAGTTCTATCACTAACTGATCGTTATGAGGCCGATCTGGATCTTCGGTATCGAGCTCGTCGAATATTTCGGTGAGCTCTTTGTCTACCAAAATTGGACAGCGTTGTGATGTTCCGGCCAAGCATTCGTATTGCTGAATTGACCAGACAGGGTTGTTACATTCCTCTAATCCTCCCATGATCATGTTGATGTGGTTTCGGGGTGTCGAGCTGTTTTTGCTTCCTTAGAGATCGTCTCGATCACGTTTCGGTGGGTTAGAACTTCCTTGGGGTGGTTTATGGTTTTGCACCTCCTCTTCTTTCTCAGTCCGTTTGGTAGGGGCACTTTTGTAATGTCCAATCATAGGGAGTTTTCTGGCCTTGTATTCCAGCAACACCAAGTTCTAGAGGTGGCGGCACTGGGTAGTGATGTGACCATACTTCTGGTGGTATTCACACCATCTCCTCGGGTATCCTACATCGCCTTCTCGGATGATTTTCTCATCGGATTTTGATTCTGGTTCATTGTCCTCCTCCTCGGTGATTTTAAAATTCTGCCTCGCACGACTTCGGTTGATGGATCTTTCTTGTAGGTCGGGTTGTACGCTTCACGGCTCAATCCCGACTCCTTCGTCTTCTTCGAGCTCGATGAAGTGGGATGCCTTGTGCATGGCATCCTCGAAGGTTTCATGTCGCCTTTTGGATGGCTTTAATGGCTGCTACATCCGGTACGATTATCTTGGATACGGTTATTTTGAAGCCTCGCATAAATGACCGAAGAGATTCTCCTTGCTTTTGTGCTAACGACCATAGACTTGCGGTCGAAGCTCGCTTCTCTATATGCATGCAGTAGTGCTTGAAGAAAGCCACAAACTGATGAAAGTTATTAATGGAGTTTCTCTCTAGCTGAGAGAACAAAGCCAGTTCGTCATCTTTCAGGTTCTCTACAAGAGCTGACAGTAGCCGACCTCTTTCTCGTCGGGTGGGAAGTATGCTCTTCCCATAGCGATGTTGAAGGCCATGAGAAGTTGAGTTGGTTCGGTCGATCTGACGTATGGTATGATCTTGATCTTTGTAAGATGTTTGACCAGAGTTTCCATAATTCGTGCCGTGAAAGGGGCCTGCCTCATTTCTTCCAACACCCTATCAAGATCAGGAGCCGAGCTGATTACGCGGTGCATCCTGGATTTTATGGTTTGTATCATTTCCTTTATAGAAGCGATCTTGGTATCCCTTGTATCATTTGCGGTTATCCGGGTTGCGAAGGTGGTAGGCCGATTTCTGACGGGGAGATGTAGCGGAGTCTGTTCATCTGGGAAAAAGTTCCGCTGCAGCCGATCTGTTCTTGCGGTGGTTAGGGAGTCGACCCTTGGTTCGGCGATTCAAGTTTGTACCCCTTGCCGATTTACCAACAGGGTGATTTGATCTCTTATCTCCTGGTTCTCTGCGACTTGCTTGTCGTATTTCTTCATTAGATGTTTGAGCATTGTGGGAACGTCATCGTTGGTGGTTGCTGGCATTTCTTTTGGTGGCGGAGTTTCTTCCCTCTGGTGTTCTGCGTCTTCTACTCCGTTCAGGTTGGTCGTTCCATCAATTTCCTCGCGGTTTTTGGGATGGTCATCGTTTTGATCCACAGTATTCGCCGTGTTTATGGCGTTATTCTCTTGCTCTTGCTCACATTGAACATTGTTTCGAGGATTGCTTCGTAAATAGCTTTTTCTTGTGCACCCAACAAATCTACGGTCCCACGGTGGACGCCACTTGAAGGTACCGGGTTCATGCAAACAAACTCGATCTCCTCAAACGAGCAGGGTTTTAGATCTGAGGCCAAATAATGAGAAAAGCTTAGAAGAATAAAAGTGTTTTGAAGAATGTGTATTATTCAAGAGAGTCGTGAATCCCATTTTGGGGCGGAGTGAGTTACATATTTATACCGAAAATGATCGTAGAGAATAAACCCTAGAAATGCATGGAAAGTATCCTAACTAGGTAGATTTACACAATATTCTCATATATTCTCTACTTCTTCTCCAAGTATCTGAGGTCGGCGGTTTTAGACAAGATGAACTTTTTGTCTTTACAATGGGCTTCCTTGCTTAACATAAGTCCAACTCGTCTTCTTCGGATAGGTAACCGGGTCGGTTCAATCTTAAGACTATTTAAAAAAAATAAAAAAAGTGTTGGTTGTTTCAACTTCCTTTAAGTGTCCTCAACTTGAACTATTAGTGAGTTGCTCTTGCTCGGTTGAAAGACGAGAGGATCACTGGTGAAGCTTCCAAAGAAAAAACTTACAACAAAATCATGGTCAAAAACAAAAAGAAACAGAAATATTCTAAGATCAAAACGCATGAAGCAAACTACTAAAATAAAATTCTTCTCACAAAAGACAAAAACTTTAAATCGTTTTTTTCTTTCTTTCTATGTTTAGGCTTTCTTTTAATAGATTTTGTAAACTAATTTTTTGAACATTTTTAAAATTGAATATGTGGTTTAAAATGCTTATAACTATTAAGTGAAATATTCGATTTTTAAAAAATCTAAACTAATTTTAGAATTAATAGTAGAGATCGATATTTGGAAAGACTTCGAACTAGTCCATCCATAAGATAATTTCTTTACCACTTTAATTCAAGCACTCGACCAATACTACTTGGTGGTTTTTAATGCTTTTATTTCTCGAGTGCAGAAAAAGTATGTTATGTTCACATGAAAAGGTAAAAGCTAATACGTTAAATTTGAAACAATTGGGAAAAATAATTGTTGGAGCTGGATTTCGCCATTAGAAATCTGGCCTACTAAGCATGAAGTATAATCAGATTCGATTATATTTAGTATTGGGCCTAAAGCTCAGAACCGCACTGACACTAGTAAAAGACCAGCATGTCCCTTGGTATCGCTGAACCCGATTGAACGATCCGTTGACCGCCGAAATAGGAGAACCGCATACCGAGCAACTGAGCAAGGATATGACCAAGTCAGTGCCGCTCAACGGTTAATGAAGAGATCTCGATATTTCCGGAGGACGCGTCAGAACGTACCCGAGATCTCCCGCGACGAGGAGGGATTCACAGAGCTGAACCGTTCAGCTCGGAGGAGTATAAATAACTAGCTTTGAAGCCGAAATGGCTAATTTTTTCTTTACGTACACACTCAATCACACTTTAGCTCACAAAACACTTGTCTTCAGCTAAAGTTATTTGTATACTTGATCGAATATCAATATAAATCTATTTTACGTTATTTTGGTCTCGATCTTAGTTAGATCTATAGACATTTCTTAGACTAAAATTTTTTCCCCTAATTCACATATAAATTCTTAGTGCGGAATCTAGCTTCCACAATAACACTTTTTCAAAAACTCATTAGTTTCTTAGCACTCTATGAATTTTCTTGTTTCATATAACACTTTTTATTGTCAACTACCCAAAATGTCCCTAAATCACACTATACACATCCTCATCCACTCTTTTTTTCTCTTTCTTCGGTACATGACCGAATATATTGTTTATTTTTTTATTTTTTTAATTACTACATCTATTTTTATTTATTAACTCATATATTCATATTTTATTTTAAAAAATCAAAATTAAATTTCAGTTTTTATTATTATTATTTTTTTATATATTTTGATATCCACTTTCAATATATTTTATTAATTTTATCAAGATAAAAAATATAATACAACATAATAATATATGTAATGTGTACATATACAAGTCATGTATATACGTGTATAATAAAATTTGCTAATATGTTATACTCATGTATTGTATATGTTATAGAAATATGAACACTATATCGTATGTATGTACACGAATAATATGGTATATGTGTATGTATACACACATCACATATATATAATCGTGTACAGAACACATATATAAGTGTAGACACATATTAACATTTAATATGTTATATGTGTACTCGTATATTTCATAGACATACTTGTACATCTATATATACGCATTCTATACAAAATACCATAGATGTTGTATATACTTGTATGTACTTAAAATATTATATACGTACACTTACATATACTATGCGTATGAAATACATTTACATATATATTTATACGTACATATATATTTAGATGTACGCATACACATATATACATTATAAGTATAATATTTCTTGTACACGTACACGCACATATTCTATATATATGCATGTACACGCACATATTCTATACACGTACATGCACATTTTCCATACACATACACGCACTTACGGAATACATATACATATACATTTATATGTACAAATGTACACATACACATGCATACATTATGAGTATAATATTTCTTGTACACGTACACGCACACGCACATATTCCATACACGTACACGCATATATTCCATATATATGTACACACATACACATATATATATATATATATATATATAGATATATATCATTTTAATTGTGTAAAAATATGGTAATATGGATTTTGAAAGATTAGAATAAAAAACTGAGTTTAAAAATATAAATAAATATTTTTTTTACAAACGTATTTATAAGAAAATACAAAACAAATATGAAAAAAAAAACAATGACATAATCGTAATAAGTTGAGTGTACGAAGACAAGAGAACGGTGTACAGTGTCAAAAGTGTTAAAATCCCACCTTTATAAATAAAGTGTTATATTTGCACATAGTTTTTCAGAAAGCGCTATTTTCAAAAATACACTCCCGTTATACTTCGAATATATGACCTAAATAATATATCAACGGTGAGAAAGCCATGTTTTTTTTTTTTTTTGAAACTTGTGAGGAAGCCATGTTACACGTCCTTTTATTGGGAAGAATATTTTAAATGTTTCAGCGTTTTAGAACAATGTTGTTTTCTCTGGAATTCTGTAATATATAAAGAAAATTACGCTCTATACCATTAAATCAAAATGGTATATTCAAAAATACCATTCCATTTTATTCTTCTCTCTCTTAACCCAAAAGATCATATTGCCCTTCTTCTTCTTCACTTTTTTTTTTTTTTTTTCTTCTTCAATGGTGAAAAGGTGGTGGTGGAAATTAATGTCGGCGCCGGAAAAGACAGCAGCAACAGCGGAGGAAAAGCCGAGTCGACGACAGAGACAACGGCGGTGAACAGACGTCTGCACCGGAGACAACCCAATGTAAGAGACAACGACAGTGAACATACGTCTACATCGGAGACAAGCCGTCGTCGGAGACAACGGCGGTGAACAGACACCTGCACCGGAAACGACGGCGGTGAACAGACGCCTGCACCGGAAACGACGGCGGTGACAAAGACGTCTGCACCGGAGACAATCCGGCGTCGGAGACAACGACGGCAAACAGATCTGTGCATCAGAGACGACGTCGGAGACAAAAATGTCTGTACCGGAGATAATCCGGCGTCGGAGACAACGACGGCAAACAGATCTGTGCATCAGAGACGACGTCGGAGACAAAAATGTCTGTACCGGAGATAATCCGACGTTGGAGAGACGACGTCGTAGACAAAAAGTCTGCACTGGAGACATTCCGACGTCAGAGACAACGGCGGTGAACAGATCTGTGCATAAGAGACGACGTCGGAGACAAAAAACGTCTGTACTGGAGATAATCCGACGTCGCAGACAACGACGGTGAACTGCATCAGAGACGACGTCGGTGACAAAAACGTCTGTACCAGAGACAATCTGACGTCAGAGAGACGACATCAGAGACAAAAAGTCTGCACCGGAGACAATCCGATGTCGGAGACAAAAACATCTGCACCAGAGACAATCCGACGTCGGAGACAACAGAGGTGAATAGATCTGTGCATCTGAGACGATGTCTGTGTCAAAGACAATATTGTCTACGAAATCAGCTCACTAATGGCAAGGTTAAATTTGTATTTTTGCATTAGCCCAATAGTGAAAGTGGTAGAAAAATGAAAGATGTTTTCTGAAGTGGTAGAAATGGGAAGTCTATTACGAGAAAATGGTAGATACGAATATTATCCCTAATATATATACATATGAATTAAATTTTGAATATATTAAATATATATGTTATGGAGGTCAGTTCAAAAAGAATTTTCCACGTATGCTTTTTTTCTGAAAATCTATGGGGGAAAGTAATAGAAAGACAAAAAGGAGAGTGCTCTTTATATTTTGACCAACTGTTATCAATTAAAACTACTTTACGCATGCTTACAGAATAAGTTATTGTCCATTTCTTTTTGGCATTGAAATTTTATCAAGTTATATGTAAAATGATTCTTCCTCCTAAAACTTTGTAATGCTTATTGCATTTGCATATGAATGCGTTTTATATAATGCCAAAAAGAAAATAAGGTAAGTGGTGGACATTTTACTGAGATGTCACTAGCTGGGAACTACTACTAGATGCTGTCAAATCTTAACTAAACAATAACAGCGGAATCATTTATTTTCACTAAATAACTCTAGCCTTCACACAAATATTGTTCACTCCACAAGAATGCATTTGATATAGTTTTTTTGAGGGATTTGAGTTTTAATGAATTTTTATATGATTCTATTCTATGAAATTTACTCTAAAATTTTATGCAATCTCATTTAAAACTAGTTGGCTTTTTGTATTTTTAAAGCTTAATTTGCCAAATAACAAGCATAAGAACAAAAGAAATGCTTTTATTTTATCCAAGTTTTCTCATGTACAGTTTGAATGGAGAAAGCGAGTAAGGCGTGGCGGATCAAGCGGAACAAATGTGTATACGGTCTAAAAATGTATGTTTGGTTTAAAATAATGTACATATTTATTTTGATTTATAGAAAATTTAAAATTATTGTTTTTGCATAACTAGAATTTATTAAAATTATGTGGAGTATCCACTTCACGTCCGAACCGTCCTCCGAACCGGCTTCCATTCATAGCCGTAGTTTAATAAAATAAAAATAGTTAGAATTTGAAAACAATTGTATACCTTCAAGTGTGGTTAAAAAGAGTGAAGTTATGGGTGAAAGTGGATTCTAAGAGGAGTGACGGTTACCACACGCATGTCGTCTAATCACTGGAGATGAAAACTGTGTGTCGTTTTTAAGAAAATTATATATGTAATTAAGAGCAAAGCTACGTCCATCACTCTGTCAAACTCAATCTTCAAAGTACAGTTTTGGCTGACATTGACGACGACCCAGTGACACTTTTTAAAAATTAATGAAGAAGCGCTATGAAGTTAGGAAATATATGGGGATATCACGGTGTCGTTTTTATGTCAAATCATTCTTGAATATCATGATGATGTTTTTCCTCTGTGGCTAAGGTCAATGTAGCTTCAGTACTGGTCAAAGTTTGAATCAGGACTCTATCGGTGTGTTCTTTAAATATTACAGTAATAGTGAAAATTTTGCTAATTAATGTACGCTTATTTACATTTTTGATGTAAATTTGCTCCTAAAAGAAATGTCACCAAAAAGTTTTGAAGTATATAGTGTCCATTAAAAAGACGATGACTATAAAATTACATCGGTAGTTAACAGTTTATCATACGATTAAATTATCATACGATTTTGTGATACAGTTTTTCATTTTACATTTTTTTTTTTGTGTGAGTTCTGGGAGTATTTTATACAGCCTTCAAAACAAATAAAGAAGAATGCTTTGAAGTTAAATACATTGCTAAGAAATTGATACGATCCTAGAGAGGATATCAGTCCAAAGAGTCACTTCGTTGGTTGATTGGATCAGATCACAAATGATCTTTTGATTGATGAAGCGGATAAATGATGAAGGGTTGACTCTGGGTTTTATGAATGCTTCGAATCGAAACAGAATGGATGCAGCGGATTGATAGATAAGTGATTTTATGAATGATGAACATATCCGATGGATTGAAAGATACTTTCAAGAGTGATGGAGAAACTCTTGAACTACCTGCCTGCTCCAACTTTGGATAAACACACCAAAGTAAGAACAAGATATTGGATTTTACTCCATCAAGATCAAACAGTTTGTAAGGGGATTTTTGATAAAAAGTTTGATAGTCTTATTCATGGCAAAATCAGAATACATATAGAGAAGATAAAAGATTTGAAAAACGTTCATAATAAATGTTCTACATGCAGAGCACCTAGAAAAACAGAATTCAACTCTTTAACTCATTATTTGACTCAAAAACAAAATTCAAAAGAAACCACCCAGAAAATGGGCCTTATTAAGCTTGTTATAAATGGGGCCAGATTTAAGAGTGTGTGAACAAGCCTCATTAAAAACCTTGTTTAAAAAACCCAATGAGAAAAACCAGAACAAGGGAAAAAGAGCATAAGTCACACACCTCCCATGGATAACCCTTAGTTAGCTTGAATCACAACCAGAGTAGTTGGATTAGCTAAGATACCAAGGTTGCTTTCAACATGACTTAGCAATATGTCAATGTCCAATTGGCAACTCCAAAGCTCCTTGCACATCATCGGGTTCAAGCTGCTCCTTAGCTCCTAGTTCAGGTTCAAGCTGCTGGTCCATTATCATATCAGGAATCCTCATGCATATGGAAAAACATACACCGAAAACTAATTTTATCTTTGGAATCTCTTCATCAAAATGTCACCAAGATTTAGCATCCTATTGATCGGCCAAGTTGAGAGTTTTACATTTTTATGGCCAAAACAGCTTGGTAAAAGTTGAAGAGATCACTTGGATCGAACACGCGCGAGGTCATGATATGCTCAAATTTAAACCTTTGAACTACTCTCTCAAATTAAGAGATCAATGTAGTACTTAGGGTATCGAAATCGACAGGGAATCAAAGATTGCACAATAGATTTAAACTTTGAAATTAAGCTAAGCAGGATAATGATAATGAAAAGACAAGTAATCTAAAGAAAGTAAAACGGTTTTGAATATCAATAAAAGAAACGCTAGGCACAGGGAAATAGCAGGTGAATCAGAATTGTAGATAATAAATGATAGATAGGATATGAAGCTCAGTTCCTAAACATGAACACGAATGTAAAATCGATCAGCTGTCGCTGCAAAGATTATCTATGAATAAACCCTAGAAAGCCAACTGTCGTTGCGAATCCTATGAATTTAAACAAGCAATAAATTCAGGTTCAATTGTTCACAAAACCCTAAACCAAATGTCTTTGCGAATAGGAATTTTGCTCATCAAACACTAGATCAGGAAATCAATAAAACTGTCGTCTCTATTAAATATCCTAAGATCAGATTTCAGGTCATGAATCTAAAATCATCAATAAACTCAAGCCAAGATGAAGAACATTCTAATGATATTATCCTAAGCAATCAAATCAGATCTAGCAAAACATCAAATACCTTTGAATTACCCTAAACCTAACAGTGAAATTACTCAGACATAATCAAAGAAGAAAACATGATTTTATTAAGAGATATGTCTAAAAAATCAATAAAATAAAGCATAAGCCTAAACAATGGCTGTAAAAACGTATATATATAGGTACAAAACCGACTGGAAACTTAAAAGTAAACATTTGGAACTTTCGGGCTTTGAACAGACTTCTTCAGATAAGAATCTGGGCTTGGTCGAACAGGGTGTCGATCGACACCCAGAGTTTGGTGTCGATCGACACTGATATATTAGTATTTTGGTCTCTTTTACGTATTGCTTCTTTAGTCTTTTTGGTTCTTTCTAGTTCCTTTTTGTGTCTTTTCAGGTTCTAGGAGGCCTTCAAGCATGGATTGGAGTCAGTGGCGGTCATTGGAGCTAAATGGACGAATCTGGAGAAAAGATGATGATTTTCATAATCGAGCACCTGCTCGGTTTGGATCGAGCACCTGCTCACCCGAAGAATCAAAGAAGCCGTAACTCTCTGGAAAGCGGACCGACCGGTCCACGTGAGGAGACCGACCGATCCACGCCCAAAGATCGTAACCACCTGAAGACAGACCGACCGGTCTGGATTCAGACCGACCGGTCCCATGCCTGATCCGATTTTAACCTATTTTTCTCTATAAATAAGAGGTAGCCACCTCTGAAAAGGGGGGTCTGAAACATTTTTCTAAAACAGTTCTTTTTACGTTTTCTTGGAGATTTGCTGGGGTCCTCAACCCTTGAAACTATTCCTCATTGATTCCTTTTGGATTTGCTTGTAACAATTGGAGGATAAATTCACAACACCCATTGAGAAGAATTCTAATTCCTTATCTTTTCCATTTATCATTATGAATTCTATCTCGTTGATTGCTGCGATTTCATTCTCTATGTTCGAGTAGTCCTCTAGCTAGATTGAGGGATTTCAATGGTGATTTAGGATTGATTAGTGACTGAGCCAAATAGGATAGATTATCATTCATCTTCATCAATTGGGATTCATAACGCTTAGGTTAGCCTGTACACCTAATCTCTGATTTCAAGTTGAACTTATTCACGAAAGTGCTCTAGGTTGCTAGATAACCCATTGGTGAGCAATTGGTGTGTAACCAACGACAGTTGATTGTTACCATCAATTGTGAACAATTCGAACCAATTCATTACTGCTTGTCTTCCTCACTGGATCCAAACGACAGTTTAGGCATTTAGGATGTTAGATAAAGATATTGATGCATCACGACAGTGAGGCAATATTACATTCTTGTTTGAGTTCTAGACCGCACTTAAATTGAATCCTGAATAGATGCTCAGTCCTCAATTCGAAATCACCGGCGAATGACCTTGATCTAGTGCCTTTCTTTATTGAGTCTCATATCGTTTAATTTGCTATTCCGTTTCTTGTTTCACTACAAAATCAAAACCCATATTTTATCTTAGCTTTAAATCAAAATCTATAGTTTCATAGTGTAACCTTGGTCTCTGTGGATTCGATACCTTTTATACTACTGCGATTGTCTGTGCACTTGCAGTTTTATTTGGGTTAAAACTTATACACATCAAGTTTTTGGCGCCGTTGCCGGGGACCAATTGCGTTGCCTTTGAGATTTGATTTTATTTATAGTCTAAGAATTTCGCTAATTTTATTTTTTGTTTTCTTTTGCGTGTGTTTCAGGTGTCTAACTCAGCCAATATGGGCGACGAAACCGATGACCGAGCTGCAAACGGTTATGTAGCCGCTGCTATTCAGAGGCTTGAGCAACAAGTAGCTCAAATGCAACTGCATGCGCGTGAGCAGCATCGCACCATTGGGGATATGGACAATCCCCATGCTTTTTACCGGAACCGAGCTGCTATAGTCCCCCCTCCTGTTGACCGGAATGATTATGAGATCAAACCGCAGTTGATATCGCTTGTTAAGCTACACTTGTTCCATGGACTTCCTGCTGAAATTCCGTTGGACCATATAGAGAACTTCGAGGAGATTTGCTCCACGACGAGCTCTAATGGGATGAACCCGGATTTCCTGAAGTGCAAGCTTTTCCCTTTCTCACTCGCGGACAAAGCTTCCCGTTGGCTCAAGTCGCTACCAGCTGGATCCATCACGACCTGGCCGCAATGTAGAGCAGCGTTCTTGGACCACTTCTACACCAAAACCATGACCGCTAGTATAAGGAACAAGATCTCCACGTTTCAGCAACATTCAGGAGAATCCTTTTGTGAGGCATGGGAACGTTTCAAGGAGTACAAGAGGGAATGTCCACACCATGGATTTACTGATGAGAGTATGCTTGGCGTCTTCTATAATGGTGTTGAGCGGGATTGTAGGAACACTATGAACGCTGCGAGTAATGGTGATTTTATGACCAAAACCAGGGAAGGAGCATATGAATTGATAGAGAACTTGGCTGCAAGTTCCAGGAATCGTTGCCACAATCATGACGACCTTAAACCTGTAAGAAGAGTTGAGTCACTAAGGATAGACGAGCTTACAGAAAAGGTGAACATGCTCCTGAAGAGAAATCAGAAAAGTGTTGAGCTTTGTGAGGACAAAGGAGATGAACAGCATGCTGAGGTGAACTACGTAGGCGAAGATTATGTGCAGAATCAGAGCTCTCAATCCTGTGCATCTAATTCTCAAGACGAGCTGAAATCTCTTATGCATTTGCTTTTACTCGGTCAGCAGAAATACGCTAGTGAGATCAATGTCAAGGTGGATAGCATGTACAATGATCTCAACAGTAAGTTTGAAGCTATATACGCTCATGCAAAGGAGCTTGATATTATAGCCGCTCACACCGCCGATGCAGTTAAGAATATACAAGGAATCCTCCCAAGCAAACCGGTTGTAAACACTAGGGAGCCTGTGGATGCCATCACGCTTGGTAAGGAAAAGATATTCCCACCGAAAAAGGATGAAGAGGTTGCTGGAACTTCTTCTACGGTGCTTCAACGGAACGAACTTGTTAACAAGATTCAGTCGCGTATCTATGAACCCCCAATCCCCTACCCAGTTTCACCTAGAGATCAGAGAGATTCAATCAATTCGGAGAAACTGGATATTCCTGAGAAAATGGCGAGGAGTAATGCAGCACGACCACCATTGAAGAGATTACCAAAGGTTGAAGATCCAGGAAAGTTTGTTGTCCCATGTCTCATCTTCGGAATCAACTTTGAAGATTCTCTGTGTGACTCCGGGTCTAGTGTTAACCTCATGTCAAGGGCTATTGCAAAATCGTTGGGCATTGTTGGTATAAAGCCTTCTCCAATGTCTATAAGGATGGCGAATGCCTCGGTGACAACTTCACAAGGGTTCATTGAGGATTTGAATATCCAGATTGGGGATTGCTTGATCCCGACTGATTTCCAAGTTGTGGAGATGAAAAATGGTTCACACGTGCCCTTGATCTTAGGAAGGCCTTTCCTAGCAACAGTAGGAGCGGTTGTGGACTTACCGAACAAAAAAATAGTCTTCGCTAACGTCGACAAGAAAGTCTCCTACAATACCATATCGGACAGAGATAGCGGTAAGTATGGCTCTTGTGTTGCCATAGACAATGTAACATGGAAGCCCAAAAAGATTAACAAGCGGGACGTAGTAAATCAAGAGAAGAATGGTACAAGTTCGCCTGTAACCTTGACACCACAGAGATGTGTTGGGAACACGATCGAGTATAAAGTGCAGAGCAAGAGTATGTCTAAGCCTTTCTCTAAGGTTAAGGCCATCATCACTCCGGAGTTTAAAGAGAAAGGTCAAGCAGCTATGGCTAGTATGATGAGCAAGGTTATACAACTGAATGTGAGTGGTCGAGGAGCAAATGGACCATGCCTCAACCCACCTCCACCGAGCCCTGATCCGGACAAGAAGGTCTCTAATCCTCATATGGATTCGTCTCAAGCCTAAAACGGAAACACACGTCAAGCTAAACGACGTTAAACAAGCGCTTGGTGGGAGGCAACCCACCTGTAAGTGTACATACTTTCTTTCTTTTTTTTGGTTTTTCAATTTTACCTTTTTTGTTGTCTCTTTATTTTTCCCCAGAATTGTCGCCACAACTCGTTGGATTGGAACTCAGACGATCAGATCGGTCGGTCTATCTCAGGACCGGTCGATCGTGTTCGTCTCACAAGAATGGCCAAGTCTCTGGAAACAAGACCGGTCGGTCCCATATGCCGACCGGTCGATCCCGTCGTCTCACCCAAAGAGCCAAATGTCTCTGGAAATAGGACCGGTCGGTCCTATTTACCGATCGGTCGATCCGAATTGAACAAATCGATCCGTGTAGACAAGACCGACCGATCTAGTATCAGGACCGGTCGGTCCCGCACCCAGGCATGGTTCGCGTAATGGATCCGCGTGCTATACCTCCACTACCCGAAATTGACCCGAATGAAGAAGACGAGCAACGAACAAAGCTCGTTCACGATAAACAAAGACGCTTGACGAGAGCGGAAAAAGCTAAAGAAAAAGCGACCTCTTCTCAACCGGACCCTCCGCGTCGATCGCACAGTTCGCGCAATTCAAATGCTCAATGGCCAAGAAGAAACGGTACTCCCTTCCCCGGAATAGATATACACCCTAGATTAGAACGGAAGGGTTTAGTTAAAGAACCATCGTATGTGAACAAGCAAAAAGGAGACGGTTGGGTTAAGTACAACAGCATCTGTTACAATGGTCTTCTCAATGTTGAGATATTGCCAACTAGAGTTATATGTCATGAGATGCTGCAGAAATATGGTATGTTGGATGAAGTGATAGACTTTCTCAATCGTATGGGTTTTGGAACCATGGCTACACACCAATATCCTCTCTATCCTGAATTAGTACGACAGTTCCTTGCCTCCTGTGAGGTTTATTACCCATCGGATGATCACAGAAGAGCCGAGCATGGTCGCCTATGGTATAAGATCAATGGGACTTCATACAAGATTTCGCTCACAAGATTGTGTAGATTATATGGTTTTGATGAATATTCTCAACGTCTGGAATTCCCTGATCGTCATGGTTTCCGTGAGATCGATCGACTGTGGCACTTGATCGGTTCGGGTCCTGCAACATCGCGCAGCATGAAGCTCACTCTGATCAGGAACCCGATCATCCGTATCATCGCCAAGGCTCTAAGCACTAATATGTTCTGCAAGGAGGAACCGGGAGCTCTGCGTCTTGATGAGTTAGTCTTACTGCATTTCGGGATGCCATATTTAGTATCAGAGATTTACAACGAGTATCCTAGCGATCAGCGCACTAACTTTGGAGCGGTATTTGCACATTTCCTGACGGAGAGGAAATTTAGGGCTCTCGGAGGACCGGGAAAGAAGAAGCAAGAGGTTTGTGGAAGTCTTTTAACTCTAATTTTTATCCACCACGGGATTGATTTTGTAGGCACCGAGGTGATCCCAGCACCTGCACTCTTAGATGTGCAACACCTCATTCAGAGCCGATGGCTAGTTGCGGATAGATGGCAATACACTGATTTGGCTGGAAACCCGCAGTCCATTGCGCTACCTAGTGAGCATGTGCCTCTCACCACCATAGATAATGTGCGATTCTTGCCACCAATCGCACCTCAGGATACCGATCCAGTTGTTCCAATGCGGCACAAGAAGCGCCGCCACATCGGACGAGATTCCGACTATGCAGGTCCTAGTAGTATTCCCGCCAACCCAGAGACGAGGTTCCAGTTTCCACCGTACGAGAACCAGTTCGCCATCTCTCCGCCTTGAGAGACTTGGACCGCACCAGAGCGCACTGATTGGCAGTACATGAGTTTTCAGAAACTCCATAACATGATGTCTAACATTTGGAGTGCCATTTCTTGTTCACGGAGCACAGATGCGGTCCGAGGATCAGACTTTGCTGGAAGTCACATGCCTCCGCCTGCTGGACCTTCCACTGAGCCGAGATCAGATGATGACGCAGCTGACTCCGAGGATCCAATGGATTCTGAGGAGTCTCCAGAGTTCTGATGACGAATTTCTACTCGGTGATATTTTCTTTCACCCTTCTTTCATCATTGTATTATTCCATATTTGTTTCTGTTTTTTTTTTTATTGAGTCTCCAATCTCTTGAACTTTTACACACCGGAGACGGTGTGATTTAAGTCCGGGGGAGCGGTTAGTTATTTGAATTTTCATTGAGTCGGATTTTTAATTGTTTTTAAAATAAAAAAAAAAAACGAATTTCTAGGATTGCATCTGCATTTTTGCATAGGGAACAATGATGAAATTTCCTTGTAAAGTCTCATTTTAGGATTTAATGATATGCCCTCGTTAGAACTCTTTCGATGCATTAACAATCATGAAGTAGAGGCTCATCCATACTTGGATCTTATTTCTTTGAAAGTCCCATCTCATTAGAAACTTGCAGGATCTAGATTCGACTCTATCAATTTGAACTTAATCCTGACTAATCTCTCTCACTTTTGGACTTTGAATCATAACCATGGATAAACACTTGACATTCAAATCATGTTTGCCTTATTTTTACCACTCTTAACTTGATTTGAATGGCTATCTCGATCTAAGTTCATCTTTTAGATGAGGATAGTACCACACCTTTTAAACCCGTCCATTTTGTTCAAGCCCTTGCATATGTTCTTTGAGTGAGGCCTTTTTCTTTGTGTTGCATTGGCAAAATCTTGCAAGCATTAGAGACGACAAGGCAAAGTTTCCAATAGACTAGTTTCTTGTGTCTAAGACTAGTCTTAGGTGGGGAATGAAACCGAAATGGTTAAATGCTTATTTGAATATCTTTGGGTTTGTGGTTGAGTGTGAAAAGAAAGAAAATAAAGAAAAGGAGAAGAAAGAATAAGTTCTAGGGAAGGGAATTAAAAGGACCAGTATATAGCTCTAAGTGTTTGAAAAGAAAACGGCATTCTCCTGGAATAAAATCAAAAGAGAAGAAAATATGCTAGAGAATGCTAAGATAGGAAGAGCTAGTGCAATGAAAAGAGTTTTCCCTAGGATTTTGATCGAAAAGGAAAGAGTAAGGTTGAGAAAGATTTGAAAGAAAAATTTAGCCAAAAGGGCTAGTGGTTAAACATGGGATAGTGAGAAAAGAGAGATAAGAGAATGCAACTAGGGGATAATGGGTAGAACTTTGGATTCCTAGCCTTGTATGCATCAATTGTCTCTTTTCTTTCTTGCTTTTGCTAAATGTGACACTTTCATTTGAGAGTTAACCACCAAAAAGAATATGAACCTTCTCTTTATATCATTTTCAAGCCTTCTTCTACCTAGCCAAATGGTATTGATTCAATTTCCAATTGTGAGACCGCACCAAACACAATAATGAATGTTAAAGAGTTGAATATTTGTTAATTGCAAGATTTCTTTTGAGTCTCAGGATTTGGAGTAATATTTCATAAGTGATGAGTATGGCGAAAGCTTCTTGAGTAGAGTATGTTGTGCATCGAGTTAGTTCTTTTTAGGACATGTTGTTGAACCCTTTAGTGCTTCTTTTGGATTTGAGTTCCCGCCTTCAAACCTCTTTTCCGGATTCGTATTTTCTTGTTTGCTTGCGGACAAGCAAAAGGCAAGTCCGGGGGAATTGATATATTAGTATTTTGGTCTCTTTTACGTATTGCTTCTTTAGTCTTTTTGGTTCTTTCTAGTTCCTTTTTGTGTCTTTTCAGGTTCTAGGAGGCCTTCAAGCATGGATTGGAGTCAGTGGCGGTCATTGGAGCTAAATGGACGAATCTGGAGAAAAGATGATGATTTTCATAATCGAGCACCTGCTCGGTTTGGATCGAGCACCTGCTCACCCGAAGAATCAAAGAAGCTGTAACTCTCTGGAAAGCGGACCGACCGGTCCACGTGAGGAGACCGACCGATCCACGCCCAAAGATCGTAACCACCTGAAGACAGACCGACCGGTCTGGATTCAGACCGACCGGTCCCATGCCTGATCCGATTTTAACCTATTTTTCTCTATAAATAAGAGGTAGCCACCTCTGAAAAGGGGGGTCTGAAACATTTTTCTAAAACAGTTCTTTTTACGTTTTCTTGGAGATTTGCTGGGGTCCTCAACCCTTGAAACTATTCCTCATTGATTCCTTTTGGATTTGCTTGTAACAATTGGAGGATAAATTCACAACACCCATTGAGAAGAATTCTAATTCCTTATCTTTTCCATTTATCATTATGAATTCTATCTCGTTGATTGCTGCGATTTCATTCTCTATGTTCGAGTAGTCCTCTAGCTAGATTGAGGGATTTCAATGGTGATTTAGGATTGATTAGTGACTGAGCCAAATAGGATAGATTATCATTCATCTTCATCAATTGGGATTCATAACGCTTAGGTTAGCCTGTACACCTAATCTCTGATTTCAAGTTGAACTTATTCACGAAAGTGCTCTAGGTTGCTAGATAACCCATTGGTGAGCAATTGGTGTGTAACCAACGACAGTTGATTGTTACCATCAATTGTGAACAATTTGAACCAATTCATTACTGCTTGTCTTCCTCACTGGATCCAAACGACAGTTTAGGCATTTAGGATGTTAGATAAAGATATTGATGCATCACGACAGTGAGACAATATTACATTCTTGTTTAAGTTCTAGACCGCACTTAAATTGAATCCTGAATAGATGCTCAGTCCTCAATTCGAAATCACCGGCGAATGACCTTGATCTAGTGCCTTTCTTTATTGAGTCTCATATCGTTTAATTTGCTATTCCGTTTCTTGTTTCACTACAAAATCAAAACCCATATTTTATCTTAGCTTTAAATCAAAATCTATAGTTTCATAGTGTAACCTTGGTCTCTGTGGATTCGATACCTTTTATACTACTGCGATTGTCTGTGCACTTGCAGTTTTATTTGGGTTAAAACTTATACACATCAGACACCATCATCAAAATCTGATTCTTTGTTTCTTAAGTCTTCGTCTCGAGCGACACACTTGTCCTCGTCGTTCGACACAACTTCCAAATGTTGATTCCGAACTTGCATCTTCGCCACTTCATTCCGTAATGCTCTAAAACTTCCAGTAAACATCTTTGAAGCTCCAATCGTCCTAGTACTTGTAAAGACTCTAAAAACATAGGAAAAACACCAAAAGACTCTAAACATTGGACTTATATCATGGTCTTAAATGGGTAAAAACCATGATATATCAGGTCACATGAAATTGAATTCTACCCCATAATAGACTTGAGCTGACACGAAGATGAAGCTATGACCTCACTAGCCAAATCTTTGAGTATCTCACGTCTCCTTTCCAACTTTTCGAGCTTTTCTGTTTTGATTGGTTTTGTGGAGAAAGTTGCTTTTTTAACGGTCATGCGTTCTTTAGGGTGTACGTGGCCACTTGTTTCTCATCTTCTCGTTGCCACTCGTACCTTTCCCACACAAAAGTTTCAAGATGGAACAATAAACACTCCGGTACACATTTTACATTTTTTTACCTTTTTTGTGCACTAAACGATTTTTGGTACAACAATAATGTACGAAGTTGCCGGAAGAAAGTGTACGAAGTATTGCGCTACCATATAGAATTAGATGACAACAAGTAAGCAATTCAAATCGTGCATGCATGTGTCTGGTTCGTATTAACAAATAGAAACGAATGTAAGTGGAACTTATGGGCAGAAATTAAAGGATAATAAATCAACATTAAAAGCCATGGGTCGACCAATCTTTATTATCCACTAACTATGTTTCTATTTTTATCAATTTGGCTTAGAATTATAAATTGAAATGATTTAAAGGATTCTTTGAATCTTTTAGCCGACTACCTTCTCATTTGGCCTCACCTAATTTATTAATTCATGCCCACCAACGGCAATAGTGTGTCTGTTTCTGTGTTAATGATGTGTCTGTTTTATCAGGATGTGTTATGTATTAATAAGAAAATTAGTCATCATAAACTTTTAGTGGGTGTTATTCAATGATGGATTGTAATGAAGTTTAAATCCAAACATAATCCATTGTTATTCAATGATGGATTCATTAATAGAGTTTTATATCTAAATTCGGACATAAACAATTGCGTCGGACAACTAACAATTTCGGTGGGAATGAAATAAAATTTGTACATTCATTTGCGGAATTGAAATATATATTTCATAGACTATGGCAAAACTGTTGGAATTCCGGTGTGTTTTCTGATGGAGACGTCTATTAGAATGATCGAGTCTTTGGGCACGATGTAATCGTCGCCGTAAGCACTATGATATAGTGTATTTACTTGTCAAAATCAGAGTTAGTTTTGAATGAGAAATGGAGGTTTAAAGTGGGTGGCATGAAAAGCTTGTTGATATGATCGTGACAAGCTCAGAGGAGGAAGAGCCGGAGGTAGTTGGAAGGATCACTCGTTCCAGAGCTAGAGAGATGGCTAAGGAAGCTCACGCCCTCATTGCCGCAGAAGACATCAATCAACTGGAGGCTAAAGCTCACATCTTCAACATCTCTATCCTGAAGAACGAAGAACCCGGTAACAATCAATAAGTAACTTAGGTGATGATTATGTACTCTTTTCCGTGGTGAGGATTTTGGTAGGAAGGAGGTTCTTCTCCAAGGTTTTTAACGAGGCAGAATCATTGCTACGTCAAGTTACTTAGGAGTTGCTGCCAATGGGTAATAATGTGCAAGTCATATCGAGTATGCACTAGTTTAGTAGAGGCGAACCATTTAGGTCCATTTGGAAGGGATGCCTCGTTGTTTTATTTTCAGTTTAAACGTCTCGTAGTTTTATTTAAGACTTCTTGTTATTTTGGGCGTGTGCCCTATTTTCCTTTTTGCCGTGACTATAAGTACTTGAGACATGGCTCTTTTGTTGATCAGTTTTGGAATTAACGTGAAAGAAAAAGCACATCATTGCTCTTCATTCCTTGACTCAAAGTGTTGTCATCTTTGAATCCGATCCTCTTACAAGTTTATGCTTACAAGAAGATCTACTATCAGCCATTACAAATCGCCATCATCACATTCGAATCCATCTCCATTCTTACACAGCGCCGCTGCCATTCTTGCATCATCACCACCACGCCTTCATCCTTCCATATTCGCATCACCTTACAGCCTTTCCTTTGGAGTTGATCACGTGGGATCACATCACGTGGTATCAGAGCCAACTCTGAACCAAAGGCTGAGAACTTTCTAACCCTAATCCGCCATAATTGAATTGATTTTGTTTTTGATTTCGTTTGCATAAAACCTAGGTGAATTGGGATTTTGTTTCTGATTTCGTTGCATAAAACCTAGGTTAATTGGAATTTTGTTGCTTGCTGAAAATCGAAATATTTGTGCTTAATTGTGAATCTGTTTTGTTGCTTCTTAATATCGATTTGTTGTTGCTAGAAATTGGAATTGTTTAGCGTGGAGACTTCTTTTAAAATCTGCAGTTTTCATGTCTTGAATCTTGTCTTTTAAATTTTGCTAGAACAAGTTACTGCGAGTTTTTGGTAATTTGTTTCAGGTACCATGGAGCTTTCGGCTGAGGCCAAGGCAGCTCTCAACAAAGCAATGGCTGAACAAATCAAGGAATCAACTCAAACCATTACAACACAACTCACACAGCAGATCGAACAGCTTAATGACAAGTTCGAAACTCAGATCAGTGATGTTTTGAAAGATCTTAGCGCAAGTGGAGCATAGTCTTCACATACTCCAACCCCTTCTAAAGCGATACGCATAGCTAAAGGTAAAGGGCACATAGGGTCTTCCCGAAGACTACAGCGTGATCCAACACTTTCTGAAGGCAGACCTAAAGCTAAGACTAACCGAAGTCAGATTGGGGGTAAAGAGACAATGTTTAATCAGAAGAGAAACCCGACTGGTACAGATCGAGATGGTCCCAGAGTTGAAAGGCATCAAGAACGTCGACACCGCAGGGAGGAATACATCGCTGGGCATAGAGTCTTCATGGATACAGATCCAGAGTACTACGAGGAGGAAAAAGCTTCTGATTATAGCAGAGAAACTGTGAGAAGAGATCGAGGACGAGGACATGGACGAGATCAGGATCCTCTACGCCAGCAGTTGAGTCATATCAGAATCCAGTATCCTCCTTTCCATGGAACTAATGATCCCGAAGCTTATCTAGATTGGGAAAGGAAGATGGAGTCAAATTTCCTGGTCCAAGGAACCTACGAGCTTAACAAGGTGAAGATTGCTGTTTCAGAATTCCATGGATATGCACTTCTATGGTGGGAGCAGTTGGGAATCACCAGAAACCGCCTCATGGAACCTCCCATTACTACTTGGGATCAGCTTGTTATGCATTTGAGGAAGAGGTTCGTTCCAGCCCATCATCAACGCGAGATACTCAACAAGCTTAGACGTCTCATTCAGGGTACTAAGACCGTCAGAGACTACTATCAAGAGCTGGAGACTTTACTTATCAGGGCTGATCTTAGAGAGGGAGAAGACATGGTTATGTCTAGGTTTCTTGGGGGACTTAACAGAGAAATTCAAGATAAGGTTGAACTCCAAAACTATGAGGACGTACAAGAGATGGTACATAAGGCTGAGTTGATCGAATCTCAGATCAAGCGGAGGATTGGCAAGCCTACCTTCACACCGAGCATAGCTAGTCCCAAGGAGTTCAACAAACCAGCCTATCCTAGGGATACTAGACCGAATACTACTGTGGTTAAGGAAGAGGTGAAAGCTGGAGCTAAGACAAGAAGTGGTAACTACCTCAGCAATACACGGTGCTTCAAATGTCAAGGAATGGGTCATTACTCACGAGACTGCCCAAACAAGAAGATGTTTTTGTTACAAGAGGGAGGAGAGATTGTTCCTCAGGAAGATTCAGAGGTTGAGTCAGAATTAGAAGAAGAAGAAGAAGTTGCTGCCGTGGGTGAGATGTTGGTTGCAAGAAGGACTTTGAGCGTTCAAAACCAACCTGAAGAGACGTGTCAGCGAGAGAACCTTTTTCATACACGATGCTTCATCAAAGAGAAGGTCTGTAGCTTGATCATAGATGGTGGAAGTTGTACTAATGTTGCAAGCAAAGAGCTGGTCAAGAAACTTCAGCTCAAGACCATTCCTCATCCAAGACCGTACAAGTTTTAGTGGATGAATGAAAGTGGAGCTGTAACAGTATCTCAGCAGGTTCTAGTGTCTTTATCCATTGGGAAATATGCAGATGAGGTATTGTGCGATGTGATTCCTATGGGTTCAAGTCACGTGTTATTGGGAAGGCCTTGGCAATAAGATTGAAAAGTCATTCATGACGGCTACACCAATAAGCACTCATTTGAGTTTAAAGGCCGCAAGATTACTCTCCTACCACTTACTCTTAGCGAGGTTTACCAAGACCAGATTCAGACCAAGCTCAAGGAGAAAGAAAAGATCGCCCCCAATATCTACATCAATTACAGTGAATTTTCTAAACTCTTTGATCCTGAAATAACTACTTTCATGTTTGTGTACAAGGAAACCCTTGTTAGTACTAACCCCTCACAGGAGCTTCCTAGTGCTGTGACTGAGATCTTGCAGGAATACATGGACCTTTTTCCAGAAGTATTTCCACCAGGGTTACCTCCAATTCGTGGAATAGAGCATCAGATAGACTTTGTGCCAGGAGCGGCGCTACCTAACAGACCTGCATACAGAACCAACCCTGTAGAGACTAAGGAGCTGCAGAAACAAGTGGAAGAGCTGATGAATAAAGGACATATCCGAGAGAGTTTGAGTCTATGCGCAGTACCGGTGTTGTTAGTTCCTAAGAAAGATGGGTCTTGGAGGATGTGTGTAGACTGCCGAGCTATCATCAACATAACCGTGAAGTACATGCACCCTATTCCAAGACTAGATGATATGCTGGACGAGTTGTGTGGTTCCACGATCTTCTCCAAGATAGATTTGAAGAGTGGGTATCATCAGATCAGAATGAAAGAAGGAGATGAGTGGAAGACAACGTTCAAGACAAAGCAAGGACTCTACGAGTGGCTAGTCATGCTGTTTGGCCTCACCAATGCTCATAGCACCTTCATGAGATTAATGAACCATGCCTTGAGACCGTTCATTAGGGTATTTGTGGTAGTCTACTTCGATGATATCCTCATCTACAATAAAGGTTTGGAGGAACATCTGGTCCACATCAGATCGGTTCTAGATGTTCTTCGCGCTCAATCTCTTTTTGCTAATTTAACTAAATGTTCATTCTGCACTAATGAGATTGTCTTTTTAGGTTTTGTAATAAGTGCAGATGGCGTGAAAGTTGATGAGGAAAAGTTCAAAGCAATCAAGGAATGGCCAAGTCCTAAAAACGTAGGAGAAGTCCGAAGTTTCCATGGACTAGCAGGGTTCTACAGGCGGTTCGTGAAGGACTTCAACACCATTGCTTCTCCCTTAACCAAAATTATCAAGAAGAATGTTGGATTTCAATGGGGAGAGGCACAAGAACAGGCCTTTACAGCCCTTAAAGAGAAACTTATCAATTCTCCTTTACTTGTACTTCCTGATTTTCTTAAGACTTTTGAGATTGAATGCGATGCTTCTGGTGTAGGTATTGGTGCAGTTCTTATGCAGGATAAGAAACCAGTTGCATATTTCAGTGAGAAATTAGGAGGATCAACACTGAATTATCCCACATATGACAGGGAGTTGTATGCTTTGGTGAGGGCGCTTCAAACGTGGCAGCATTACCTATGGCGTAAGGAATTTGTCATTCATACTGATCACGAGTCGTTGAAGCACCTGAAAGGTCAACATAAGCTTAATAAAAGACATGGGCGATGGATGGAGTTCATTGAGACATTCCCATACGTTGTTAAGTATAAGAAAGGTAAGGATAATGTCGTTGCCGACGCATTATCCCGGAGGTACACTCTCATTACTACTTTACCTTCGAAGCTAATCGGATTTAAACACATCTTAGATCTTTATGAATCTAATTCTGATTTTTCTGAGAATTATGCGAAGTGTCATAAGTTTGCTTTTGAGAAGTTTTATAGGCAGGATGGATACTTGTTCTTCAATAATCGCTTGTGCATCCCTCGTGGGTCTATCCGAGAGTTATTAGTCCGAGAAGCTCATGCAGGAGGACTTGCTGGTCACTTTGGCGTCACCTAAACCCTGCTTGATCTTCAGGAACATTTCTATTGGCCTAGCATGAAGAAGGACGTTGAAAAGGTTTGTTCAAGGTGTGCTGTTTGAAAACAAGCTAAGAGTAAGGTGCAACCTCACGGTTTGTATACTCCCTTACCTATACCGTCTCATCCTTGGACAGATATTTCGATGGATTTCGTTATTGGCTTACCTCGAACCAAGAATGATCGAGATTCTATCTTCGTTGTTGTTGACAAGTTTAGCAAGATGGCTCATTTCATAGCTAGTCATAAAACTGATGATGCTGTCCAAGTAGCAGATTTGTTCTTCAAAGAGGTGGTGAGACTTCATGGGATGCCTCAAGTGATAGTCTCTGATCGCGACACCAAGTTTTTGAGTCACTTCTGGCGTACACTCTGGGCTAAGTTGGGCACCAAGCTAGCGTTTTCAACGACTTGTCATCCACAAACCGATGATCAAACCGAGGTGGTGAATAGGTCGCTGTCAACTCTATTGAGGACGATGGTGAAAAGCAATCTGAAGTCTTGGGAAACATGTCTACCTCATATCGAGTTTGCTTACAATCACACTAAGCATTCTTCTACTCTTTTCTCCCCTTTTAAAATTGTTTATGGGTTTAATCCCTCTTCTCCACTAGACTTGATCTCTTTGCCTTTGAAAGAAAGGGTTAGTTTGGATGGCAGGAAAAAGGCTGAACAGGTGCGCAAGATTCATGAGAAAGCTAAGGAGAACATCAAAAGGAGGACCAAGCAATATGAGCGCTACGCCAACAAAGGAAGAAAGGAACTAATTTTCGAAGAAGGAGATCTGGTGTGGATCCATCTGAGGAAGGATCGATTTCCAGCTAAACGCAAGAATAAGCTAATGCCCAGAGTTGATGGACCATTCGAAGTCATCAAGAGGATCAATAACAATGCCTACCGAATCGATCTCAAAGGGAAGTATAATGTTTCTGATGCTTTTAATGTTTCTGACTTGCTTCCTTATGTTGCAGATTCAGATTTGAGGACAAATCCTTTTCAAGAGGGAGAGGATGATATGATCGTGACAAGCTCAGAGGAGGAAGAGCCGGAGGTAGTTGGAAGGATCACTCGTTCCAGAGCTAGAGAGATGGCTAAGGAAGCTCACGCCCTCATTTCCGCGGAAAACATCAATCAACTGAAGGCTAAAGCTCACATCTTCAACATCTCTATCCCGAAGAACGAAGAACCCGGTAACAATCACTAAATAACTTAGGTGATGATTCTGTACTCTTTTCCTTGGTGAGGATTTTGGTAGGAAGGAGTTTCTTCTCCAAGGTTTTTAACGAGGCAGAATCATTGCTACGTCTTGTTACTTAGGAGTTGCTGCCAATGGGTAATAATGTGCAAGTCATATCGAGTATGCACTAGTTTAGTAGAGGCGCACCATTTAGGTCCATTTGGAAGGGATGCCTCGTTGTTTTATTTTCAGTTTAAACGTCTCGTAGTTTTATTTAAGACTTCTTGTTGTTTTGGGCGTATGCCCTATTTTCCTTTTTGCCGTGACTATAAGTACTTGAGACATGGCTCTTTTGTTGATCAGTTTTGGAATTAACGTGAAAGAAAAAGCACAGCATTGCTCTTCATTCCTTGACTCAAAGTGTTGTCATCTTTTGAATCCGATCCTCTTACAAGTTTATGCTTACAAGAAGATCTACTATCAGCCATTACAAATCACCATCATCACATTCGAATCCATCTCCATTCTTACACAGCGCCGCTGCCATTCTTGCATCATTACCACCACGCCTTCATCCTTCCATATTCGCATCACCTTACAGCCTTTCCTTTGGAGTTGATCACGTGGGATCACATCACTTGTGAAGCTTTAAAATTTGGCTAAGTATAAAAACTAGCAAATGTCCCACATTGGAAATTAGGATTAAATTCCTTAAGTATATAAAGTGGATAACTCATAAAAAGATTTTAAAAAACCGTGTGTACAATTTGGTGTATTGGAAAGAAGATATATCTGGACCGGACTTTGGTTTTGGTTTCAGGATTGTGCAAATAGACCTAGTATACAAGAATTATTCTTTTGGTCTTGATTTTAATTTAATAAAATATTGACTAGGTCAATATAATTCTCTTTTTTTTTTTTTTTTTTTTTCACAAAACACACTTTTCTATTAGTTAAACGAATACATTGTCTGTATCAGTACACCAATAGGGGACCGAAGTGCTAATAAAAGAAAAGATCCTATCTCGCGTGCGTGCATTCCTTGCTAAGAAATTCGCTCTCGATAAATTCTCCCGTTGTCAGTAGATGAGATTAAATTCAGGGAAGGATTCCCGAAGGATTGCCAATTCACGCAACTCCGGCTCGAAGCCGGGCCACTCATGTGGCGCATCAACCATCTTCACTAGATCCCTTGAATCCGTGACGAAGGTTGAGCAAAAACGTTGTTTTTGAAGTAGAGATCTCATGGCCCACAGTAGCCCGTGGAATTCTGTGTGGAGGGGGGAAAGACTTCGGTTGTATCCTTGTAGGCCCAGTAGGTCTGTCGTCCCGTCCTGAAGTTGTAAAATCCAACCCACCCCACTCGTTTTGTCTTCTCTCTTCCATGATCCATCGACTAGGCACGTGAAGGTGGCTGATGGTGGGTCCTCTGTGACAGATGGATGCAATTGTGGCCTTTGATCCGGGATGTTTGCCTCTGACCAATCTCGTGCTTCCTTCATTGCGTGGGCTAGAGTTGCTGCTGCTTCCCGGTTCACCGCGTTGAAAACCTTGTCATTTTGTGCTTTCCATATATACCATATAATCCAAGGAAAGGCCTTAGAGGCCTCGTCTGTATCCCTTTGACGTGGGATGCACCAGAAGAGGAAGTCTAAATTGGCTCTTAAGTTCTCTGACGGGAAGACATGTGTATCTGTCGGTAGACCAGTTAGGTCCCAAACCGCTTTTGCTGACGGACATGTGAAGCACGCATGGTTAATTGACTCAATTGGGTCAGAACATCTGGGGCAGTTCGCTGAATCCCTGATGTGTCTAAACTTGAGACGCTCGTTTACTGCCACCGCTCCTGCTAAACATTGCCATATAAAATGATGTAATTTATTTGGGGCGGGAAGTTTCCATACATGGGCTTTGAGCGGGTTATCAGACGGTAGCTGTAGCAAAAACTGTGTATCTGCATCCTTGTATGTCCTGGCTAGCTCATAACTCGACTTCACCGAGTAGAGCCCGGATTTGGTATAATGCCAGCAAAAATTATCTTCCGATACTCTTGGGGGGAGTCTCATGCTTAGAAGTCTTAGCACATCTTGGGGGTGCACATTGGCCTGAATTGCCTGTATATTCCACCTTTGGTTCGGTTGGTGAATAAGATCCGATACTCGAAGCTGTGGGTTGACCGTGTCGTCCCGTCTGATTGCCGGGCGTGATTTCGTGTCTGGTATCCAATTGTCTCTCCAGACCGATGTACCGTACCCATTGCCTATAAGTTTGCGTGAACCTTGAATCACCAACTCCTTTGAAGACCATATACTTCTCCATCCGTAGGATGGTCGATTAGGTTTTGGCGAATGGAAATGGTGCATATACCGAAAGTATCGCCCCTTGAGAACTCTGGCTGCCAGAGAGTTTGGGTATTGGTGAAGTCTCCACAACTGTTTTGCCAAGAGAGCCTGATTAAAATCTTCGAAAGACTTAAATTCGATACCGCCCTGATTCTTGGGTAAACAGAGTTTCTTCCACGCAATCCAGTGTAGTCCCTTTGACTGGGGCTTGGAACGCCACCAAAATTGGGAGACTGCACTGGCCAACTTCCTGCATAGGCTTTTAGGCAGAAGAAAACTCGACATCACATATGTTGGAATAGCTTGGGCGACTGATTTAATTAAAACTTCTTTGCCTCCTTTTGATAGGAACTTTGCTAACCATCCATTAATACGACTATTAAGCCGGTCGTGGACGTATGCGTAAATTTGCATTTTGGAACCTTGAAGCTGTTCCGAAATACCTAGGTATTTTCCGGTTCCTCCTACGTTCATTATTCCCAGACGTTCTTGAATGGCCTGACGATCTTCCGTGGGGACGTCTTTACCGAAGGTAATAGCCGACTTGTCTAAATTCATGCGTTGTCCTGATGCATTCCCATACTCGGTAAGTATCTGTAAAATCTTGTCACTTTGTTCAATATTTGCTTTACAGAAGAAAAGGCTATCATCTGCAAACTAAAGATGGGACACTGGGGGGCTAGCATACGCTACTTTAATGCCTGATAGCATTCCGGCCGATTCCGCAGCTTTTAGGTTGGATATTAAGACTTCTGTACAAAGGATAAAAAGGTACGGTGAGAGAGGGTCTCCCTGACGAAGTCCCCTTGAAGGGGAAATTGATCCACGTGGGTCTCCGTTAAGGAGCAGGTGGTAAGTAACCGAGTTCACACATGGCATGATCCATGAGATCCACTTGTCTGAGAAACCCATCTTCTGAAGAAGACACTCTAGAAAACTCCACTCAACGCGATCATAGGCTTTACTCATGTCTGTTTTAATTGCCATAAATTCCTTACGGCATTTCTCTTTAGTGACCAAAGCATGGAATGCTTCTTGGGCTACTACGATGTTATCGGATATCATCCGCCCCGATATAAATGCTGATTGGGTTTCTGAAACCAGAAGTGGTAAAAGTTTTTTGAGACGTTGGCATAAGACTTTCGAAATAATCTTATAACTAACGTTACAAAGGCTGATTGGTCGGAACTCCTTCATTTCCCTTGGCCGTTCATATTTGGGGATAAGACAGATATTGACCTCATTCATACTAGGTTCCATCTTTCCTAAAGCCATGAAACCCTGAACCATCTCTACTATTTTCGGTCCCAAGATATGCCAGAATTTCTGGTAAAAAAGAGCAGTCATCCCATCGGGTCCCGGGGCTTTTTCGGGGTGGATTAAGAAGACTGATGCTTTGACTTCTGCCGCTGATATTGGTCGTGTGAGGTTGTCATTCATCTCCTGTGTTACCGTGCATGGGATATGCCTCAAGGATGTTTCGAGGTCCGAAATACCCGCCGTGGTAAACATATCATCAAAGTATTCAATTGCAATCTGTTCAAATTCTGCTTCTTGTTTGGTCCATGTCCCACTAGAGTTTAAAATGCCTATAATTTTGTTTCTCGCCCTTCTCTGTTTTGTGGAGGCATGGAAGAATTGGGTATTCTGGTCCCCTGCAACCATCCATAACACTCTACTTTTCTGTTGCCAAAAGATTTCCTCATCTGTCAAAGCTATTCGTAATTTCTCTTGTGCTTCCATCACCTCTTCCGAGGATGCCGAATCATCGCTCTGGAGCCTGTCCAGTTCCTCCTTAAGGTTTTCAATATTCTCTCCTGAGTTTTGTTGGTCAGTCTTTCTCCAACGAGAGATGAGCTTCCGGCATAACGAGATACGGTCATTGATATCCAGAGTAGGATCTGGATCATCTGGGGCCCAACCTTGTTTTATAATGTTCTCAAAATTAGGCTTTGCTAGCCATCGTTTGTCAAACCTGAACTTCTTTGTTCCTTGGAAATCTCTGGAAGTAATTCGAGTAAGTACCGGTCGATGATCTGAACCCATAAATCTTAGATATTCTGCTTTAGTATGGGAGAACATATCGTGCCAGTCCTCGTTACCCATTGTTCTGTCTAGGCGGCATCAGATGATGTTTTGTCCTCTTCTACCCACCCAAGAAAGGGGGTTCCCTGAGAAGGGAAAATCAATCATGCCACAGTTACTTCGCATGAGCCGGAAGTCCAGAAAGGAAGTTTCACGTCGAGTTCTACCTCCTGTTTTCTCATGGTGTCCTATTATTTCGTTAAAATCTCCTGTCATCAACCATGGTCCGTTACGAGTGGATCCAATTTGGCTTAAAGAATTCCATACTTGGTTTCGTCGAGATAAAACGGGTTCTCCATAAACAAAAGAGATGAAAACTTTATTACCATGAATTGTAGCCAATACATCGATAATATTTTTATTGAAAGAAAGGACTTGAATTTGAAACTCGGGTAAAGCCATAAGGGCTAGACCTCCACTAAAACCACTCGGGTCAACTGTAAAAAGAAAATCATAACCAAACTCTGCTTGAAGTTCTTGTAAATAATTTCTCTCGCGTTTCGTTTCTATAAGAAAAATTATTCCCGGGAATAGTCTTCTATGGAACTCACGCAATCTACGAACTGTCAGGAAGCCTCCGACTCCCTGACAGTTCCAGCTCAAGATCATTTAATCGACCTCCGGTGGTTTCTCCTCAACCACCGGATCTTCAATTTTCTTCGGTCTCTTTCCCTGAAAAGGAACCGTCTCCGAAGTTGACGGGGGTAGCTTTCCATAAAGGGACTTATCATCCCTAAGTGAATTGGCTACGGCGAACGCGGCTTGTTTCTGGATTTTGGCACTCCTAAATGGGCTTTGCCTAATCTTTTTTCTTACTCCCAAAGCCTTTTTAAGTCTAGTGACTTGTGGAGACTTCGGCTTTGGATGAGCCAAATTTTGGCCCAATTTAGATTCCTCTCCAAAGATGTCCTTCAACGGGGAGATTAGCTCGTCGAACTCAGCCGCCGTAATTTTCACCGCCTTCGACTTCGACGATTTGGCCATCTCCGCCTCCCGTACTCGGTTCTGCTCCCCGATTTCCTTCGCTGCCTCCTTTCAGAGCTTATGCTGTGTGATGATTAGATCATCCCTTCTTGCCTCTTCTGCCGTTTCTCGATACCAGCTCGCACGGTGAGACACCAGTCCCGGTTGTTTCTCTGCGGCTACCTTAGGGCTTCTCTCCAGATCTCGTCCCTCTGGTTGTGTAACCAGAACTTGATTTTCTGGGTTCGTCTCATCGTTTCTCAGGTGAGGATTTGGGTTCTCTCCTGACGAATCTCTTTCATCGGCTTGATGGAAACTTCGCTTCACCCATTCTTTTGTCGGTATCTTCCCTTGATCTGCTTCTGGAGCTTTTGCTTTGCTCCTAGTCTGGTCAATTTCCTGGAGGAGATTACGCCGGAGTGGTTTCTTCGCCGGGACTTCTGCATTAGGGCTGACGGGAATGTTGTCGGATCTCTTCCCAATATCTCTAGTAAGAGACACCGTATCTGCAGGAGGAGCTTCAGGTTGATGGTGGCGATGGCCTCTCCTGTCAATCTCCTCTCTATAGCTGCGGATTGGGGCTCTGCGATGACGACCGAAGCGCTGCATCGGACAGTGATATTTATCATGGGTGATGCAATCACAAATCCTGCAAGACTTTTCTAGCTTCTCGTATTTGAAGGTGACTCGAATGATGATCCCTTCTCCGAAGTTCAATTCCTTTTCTCTGACAAGAGGTCGAGATCCTTCAAGGACCACTTGGACTCGAGGAGGTTGCGACTGCCACTCCCATTTCAGTAACTCTCCTAGCTTCTCACCAATCTTTCTGATTCCTTCTTCGTAGCAGTAGAATTCAGGAAGCCCTTCGATTGTGATCCAGAAAGTGATTGTTGATGGAAAGTCTTCTCTTATAGATGGTACCCATCTTTCCAAAGTAAACATCCATCCATCGAAATGGTATGGACGATTGTCTAGGACCCTTAAGAGGTCAGCTTCTTCCTTAAATCTGAAATGGAATTTTCCTTTCCCGGTATCTAGCCCTTGCACTCTGCCTTCACACTTCCAGACAGTGGGGAGAACCGTTATCAAGTTCTTAACGCGGTGAGCTTGTGCCTCTGGATTGAGCACACGGCCTGCCAAGGTAAGGTCGAATTTTTTGAGCATTGCTTTTGTATTGAACGCATGCATCTTGATTGGCTCTGACTTCTTCTTCTCTTGTTTCCTTTCATGATTGGAGGCTATCAATTTGCCGTACAGAGACATGGTGAGAGGTAAAGAGAAGGGGGAAAGGGAGAGTTGTTTGCACTGTGAGATGAGGACACACAAGGCAAATCGATGAGTGACAGATTTCTCCACGAAATGGATTATAAGGGAAGGTTGGTTTAAAGTGAATCCCTCAATCAACGTCCCTTTTGAATCTTTAGATTTTATCTGGTTTAATCTTTTCTTTCTCCTTTTGATTGGGGTCATTATTTTGATTGTATCACTTTCGGATAACTCTCCCTGATTTGGGAATAATTGTGATCTGTTATTGATTGTGATCTCCTTGGTGATTACAGGATCCTTGATTTGTGCAAATCTCGGAATTTTAGCTGTTAATCTGATGGAGAGTAAAAGGGAAAACGGATCTTTCCTCTTTTGACTGGGAAATTGTGATGAGGAAGACCAAATCACAGTCCAGAGATTTGCAGTAATGGTATGAGATTGAAGGAAGATTCTCAAACATTCTGAAAAGGGAGTTATGGGTAAACAATTCCCAAAGAAACATAAGATCTCGGCTAGGCGTGCAGGAGAGGGGTTTTTGCTCCACCGGTGGCGTGGTCGTCGCCGTGAGAAAACCTGAGGCATAACGGTCCGGCATAATTCTCTTCTAATTAAATGAATTTGAACGATGAAAATTAAGTTAAATGAAAATCAGTTTTGGTTTGGTTTGTAACTTAATCGACGTGAACATTTATGCAGAGAATCAATTCTCCTTCCTCCCTTTATTGCTTGCTCATACGTTGAGTTGTTTGAGTTATTCTGATTATAAAATCAAGGTCTTCCTCCTCTCATGACAATAAAGTGAATGATGAACCACATCTCTCACAATCATTTTTTAGTTTAGTTTATTCGGTGTATGAGAGTATAACACAAAATCTAGTGTTCGTGTGATTTTATTGTTGGATGACGCAAAATAAAATCGATTGTAGTTGTATCGTGGGATTTGGAACGTCATGCAACCGTCACACTACGGAGCGTTTTCAGAATTAAGGATAGAGATTGTATCTCGCCTCTACAAATTCGTTCTTATCTTAAATCATGTATCGGTATTTTCATTATTGTAATATCGTATTTATATATTTTATTTCATAAATATCAGTTTGCCAATATGTAGTAAATTAATTTCCTCAAAAACAAGGTTCACAGAACACCGAAATTGTAAGTTATATTTCCATTCACAGATATTGAAAAATGTTAGAGATCCTCCATTTTTAAAAATATATATGTAGATCGCTTCTTAGACTAATATTTTTCTTAATATATTTGGAAGGGGTAAAAATCAATTTAAAATGGAACGTAGAGAAGAATATGGACAATGGGCTTCCAGACAAAGGCCGTAGATCTCTACAATACAAGGTACAGTGTTTATACACACGTGATTTATGACAGTTTAATTATCTGTAGAATCTTTCTCTGACCATGTGACCGTATTAAACGCGATTTTACGTGTAAAATAATCATTAAATCATGCAAATAGATCGCTCTTATTTTCATGCATACGTGATAATTAGGTTTATCGTATGAAGATTAGGGTAATCTGCAAGTAGCAGAAAATAGGCTTTAAATAGTCTTCTTAATAAATTTAGGATGTCTGAATTGTTTTATTTTTTTGTCACAGAAAAGTAAAAGTTAAAAGGGAAATTGTGTGCAATAATCATAAAAAAAAAAAAGAATTGTCTATTGTCATTTTCTTAAATATATAGCTATGGTTTGGAAACACATATTTGGTCTATAATCTATATATTATACATAATATATTCCTCGATAGTTAATTTATCCATGTTCGTAACGTAGCGTTGAAGGAAGGGTACAACCACATTTCGATCCCGATCCAAGTTCTCTTCAAATCTCACGATCGAGAAATTCGTAATACAATATCCTCAAGACGTCATAAGAAGTACTTTTGCGACATGATATCTCTTTGGCTAAGATAGCTGTTCTTGAAAAGTTAGCCGTTTTGAGTGCGATTTTGTTTTTTAATTCTTTTTTTGCCAAGATTGTATATAATCGTAGGATTTGCTTGAAGTAAAATCTACTTTCATTATTCAATGATATTTACATGCTTAGCAAGGAAAAAAACGTAGCGTTGAACACCATTTCTTGCGTTCTATCTCCTCTCCTGTGCTTTCAAAAATCCACAATCCCACTGAATCACCGGATGTCCGGATCATTTTTTTTCGTAAATCGGGATGTTATACAAATGACCGAATACGAATGCAATTTACTTACCAACCAATAATAGTACCAAAATTTAAGTTAAAAAAAAGAAAAGGAAAAAAGCAAGTGGTAAGAGTTTAAAGTGAAGCCCTTTTTCAAAAAAAAAAAAAGAGTTTAAAGTGTAAAGAGGAGTGGTGGTTATACGGATTCCATACGGCTCACGTGAAAACCTGATTCATTGTTACATCACCTTTCCATTTTGCCCGGTCTAACTCTCACCTCTTACAGCTGTAACTCGTTCAAACATTTTTGTTTTTCCTGTCTACCAATTCAAACATTTTACCAGTATTAAGTTAACACAATATATAACTTCTTTAAAAGAGATATAACTCAAAAAAAAAAAAAAAATCGATTTTGTTTTTGTTTCTCACCTTTTAGGCTACAAGAGACGGGTTCATTAACCTAATATTAATCTGACCGTAGAGAAAGAAACTCGATCCCGATTTAAAATGTTGCAGATTTTTGTTAGAATTCTGATACCACTAGATCGAGTTCACTTCTCATTTTTTTTCTCGATTTTATGAGTTATTTATTTATCTTCGTGAAGTAGTCATACACTTTGTAATTTGTAGCTAAATAATCACTCTTAATTATTGTTTTAGAAAGTTGGGGAATTTGCTAAAATAGGCCACATTTAAGCATAAAATGTCTCAATACACCTTTCTTGTTGCTTTTCGATAATACCCCTACGTGGTGGGAAAAAAAATTAAATAATAAGTTTTTTAATTTTTAAAAAATATGTAAATTATAAACATATCATGAATAGAGTTTTTGTGAAAACATTTTTTTTTTAAAGTAAAATGCATATTGTATAATGATTGTAGTTTTGTGTTCTACTGATAGTAGAATGTAGTAGAATTTAGATTCTGCCGATTTCACACAAATCTACCATGTGTAGAACATATGTTCTACATAGTGAACGTTCTAGTATTTCGTAGAATTCCGTTGAATTTCGATTCTATTAAATATGAAGTTTCTACCACTTGTAGAATTTAAAATCTACCATTTTCAATAAATTCTAGAGAAATTTTGAGTTATGCCACTATTGGCATGCCACTTTTCAATTATGCTATTGTTTTAAAATTATTACCAGCGTGCTACTGTTCACTTAAATGAAAAAAAAAATAGATCTATTTTTCTCTCTCATCTCTCTCACGTTCATCTCCCAGATCCAAAATTTTTTTTCTCATCCAAATTTCGTTTTTCTATCACTGAATTCGATTCTCGTCATCTCTAATTTCACTATCTCTGATCTCTGTCTCGATTTCCGCTAAGAAGATTTGAGAAGACGAGAAGATTTGAGAAGATTTCCGCTAAGATTCGAGCAGATTTAGGAAGAAGAAGAAGAAGAAAAAGATCTCAAAGCAAATTCAAACACAAACGACTGTAAATTTTTGAGTTTGGGTTAACTATTATGCATTTATGGTATAGATTTTGGGTGGGGGGGATGGGGGTAGGGTTTTGCCTTTACTTTATAAAACTGTAAAAAAAATCTTATAAAACTGTTAAAAAAAATTATAAAGTTTTTAAAAGGTTTAGTAAAACTGTTAAAAAAACCTTATAAAACTATTTAAAAACCGTGTAAAACTGTTTATAAGGTTTTTGTAAAGTTTTATAAGGTTTTTGTAAAGTTTTATAAGGGTTTTAAACACTTTTATAAGGTTTTTAAACAATCTTATAAATCTTTTAAAAACTTTACAAACCTTATAAAAACCTTATAAACCTTTTAAAAACCTTATAAATTATCAAACTGTTCAGTTTTTAATGACATGTAAAAAAGTCTTATAAAACTGTTTAAAAACTTTATAAAAACGGGAAAACCTTAAAAATAACAAAAACCCAGATTTGACCAAAAAAGCAACCAAAACCCAGATCTGACAAAAAAATAACCAAAATCCAGATCTGAACAAAAATCGATTCAAAAGCTCAAATTTGTAACCCAAATCGAATCAAAAGCTTAGATTCGTGACCAAAATCCAATCAAAAACTCAAATTTGTAACCAAAATCGAATTTTTTTAAAAAAATTCATTGATTGAACTTCTTCTTCTTCTTCTTCTTCTTCTTCTTCTTCTTCTTCTTCTTCTTCTTCTTCTTCTTCTTCTTCTTCTTCTTCTTCTTCTTCTTCTTCTTCTTCTTCTTCTTCTTCTTCTTCTTCTTCTTCTTCTTCTTCTTCTTCTTCTTCTTCTTCTTCTTCTTCTTCTTCTTCTTCCTCCTCCTCCTCCTCCTCCTCCTCCTCCTCCTCCTCCTCCTCCTCCTCCTCCAATTCAGGAAATCAAAATCGATTGAAGGAATTTACAGAGATTTACATGGACGAAAGAGAATCGAAAATCCTAAATCCATAACCCAAATCCGATTTGCAATTTCAAAGAAGAGAATGTTGTGAGAGAAAAAAAATTCGGACCTGGGCGTGAGAGAGATGAGAGAGAAATGTGAGATTTTTTTTCTTCATTAAGTCAGTGAACAGTGGCACACTCGTAATGATTTTGTGAACAGTGGCATATTTGATTAATTTTTGGTGAATAGTGGCATATTTGCAATTGCCCCTAAATTCTACCATATGTAGAAGGCTGTTTCTACCAACAGTTCTACCAATTCGTCGTGTATCTACCAAATCGTAGAATCTTGTTTCTACCAAATTAGTTATAGTTTCCTAAAATTTAGGAATGAATATTTAGTTGCCAAAAATGAAAAGATTTACTAATTTAAAAAGAATTATGACTAAACTCCGAAATAAGATGAAATTAATTTCCTAATTTGAATATCTCACAAATATTTTTTAAATTAGTTTTTAAAAATATTTTTTGAACTATATATGTTTTTAATTGATTTTCGTTTTTCAAATATATATTATCTAAGTAAACTAATTTTTTTATAAAATTTGTATATTAGGTTTTTTAAAATATATATATTTTTAGTAGTAAATATGTTTTAATTGATTTTTCTTTTCAAATATATATTATTTAAATAAACATATGTTTTTATAAAATTTGTATATTATATATGTTTTTAATTGATTTTTCATTTTTAAAATAAATATTGTTTAAGGAAACTGATTTTTTTTCTTTTTTTCAGATTTATAATAATTTATTTTATTTTCTTTTTTAAAACAAATTTTAATAAGAATTAATAAAAACCTTTAGTAATTATAAAATCAATGGTAAATTTGGAATTTGAAAATACAAAAGCCTAATGAGACATTTTTATGAAAAATAAATTCTAATAAGACATTTTGCCACTAAATGTGGCATAATTTAGCAATTTTCCCTAGAAAGTTCTATATGCTAAATCGGCGATGATTTAAGGGGTGATTGGTGTTTTAATTGTAGAGACTTTAGGTGTAACACCCAATTTTTTTTTTTTTTAAACTAACATTTCTACTGCGGAAAACAACATAAACAATTAAACCAACTTAATTCTTCAATAAAACCATAGAATAAAATTCCTTAAACCAATTAAATCCAAATATCAATTTCAGGAATGAAATAATTCTAGCAACCTAAACAACCGGTTCGCTAGACTAAACAATAAAACCATAAAACCCTATCATCCTCTTCTCTCGGCCTCGATTCCACGATCACACTTTTCCTTTACCTGCAACTTAAAGGGAAAAACAGAGTTGCGTGAGTATTATCATAAATACTCAGTGGAGCGGTCATCCCGCTAACAATTTATCACAAACCACATTTAATGACAAATTCCAAGATTATTCATTAAATAAAATCCAAATTAATATTTAATCCAATTCCGATTAATTAACCAATTCCCAGTTAGATTAAGCCATTTTCGTTTTTACAATAATTCACACAAAGTTTGACAAACAATAACGGGTGTCGATAGACACTCCACCATGGTGTCGATCGACACTCGTCTAAACGAGTATCAACTTTCCCGCAGGGTGTCGATCGACACAGCCACTAGGCGTCGATCGACACTCTGTTCCTGAGACCAGAAATCGAGCCTATCCTCACACGGCTCGTCTCAGAAAGCAGCGAACACAAAAGCAACACGAAACAGCACGATTCGTTCACGACACAGAGGCAAAACAATCGTTAATACATCGAAATATCAATCACATGATCCATCAATCAATTTACCAGCGAATTCTAGCATTCCTAAGCGATCACACACTCACCTTTGAGTATTTGGGATCGAAACGGCTAAGAACACGATGGACGAAACCCCCTACAAGGCTGGAACGACTCTGATTCTACGCTCAAACCGCAGGAACTCGCCACAAACTCACACCGAACTATCCGAACAAGGAACTTCTCGAGAAACGAACAATTCACAAATAACTCACGATTCTCACTCAAAACTCTCGATTTTCTCTGCAATTTCTCTGATTCTGACGGCCACAAGTCGGCATAAGACTTATAAAGGCAAAACCCTAGGTCTAAACCACTAAACCGAGCCAAACCGCGATTAAAATTTTAACCCGATCGGTCAAAAACGCATGGTGTCGATCGACACTTCCCATGGGTGTCGATCGACACCCTTGCCGAATTTCTAATTTTTGGTTTGGGATGTTACAATTCTCCCCCACTAACAATTGATTCGTCCTCGAATCCCGACAAAACCGACCATCACACACATACCTGACCCAAAACCTATCACATTATCCGGGATCATAACACTCGATCCCCAAAGCTCTCGTTCCGTCTCATGCTTATATGCCTGTTATCAGACATATATTACTCTTAACTCATTCCACACCACTCTCACTCGCAAAACGCATCCCTTGAGCGATCGGTGTCACACCACTCCCACTCTCGGGACGCATCCCTCAAGCTATCGGTGTCCCGCACCTCTCTTACTCACAGGATGCATCCTTTGAGATATCGGTGCCTCGTGCCCCTTCAACTCTCAGGACGCATCCCTTGAGCTCCGGGTACACAGGAAAAGCTAAACAATCCCTCGAGAGAACGTATCCTCTCCAAAAAATGAATGAGTTGCTCGGGACCGCAGTCCCTAGAGTAATAAATTCTAAAACGTTTATAAACATCTATCGACTAACTGCCTCTCGTGGTCACACTCGATACTCTCTAACCCGGAATATCACCACAAACACATATAAGAAATAACCATCTTATAAAAACAGATAAATAAGAACAACTCCATCTTATAAATCTCGAATAGGTTTAATCATTACAACACAACGAAATTACAACGATACAAAAGCATCAACATGTTAAACAGACCAAACTGGAACCACAAAGAGAAATAAAGCTCACGTCACGACCTGCTTGTCGAACCACTTCCTGAACTTTAACTTCATCTTTGCCTCAGGCTCCCAAGTCTCCTCCTTAAAACCAGCGCAATCCCACAAAATCCGCAACAAAGGAATCTTCTTCCGACGCAGCTCCTTGACTCTCCTCTCGAGAATCCTCACAGGCATTGCCGGAACCGTCAAATCAGGCTGAAGATCCGCAAGTATCTCAGGTACTATCTCGTCCGACTCATGCAGACACTTCCTCAACATCAACACTTGGAAAACCTTATAAAATGCCTTCATGATCGGTGGTAACTCAAGCCGATATACCACCGGCCCAATTCGCTCCACTACCGGAAACGAACCCATAAACCGCGGACTGAGCTTGTTCTCTGCTATGGCTCTGTTAGGACCCCTCAACATAGCCATCTTGAGGTACACACGATCTCCCACTGCAAACTCAAGCTCTCGCCGCCTCTTATCCGCATAACTACTCTGACGATCCTGAGCTTCCTTCATGTTCAGCCTCACAACTTGGACCTTTTCCGTCGTTTCCTGAACATAAGTAGCTCCATGAATACTCCGCTCCCCCACTTGAGTCTAGCATAGGGGTGTCCTGCATGGCCTCCCATACAAAGCCTCAAAATGAGTTATCCTAATACTCGCCTGGATGCTGTTATTATAAGCAAACTCTACTAAGCTCAAATGATCAGCCCAGTGACCACCCCAATCCAATACACACATCCTCAATAAATCCTCCATAGTCTGAATAGTCCTCTCTGACTGCCCATCAGTATGCGGATGATAAGTTGTACTCATATGCACCTTAGTGCCCATCTCTGCCTGAAACGCTCCCCAGAACTCAGATGCAAATCTCGGATCTCGGTCTGACACAATGCTGGCATGCACTCCATGCAGCCTCACAATCTCCTTCACAAATTTCTTAGCCAAAACAACTGCGCCGTCTGTCTTCTTCATAGCCAGAAAGTATGCTGACTTAGTCAACCGATCAACAATCACCCAGATAGCATTATACATCCGTGAAACAGGTAATCCCACAACAAAATCTATCGTGATCATATCCCATTTCTATTCCAGAATGGGTAAACTCTGCAGAAGACCACTAGGAACCTTATGCTCTGCTTTAACCAACGAACACATGTTGCACTTAGAGACATAATCCGCCACATCACTCTTCATCCAGACCCAGTGATAATACCGTTTGAGATCACGATACATCTTAGTCGCTCTCGGATGAATTGAGAATTTGCTCGCATGAGCTTCTCGCAGAATCTCCTGCCTCAACTCCTCGACCTTGGGTACACAAACCCTACCGCAAACAAGAATCGTCCCATTCGATGAGACCTGATGCTCAGAACCCACTGCGGTCGACGCAGCCACTAAACCAAAATCACTCGCCTGAGCTGCAAGAATCCTACTCAACAGATCCGCCTGATCAACTGCCTCTAAGCCCAACAGCTCCTCTGAAATAACACATAACCGCAGAGTGCTAACCTCGCTAACCAGCAACTCAATATCCTGCTCTCGAGACGAATCCACTCACCGACGACTCAGAGCATCCGCTACCTGGTTCGCCTTACCAGGATGATATACAAAATCCAACTCATAATCTACTAACACTCAATCCAGCGTCTCTGTCTCACATTCAGCAACGGCTGAGTGAAAATGTGCTGCAGATTCTTATGATCTGTGAAAATCTGCACCTTCCCACTATACAGATAGGATCTCCAAATATTCAATGCAAACACCACTACACCCAACTCTAAATCATGCGTAGGGTAATTACGCTTTGTGCCCCTCAGCTGCCTCGAAGCATACGCAATCACTCTACCCTCCTGCATCAACACGCAACCCAAACCAATCCCGGAAGTATCTGTGTACACTACGTAAGGCTTACCCGGCTCGGGCAACGCCACCACCGTTGTACTCATCACCATCTCCTTAAGCCTTGAAAAGCTATCCTCACACTCCTGAGACCAAACAAACGGAACATCCTTCCCGGTCAACTTTGTCATCGACTGAGCCATACTCGCAAACCCTTTGACAAACCTTCGATAATACCCTGCTAAACCCATAAAACTTCTGATCTCGGTAGCATTAGTCGGTCTAGGCCAATCTCGAATAAACTCTATCTTAGCCGGATCCACAGAAACTCCCTCTGCAGAGATAATGTGACCAAGGAATCCCATCTCTCGCTGCCAAAAACTATACTTGCTCAACTTAGCATAAAGCTTCTGCTCCCGAAGCTTCTCCAGAACTAACCGCAAATAAACCTCATGCTCCTCAGGACTCATAGAGTAAACCAATATATCGTCGATAAAGACGATCACGAAGACATCCAGGTACTCCTGAAATACGTCATTCATCAACCGCATGAACGCTGCTGGCGCATTCGTCAAACCAAACAACATCACCACAAACTCGAAGTGACCATACCGTGTTTTGAAAGCAGTCTTCCGAACATCAACCTCGTCGATCGGAATCTGATGGTAACCTGAAGCCAAGTCAATCTTGGAGAACCAAGTAGCCCCCCTCAACTGATGTAGCAACTCATTAATCCTCGGGAGAGGATACTTGTTCTTCACAGTGACCCGGTTAAGTCCCCGGTAATCGATACACAATCGAAAACTACCATCTTTCTTCTTACAAACAACACCGGCGCTCCCCACGGTGAATTACTCGGACGGATAAAACCCTTACTAGTCAAATACTTCAACTGACTCTTCAGCTCTGCCAACTTAGCTGGAGCCATCCTGTAGGGTGCCTTGGAGATAGGCTCTGTCCCGGGCTCTAACTCAATCGTAAACGGATCGGATCGAAACGGCGGTAATCCCTGCAATGACTAGAAGACATCCTCAAACTCCCGGATAACCTGAATCTCACTCACCGCAACCTTACCAATGGACTCTGGCATATAAATCATCGCTAAATAAGCCTCGCATCCCCGCTCCAACATCTGCACTGCCTGAACCGCAGAAATCACTAGGCTTCCTGAAGTTGGTATCACTCCCTGAAACGTCAACTTCTCTGCATCACGCTCGAAGGACTCTCTGCCTCGATAACAATCCAGATGGACTCTATAATGAGACAACCAATCCATCCCTAGGATAACGTCATACAGCTCCACCGGACTGATCACCAATTCTGCTTGCATTGACTGCCCCATAATCTGAACATCAACTGCTCTAGCACGGCCTGAAGTTGCCAGGAATCCACCTCCCGCCACCTTGACCAAACCCGAACGCTCTCTAGCGCTGCTATGGATGCCACTGCTTTCGGCATGCTCCGGGGTAATAAAACAGTTCGATGCTCCAGAATCGAAAAGCACATGGGACTCAAAACCTCCCACTAACAAGGTTCCTACATAATTCATATGCGTTGAGAACCCTACTAGACTATCACAAGCAAAAATAGCAGAAACAAACAACAATTCACCAACTAAAAAATTCACGAAGTCATAGTCAAAGATTTTACATGTGATCGAAGCGCCGCCATGCTGCCCCTGACCCACCTCTGTCGGGGTATAGACTCGCCGTACGGGCCCAATCTGACCCAACGGCTGCACTGCGCCACTGGCTGAACTGGAGCAAGAGTCATCCGCTGCGGTTTAAGACACATCGGCCTGATATGCCTGAGTTTTCGGTAGTTATAACAGACCTTCGTGTCTGATTGCCGTGGCTACTGCTGCTGTTGCTGCTCACCCTTCCTAGGGCAACTCGACAACTGATGCTCTAAACTGTCGTATTCAAAACATGCTCCGCCCCTCGAAACTTGAATGGGCCTGGAAGCGCCATCCCATTTCCGTTTCTGTCCCTGTACAGGCTTGCCGCCCTTGCCGGAACCAGAACCAGAACCACTCCGCAACTGCTGCTGTCTCGGCTTCACAGGAGGAACAACAGACAATGGAACCACCGCAGCTGCCTGCCCTCTCAGATCCTCCTCGATCCCCGCAGCAACCTCTACCAGCTTCGCCCTAGAGGCATACTCAGTCACTCTGCACCTGGTCCGCAAATCTGGCTGAAGTCCCCTTAGGAACCTCTGGACCTGCGTCTACTGATCGACTATGCCTCCTGCATAAGCTAGCAAACGACTATACTCACGTACGGTACGATTCCCCTAAACCAGATCCATAAATCTCGACGCGAGACGATCTAATGCCTCATGAGGAAAATATTTGGCGTTGAACTCGGCCACAAATTCTCCCAAGGTCCATACTGCAAAAGACCTCCTGGCCTCAATATCTCTCCTCCAAGCGTGTACATAACCACCCAGATAGTGGATCGCCAGCTCCACCCGATACTCGTCAGGGCAACGAATCGAACGGAAATTACGCTCTACGCGTATACGCCACTCATCGGCATCCTCGGGACTAACACCACCCGAAAAGAACGCCGTACTCATCTGCCGCATCTGACTCACCATCTCCAGGTAAGACGGACGCACCTCTGCAACCGTAGCCCTCTACTGCACCTCCGCCACAGGCGGAACCACTGGAGCCTGAACCAGGGCCACCACCGGAAAACGCCCCAGTAACTCTGTCAGAATACCCTCCATGTGATCCATACGATCCTGAGCTAGAAAAACACTCACACCTGGGCCCGCTCCTCTACCACCCATCCCGGCGCCTCTCCCGGCACCCACAGCACTCACGCTAGCACTAACACTAGTCTCGCTCACAGAACCCGTATGATGCGTAGGAGTCCCTGACGCATGCGTAGCACTCGAAGACGACTCAACCACTGGTCCACGACCACGATGACCTCTGCCACAACCTCTACCACGACCTCTAGCTCTGGCGTCCATCTCTCTGCAACACTCACAGAACATGACTATAAGCTAAAAGAAGTCACAAGCAAACACAAAACTTACCGTGGAATCATTTTAAAAGGCCGAAGAGGATGATACTAAGACTCTATTAAATTGACTAAACACACGAATCAATTTAAGCACCTAGTCTCAGACATCCAAATTCAATTGTCCTAAAACCGTCTAGGCTCTGATACCAAAATGTAACACCTAATTTTTTTTTTTTAAAACTAACATTTCTACTGCGGAAAACAACAGAACCAATTAAACCAACTTAATTCTTCAATAAAACCATAGAATAAAATTCCTTAAACCAATTAAATCCAAATATCAATTTCAGGAATGAAACAATGCTAGCAATCTAAACAACCGGTTCGCTAGACTAAACAATAAAACCATAAAACCCTATCATCCTCTTCTCTCGGCCTCGATTCCACGATCACACTTTTCCTTTACCTGCAACTCAAAGGGAAAAACAGAGATGCGTGAGTATTATCATAAATACTCAGATGAGCGGTCATCCCGCTAACAATTTATCACAAACCACATTTAACGACAAATTCCAAGATTATTCATTAAATAAAATCCAAATTAATATTTAATCCAATTCCGATTAATTAACCAATTCCCAGTTAGATTAAGCCATTTCCGTTTTTACAATAATTCACACAAAGTTTGACAAACAATAACGGGTGTCGATCGACACTCCAACATGGTGTCGATCGACACTCGTCGAAACGAGTATCAACTTTCCCGCAGGGTGTCGATCGACACAGCCACTAGGCGTCGATCAACACTCTGTTCCTGAGACCAGAAATCGAGCCTATCCTCACACGGCTCGTCTCGGAAAGCAGCGAACACAAAAGCAACACGAAACAGCACGATTCGTTCACGACACAGATGCAAAACAATCGTTAATACATCGAAATATCAATCACATGATCCATCAATCAATTTACCAGCGAATTCTAGCATTCCTAAGCGATCACACATTCACCTTTGAGTATTTGGGATCGAAACGGCTATGGACACGAAGGACGAAACCCCCTACAAGGCTGGAACGACTCTGATTCTACGCTCAAACCGCAAGAACTCGCCACAAACTCACACCGAACTATCCGAACAAGGAACTTCTCGAGAAACGAACAATTCACGGATAACTCACGATTCTCACTCGAAACTCTCGATTTTCTCTGCGATTTCTCTGATTCTGACGGCCACAAGTCGGCATAAGACTTATAAAGGCGAAACCCTAGGTCTAAACCACTAAACCGAGCCAAACCGCGATTAAAACTTTAACCCGATCGGTCAAAAACGCATAGTGTCGATCGACACTCCCCATGGGTGTCGATCGACACCCTTACCGAATTTCTAATTTTCGGTTTGGGATGTTACAATTAGGGACTTTTTTTATAAAAGAAGTTTTTAAAATCTTATTTTTTCCAATCAGACTTTTATGATTTCACAACCCTAAACGTCCTTAAGTATTCTCCTTATTTTTCTCACAACATTTTTATTGTTTTTCCCTTGTTTTTACTCATGTTCCGTTTAAGTTTTTTAAAGCCACTATTTAAAGAGTTTTAGTTTTTTTTAAGTCACAATAATTATCTATTTAAAAATAAAAGTACAACCATTTTATTTTTTAAAGTCTACAGCCAAAAATTTTAAAAGTTACAACCAATCACCCCCTTAACATATCACCTAACTAATCGAAAGCTAAGCAAAACCAATGACAAGTCCAACTCTTATGTAGCATTTGAACTGATAATTCTTCATTTCTGTCTAAATTCATTGTCTAAAATATAATCACTGAAATGAAAGTAACGATTTTGAGAGATATATATTGTTTTCTTTTCACATAGTTTATACATTATAGAAAGATTATCTAATCAACTTATTCAGAATTCGTCAAAAAGCGTCAACATTTTAGTGTTAATTATTTGTACCATTTCAAAGATTTTTAATCTAAATTAGACTAAAAGAACAATCGAAAAAAGAGTGGAAAAAGTTCAATTATTTGAAGGAAAAAAACGGTCTATAAAAAGACACGCTTGGGGAGAGTCATGGGTCCACTTCCTTCTTCTTCTTCTTCTCCGATTTCCCCTGAAAATATCGAACCAAAAATGGATTCGATCGATTTCGAAAACGTGAAATCAGAGAAAGCAAAGGCGTTGAATCGGTACCAAAGTTTCCGTAGCATCGGTTTCCTCTTTCGTGTAACAGAGATCTCCGTCGCTCTTCTCTTCGTCTTTTGGATATTCACTTGCCTTCCTTTCGCCGTTCGAATCTCCGGCGAGTTTCTCCGTCGTCTCGCTTGCGTAGTTTCCACTCCTCTCTTCATGTTCCTTCTCGGAAACTCAATCGTTGTCGCACTTATCACCACCAAATCCACCGTCTTCTCCGCCGGTCGAACAATCGGCGGCGGCGAAGACGGAACAGAGACGGACATCTACGACGCATTCATCAGATCCGGTGAGAATCGCGTCGGAGATCTGACCGAAGAGATCAGCGTCTACGATGACAAACAGATGATCGCAACTGAAACAGATTCAAATTCAAATCCCACGGCGGCGCGTGAAGATCACGCGATACTCGAAACCGAGAAGGACTCAAATTCCATTACTGATTCTACGACGAAGATCTATAGAAGAAGCAAATCGGAAATCTCAACGAAACAGAGTTTGGAGATTTCGTCGAAACCTTCGCTCCGGCGATCGGAGACGGAAAAGTGCCGGAAAATAGTTGAATCGTGTGAAGATGTTCTGTTTCCGGAGGATAATCTGACGAACGAAGAGTTTCAAAAAACGATCGAAGCATTCATTGCGAAACAGTTGATATTTCGTCGCCGAGAATCTCTCGCCGTCGTTGTCCATAACCAGATCTAAAAATGTATATACATAATAACTATGTGTATGTATATACTCCGAATCAACAAACTAAAAAGTTTTGGAAGGATAAAAAATTCACGAGAAGGAGGAAGAAGAAGAAGAACCAAAATTTAACCATATCTAAATGATTTTCTTGATTTTGTGTTGGATCATCAAATGTTATGATGATGATGTTCGAATCAAATTTCTAAAAAGATTCGGATGTGAATGAGATTAATATGAACACTTCTCTGTTTCTCTATATTAACTTATAAAATTAGATATGCTTTTACTTTTTTTGTTTTGTTTTGTTGTTGTTTCAAGTGAGTGTCACTTCCTGAAGTGATAATAATTACACAACTTGAAGTAGAAACTATGTTTCGTGAAATTATGGCATTACCAATTTACTTCCAAGAAACCATTTGCTTTTGCAATGAAATGGATGAGTACATATTTTGAGCTTATTAAGCTTTTGATTAGTACATATTGTCAAATTATTAATGCAATAAAAAAGCAATCACTAGATAATGTTAGAACGCAATTTTTGTTTTTTTTGTTTGTGATAATTATGGCGTTACCAATTAACTTTGGTTATAGTGCAATTCAAGAAACCATTTAGTATTTTTTTTGCTTTAGCGATGAAATTTATGATTACTAATTATATGTTCATTAGATTTTGGAATTGTTTTATACTCCTTTCATTTGTTTTTAAGCGATACTGTATTTTAGTAGTTATTTTTTGTTCACAAATAAGTAATGTTTTCACTTAACAATGCACAATTATTTGATTTTTTAGTGTTTTTAACTCTTTAAATTCTGCACATTAAATTTTTATTGGTTAAAATTTGGATAAATTAAACATATTGTTTTATTTCAAAAAACAAAATAAATTTAATGATTACTTAATAAGAATGTAAAAACTTAAACATCATATAAAAACAAACGGAGGGAGTATGTTTTGTTTGTTTCTTTTATCTAGACTAGATTACATATTCTGAAGTTAGTGAACCTTTGATGAATATATGTTGGCCAAATATTTCATACCTACAATTTTTTAAAAAAAACAATTCACTACACAATGTTAAAACGTGATTTTGTTAATCCTCATCAATTATAGCTTCGAAAAGGTGAGACAAATAATGTTAGATGCGGTGCGATCCGAAAGTAACAAAAATGTATATGATTATGTTACTATTTGATCTACACTATGCCCTACAACTTAGTTACGAATAACATATAATTACTATGTCTATGTACATATTTTTAAGAACAATTCTAGGGGTCAACCACTCTTATTCACCATTTTTTATTAACCAATTAAAATTAAATTATAGGAACCACCAATTTAATTAAATAATATATCAAACAAATTAAAACAATTAATACTCTATTATCTAACTAAACAAATAAAAATAATTAATATTAGAGAAATTCCCTAAACTCTAAATCCAAACCCTACCCCCAAAACTATACACTAATTTGAGAATAGTTAACCCAAATTAGGGTATATTTTTTGGATTTAGGGTTTGAGTTTGGGGTTTAGGATTTATTTTGGGTTAATTATTCCCAAATTAGGGTATAACTTTGGGATTTGGGGTTTGAGTTTGGGGTTTACAATTTATTTTGGATTAACTATTTCCAAATTAGGATATAGTTTTTGGGTTTAAGTTTTGGGGTTTAGGGTGAGTTTAGGATTTATAATTTATTTTCGAATAATGAAATTTTATTTTATTTAATTGTCTCCACAATTAATTAAATTTTAGGTATGTAAGAAATGATTTAATTCAATTAATTAAATTAGTGGTTTCCAAAACTTAATTTTGATTGGTTAATAAAAAAAGTGTGAATGAGAGTGGTTTACCCGTAGGGGTAAACCCAAGAATTGTTCTATTTGTAAACAATACAATCTAGCGTATAATCTTGTATCTAGTCCATATATAACGAATTAAATTCGAGATGTCAATTTGTAAGACGACAAACAATAAAACAACTGAGAATTAAAACAAATGAGAATTATTCGCTGAAAAATCCTTGTAAGTAGTAGGATTTCAAAAGATGAACATATTTCATTGAAATAAATTTCATTTCTTAATGTTCACATGGGATATGATTGATTGTCTTTAAGTCAATCCATAGTCCTCGATTAGTCTATACAATAAACTAATTGCTTAAGCCGCAGAGAGTGTCCGGTGGGTACGTCTTAGCACTAATCATAGTGCAATAATATTGAATTGCAAAAGTATTCAAAAATGCACTTTTATGCAGACACTCACGCAGAAAAATTAAGAAGAAAAGTGATTTCTTTTGTCACCAAGACCCGTAATCTCTGCTGATAAAATGTTGAAAGCAGTTTCTTTTTATCCCTTTCTGTTTATACAGTGTTTTTTTTTGAAATTAATGTAAAATTTATTTTTTTAAAAACCATTTTTACAATAAATGCAACGTTTTTTGAATAAAATTTAACGATTTCATGATCTTATAACTTTTTAAAAATTGCATCATCACAAAGCAAACCACACTTCCATTCCTCCCTCGTATCGTTGACCTCCCATTTCTCGAATAGTTGATAACCTATTACGAACTTGTTTGTCGATGAAAATGGCTAATCGCTTTGCATCTACCGGATTTTGGCCGTGCCTCCTACTATTTTGTTCTCTCCACAGAGTGTGGGTAGTGGTTTGAAATACATACCGCAACAAGAAAAGGCAAATCTTGTCTTGCGAGGTATCCACCATAAGCTCTAAAATTTGACTCCAAATCGTTGTGTACCATTGAGCAAGTAGTATACTCCACACTTCCTCCGAGAACCTACACTCAAAGTAAAGATGATCTCGAGATTCAATGTTACTATGGCAAAAGATGTAAGAGCTGTTGGCACCAACATTCCACCGAAGCATACGATCTCCCGTAGTAAGTCGATCTTGAATAGCGAGCCAAGCATGGAAAACGTATTTCGGTGTATTATAAGAGATATACAATGTCTTTTATGTTTTGTTATTTACAGTGTTATAGATTGTCACTTTTATTTTGGTTATCTTTTGGGTGATCTTTATTTGAAATCAGCAACGATGATGATTGTTTCCCCCAGAACGGTTTTTGCTATTGTGGTTGTTGGATTAGTCATTCACCATCAATACACTTTAATCCGATTAATAACCTTAAATACGCAAAATTTCATCAGAATTACATGTTAGATCTGGATAACACATATTCATTATTCATAGAAAAGTTACTGGCATGCATAATGCATTACGTTGATATAGTGAAACATAAAGAACTACTATATGTTACGAGGAAATTGCATGCGTAAATACCTTTTCACTGTTCCAGTGAAGCTCTTTCCCTATTTATGTACTATACCTCAGGTTCACAGTTTTGGGAGCCGAATTGTAACATCCCTATCCTGGATCACCGAAACCGAGTAGGTATGCTATTGTGTAAACTATAATTGTGTATAAATAACTGGATAAGTCTGAAAATGCCTTTATTAAATAAAATAAAACGAGTAATAGTGCTAAAGTACTAAATCGGAGTCAACTGAAAACAAGGCCGCATCTTTAAAAATACCGAAGACTGAAATAAAACGAAAACGTGGCATTTTCCAAATAAGCACCCCACTGGTACACTCCAAGCTCCTATTCCATATTATCACCTGACGAAGGGAAAATGAAAAGGGGTGATGATATGATCCTGCGAAGCACAAAAGACTTCAAACGCGAAGAAATACTTGAACCCGAGGAGCAGCTTGTGGCTGAGGATAATGGAGCTAATGAGCAGCTTGTGGCTAAGGAAAAATGGAGCTAAGGAGTCGCTTGTCGCTAAGAAAATTGAGGAAAAGAAGTTATCTTAACCTCATTGGTTTTGATACTTGATCAACAAATGGGCATGTGTCTCATTTGTACTCTTTTCCCTTATCTTTGGTTTTATCCCAATAAGTTTTCCAAAGAAAGGTTTTTAATGAGGCAAATGATTCACATCCAAATCTCCCATTTGATGATCCATACTGGGCCAGAATCTTCAAAAAATCTTCTAAGGTGTTAACCATCAAGTCCAACCCATTTTATGCCTATTTGAAGTCCAAAAGAAGCCCAAATCAAGTGCCTGATTTCCAGCCCAAATAAAGTGACGAAAATTAGAAGTTTGAAGGTTGTTTTAGTTTTATCTTTTCAAATTATGTCTTTAATTATGTTTTCATTTTCTAGGCAGTATTTGGAGCTTGTTCCAAGACTTGTTTTTCCTCTTCTTCTCTTCTCTTTATATTCTCTTGTATTCTCATTTCTGAAACTTATCAAACATTTTATTCTCAAACCTTTTTATACTTGTTTGATCTGTATGGTGTGTAATATCCATACAACTTGTTCTTACTTTGGTGCGTTTATCCAAATCGAGAATAAGCTGAAAGTTCAAGAGACATCCGCAACTCTTGAAAGTTTCTATCAATCCATCTATCCTAATCAAGTGTTCATCCCCAAAGATTCAATCATCCGCTGCATCCATCTCTATTTCAATCCATTCATCTTCAATCCGCTGCATCATTCAAAGATCTTAAGAGATCATATTCGATCAACCATTCGAAGTAACTCCTCAGGTTGACATCCTCTCTAGGATTGTGTCAGGTGAGTAACAAGTTACTTAGTGAGGAAGGGTTGTCCCTACCCACATGATACACATAACACACAACCAAACCAACATATGAAATAACATGATAAGAGCTAGTTACAGGCCTGGCGTAAGGCTGTGCCACCTGTGCAATAGCACATAACCCCACCTGTTTTTTTTGTTTTTTCTTTGCAAATTAGAGCCTTATATTTCTATAATTTATGTCAAAAAGGCCATAAAGTTTTAAATTGTCATATTTAGTATTAAAATCTGGATTAATTTTTTTTTGCATAAGGCTCAAACAAGTGATGAGCAGGGCCTGGCTAGGTATACCAAGGCACACACAACCGGGGTACATCCCCATTCTATAACCAAACCGCTTACACCATTGGTAAGCCTAGAGCCACCCTTAGTGCAATCGGCACATCCAAATATATATATGCGAGGATTATACACCTCAGTACATAAACCCAAGGATCCCTAAACCACAATATTCTATAAGCGAGGATCCAATACCTTAATAGCAATACAATATATACCACAAGCTATCAGTGAGTCAAACCGATAGTCCCGATAATCAACTGTCACAGTCCCCTAACCTGTGAAAGGTCAACCTAACAAATCAAGCATCCAGGCATTACATTCATGATCACTAAACAATCTAACATGATATGCTATACATAACCTAAGCATAATTATTCTTAAACAGGATATAAACACATGCGAGAAAGGTTAAGAATAAAGTGTATCCACAAGTCACCCTGTCACCTTAGAGATTCAGAGGACAAGCAATGCACAAAATGCAGCTACAAATCTGCATAACACAAAATGGAGTTAGGCTTCGAACATCCTTTCCATTTTAGGAAACTTTTCTTTTTGGGCTTTCGCGGCGAGACCTTCCCGAAATGATGGTGGTCAATTCGTCGACGCTTCCTCCCCCTTAGGTCTCGACGGCAACCGGATCCTCAATGGTGATGGTGATGGATGTGATTCTCTTCCCACGAGGACGACCTCGCTCTCTCCTCACAACTACCAGATCTCCTCCCCCTCTTTCTCGGATGCAACAAACGACACTTCTCCACTCACGTTAATGTTTTGACAGCAATGATCGGATGCGGCGGCAATGGCATGGCGACGGACGGTTTAGCAGAGCATTGCTAGGGTTCTCAATCACTTACTCTCCCATCTCCTTCTCCTTATCTTTATATAGAGAAATTGGAGTGAACCCTAGGTCCCCAACCTCATGGGCCTTTCTTAAATGGGATTTTCCTTGTGGATCTGCCTATTTCCTGTGGGCTTGGGATAAGGATTTTACAATTCTCCCTAACTACAAAGCAATTCGCCCCAAAATTCACTCCATCACCCCCACGAGTTCTCCTCCCGAAAACATATTAGGAAAATCAGCCATCATCTGAACCTCTGGTTCCTAGGATCTTCCTTGATTCCATTATTCTCCCAACAAACCTTAACCATACACGCCCCAACGGGTTCGCCTGCTTCCTTACGTTCCATGATACTGACCGGCCTGAATAGCCAACTCTGGACCAAGTGTGCTGGTGGTTCAGAAATAACCAACTCGGGTTATCCGACTAGTTTCCATAAAACCAAAATGTAGAATACGTCATGGAAGTCCTTTAATAACCGCGGCAATTATAGCCTATAAGCCACTGTCCCAATCCTCTCGACAATTCTAGGCTTAAGCTTCTTGAGTCGACGGTACTTACTGATCCCCCAAAACTTCCTCATTTTAAGATAGACAATATCTCCTACTTTGAATTCCAACTCCCTTCTCCTCCTAGCTGCATAACTCTTCTGATGATCATGAGCCTCTTTCAACTTTTTGTTGAGAATTTTCACTTGCTTCACTGACTCCTGAATTAACTCGGGCTCTAGGTCCTTCATTTCTCCAACCTCGGTAAAGGACATCGATGTCCGACATGGTCGACCATAGAGAGCTTCGTATGGCGCCTTCTCGATGCTGGCGTGATGACTGTTATTATACAAAAATTCTACCAACGACTGATTCTTTCCCCATTTCCCGCCCCAATCCAGGATGCATGCCCTAAGCATATCCTCCAACTTCTGGATCGTACATTTAGACTACCCATCCGTCTGCGGGTGGTATGCAGTACTAAGACAAACCTTCATTTCCAACGCCTTCTGGAATGCTTGCCAAAATATAGAGGTGAACCTCGGGTCTCTTTCCGACACAATGCTCACCGAGACTCCATGTAACCTCACTATCTCCTCCACATAGATTTCAACGAGGTGCTTTACACTGTCAGTTTTTTGGATAGGAATAAAATGGGCTGACTTGGTTAGACGGTCGACGATGCCCAAAACATCATCCCTCTCATTCGTCGTCTTAGATAAGGCAGTAACAAAATCCATCGTTATCATATCCTACTTCCATTTTAGCAATGGAAGGTCCTACAACAACCCACTCGAGCCTAGGTGTCTTATCTTAACGATTTGACACGTGGGACATTTGGCTACCCATTCCACCACATCCTTCTTCATTCCTGACCAATGATAATACCCCTTTAACCCTTGGTACATTTTGGTAATTCCTGGATGAATAACAAACTTTGACATATGTGTTTCCCTAAGGACTTCATCCCTTAGCCCTTTGACTTCGGGAAGACACACCTGGTTTCGGAATAAGAACGTTCCGTTGCTTGCTTTCCGATACCTGAGCACTTAATTAGTTAGTGCTCCCACTACCATTTTATTCCCTGCATGTAGGTCCGCACGGTCCAGACCTTCACATCCAATATCCCCATCCTCCACCGATGTGGTACAAAGATTAAGAGTTGCCACCATAGCCACTAATTCCTACTCTTCGTGAGCCTTGGAAATGCAGTTCCTTCTCTGGCTTAGTGCATCCGCCTCCTAGTTAGCTCTTTCAGTATGGTAGGCTATGTCCAAGTTGTAATCAGCAAGTAACTTCACCCATATGCTATGCCAAATTTTCAGGACTGGCTGTGTGAAAATATGTTTCAAGCTCTTGTGGTCCGTGAAAGCTGCACTTTTTCTCCATAAAGGTAAGACCTCCAAATCTTAAGAGCGACCAATCCCGCTCCCAACTCTAGATCATGGGTGGGATAATTACGCTAGTGCTTCCTCAGCTGCCTTGATGCATACACGATAACTGATCCTTCTTGCATAAGTACTCAACCCAAACCAGTTTGTGATGCATTTGTATAAACCACATATGGTAATCCTGGCTTAGGCAATACCAACACAGGCGTCCTGGTCAGAGTCTCTTTCCACACCTGAAAGATTTTCTCGCACTTCTCTGACTATTCGAACAGAATGCCCTTACCCGTTAACTTAGTTAAAGGTTAGGAAGTACTAACAAAATCCTTTTACAAACTTCCGGTAGTATCTCGTTAAATCGAGGAAAATACAAACATCCGTCACGTTACTCAGTCATGGCCGTTTAGCAATTGCATCAATCTTCTCCCGGTCTGCTGCTACTTATAACTCAGACACAACATGACCAAGGAATCAGATCTTTCTTTGCCAAAAGCTACACTTTCTCATCTTCGCGTTCATCTTATGCTCTCGCAGCTTGCCCAAGACTAACTCCAGATGCTCTGCATGAGACCCCTCATCCTTATAGTAGTACAAGATATCGTCAATAAACACGATCACGAACTTATCCAAGTACTCCTAGAATACATTGTTCATTAACTTCATAAAAGCAGCTGGGGCATTAGTCAAGCCAAAGGGCATACCATAACGCGTCCGGAAAGCTGTTTTACGAATGTCCCCTGTGGCTATGAAGAATTTGGTGATATCCTGATACTAAATCGATCTTCGAAAACCATGAAGCTCCCTGCAGCTTGTCCATCAGCTCATCGATACATGGTTCATATACTTGTTCTTGATAGTCACCTTATTGTGCCCCTGATAGTTGATACACAACTTGAAGGTCCCATCCATCTTCTTCACGAATGGAATCGGAGCTCCCCAAGGCAAACTACTAGCTTGGATAAACCATTTATCCATTAGATCCTCCAACTGCTTCTTAAGATCTGCCATTTTTGTTGGCTTTAACCAATAGGGTGTCTTAGTCACCAGAGCCGTTCCAGGTTCCAACCCAATGGTAAACGCCTCTCCACGAGTAGGCGGTAGTTTTTAAAGTAATTGGAATACGTCCAAATAATCTGAAACCACTAGGACTGCTTCCAACTTCATCTCTTTTCCATCTCCGATGATGGTTATCATCGTAAGGTACATCTCATTTCCCCTTTCGATAAGCTCCTCCGCCTGAAGCATCGAAATCACCGGAATTCCATCCTGCGTCTTTATCCCTTGGTATACTTGCTTTTTCTCTCCAATATCGAAGTTAACTCGAGTCCGTAAGCAGTCTAGCACCGCACGGTGTCGAGTAAACCAATCCATTCCAGAGATCACTTTCGTACCTCTTCAGCCTTAACTCGATAAGGTCTCCGGGTAGATCTACCCTATCGATGATGACATCGACAACCTTATAAGTCCTTTGCGATCTCCCATCATCCCCATTCATCTCCATATTCCTTGAGTTATCGGTAGAGGTTCCAGTGAACCTCCAACCCTTTGTCAACTTTGGGCTTACAAAATTGTGTAATGCGCCAGTGTCAAACAAGGTGTAAGCTGCAACTCCTTCCATGGTAACCGATCCTACACGCTTTCCCTAACTTATAAAAGACTCGACAAGAACGACTAGACTCCAATATTTCATTAACATTTAACTTTTAGCAAAACTTAAATTTTATATACCCGCGATCGCTTCGGCTTTATCGTCGTCTTCGTATACCTCGGTGACGTAAGTCCTTGGCTCCTGAGTGGCTCTTTTAGGTGGAGGTGGCAACTCTTCCCGCTGCTGGTTGCCTCCCTGGTTCTCTCCCAAGTTTCCACCAGGTCTAATCCTATAGTCCATGCTACGATGCCCCATCTTCCCGCACTTGTAGCAAGTATCCAACATCTGTATGCAATCCCTCAGCTCATGACCTGAGCGTGCATACTTGGAACAAGCGAGACCATTTAAAGCACAAGGCCCTAAATGGAAGGCCGTATACTTTCCACACTTGAGAATTGCAAAACCCCCACGATTCGCTCTTCTTTCACCGCCTTGGTAACCTCCACGCCCCCTGTTGCTTTCACTAAAACATCAACCATGACCCCCTCCTCTGGAGTTATTACATCCCTCACCGGAATTATAACCTCCTCCACTATTCCTGCGGTTACCCGACACCGCTCTCTGTTGGTTCTGCCTCTGTTGGCTTCCGCTTCCCTTTCTCCATTATCCAAGACTCCGTAAAGGCATCCTTCCCTACAAGCTCCATCAGGTTGTCATTGTTCCTCACCTGACAAATAGTCCCGATATCCACGTTTAGCCAGTTCAAGAACTTTTTGATCAACCACGGCTTGCTTATTTTCTCGACTGTAAACTTTGAGAGACATCTATACTCCACCTCGTACTCTCTCACTGACCTATCCCCTTGCTCGAGCTTAAAGAAGTCAACCTCCAATCGGTCCATAGACTCTTGAGGGAAGTACTTCCGGTTGAAGTCGTCCCAGAAGATAGTCCATGGAATCACATATCTAGCCGGGGCTCCCCTAGCCTCACTTTCCCACTAGACTAGGCTCGCATCCCTGCGAAACTCAGCTAGACACCTTGTAGCCTCAAAGTTCCTCTCCAGCCTCTTCCTCCAGTTGTCGGCCACCAAGGGGTCCGTAGCCTCGCTAAAGGTCTCAGTCTTGAGCTCCCGTATAAGCCTCAATGCATCCCAATAACTGATTCTCGGAGATGCACCTCCATTGCTTCCATTCGGCGGAGCACCTCTAGCTCCACCTCCCGGCGGCACATTCCCAGCACCTGTGTGTGCCCTCCTAGTGGCATCCTCTGGAACAACTGACCAAGCAGATCTTGTAGACCCTTAAATCCTTGCAGTACAGCAGCGGTCGTGTTCGTTGTCGGTGCAACCCCTTGAGTAGACCTTTGAGCATCCCCTTGAGCAAACCCTTGAGCAGTTCCAAAACCAGTGTGTGGTCCATCCATATTTACATTCACGTTCACACTTGGTTCCTCCACGAGATTCTCGTTAGCCCTCCCAGGTATCCCATTTCCACTTCTCAAGTTGCGAGCCTTCTAAACCATAACATATTCCTATTTAACCGTGAAAAAATATTATAACTTAACAATGAAAATATGTGGACTACATTTGGAGGTGCCGTTGGTGGTGTTTCCCAATCTTTCAAAATTCCCTTTTGTCCCAAAACCGTAAACACCGAACTTACGTATTCAAAACGTTTAAAGCATTTGAAAAATCAAATGAAACCATTTGAAAACGCGATTTCGGTGGACTCTCCGGGTCAGGACCAGAGTGATCATCCGTTCTGATATCAATTGTAACATCCCAATCCCAGGCTGGTATGTTATTAGGTAAACTATAATTGCGTATAAATAACAGGATAAGTCTGAAAATACCTTTATTAAATAAGGAAAAATGTGTAATAGTGCTAAAGTACTAAACTAAAGTCAATTGAAAACAAAATCGCATCTTTAAAAATACTAAAGACTGAATTAAAATGAAAGTGTGCTATTTTTCAAACAAGCACCCGACCGGTACATTCCAAGCTCCTACTCCATCCAATCACCTGAAGAAGAGAAAAAAGAGGTGAGTAACAAGTTACTCAGTAAGGTAGGGTCATCCCTGCCCACATGATACACATAACACACAACCAAACTAACATATGATATAACATGATTAGAGTTAGTTATACCAAGGCACACCCAACCGGGGTACATCCCCATTCTTCAACCAAACCGCTTACACCACCGGTAAGCCAACATGCACCTTTAGTGCAACCGGCACATCCAGATATATATATATGTGATGATCATACACCTTAATAGATAAACCCAGAGACTCCTAAACCACGATATTCCATAAGCGAGGATCCAAGACTTCAATAGCAATATAATATATACCACATGCTATCAGTGAGTCTAACCGATAATCCCGATAATCAACTGTCATAGTCACCTAACATGTGACAGGTCAACCTAACAAATCAAGCATCGAGGTATTACATTCCATTATCACTAAACAACCTAACATGATATGTTATGCACAACCTAATCAAAACTATTCTTAAACAAGATATAAACACATGCGAGAAAAGTTAAGAATAAAGTGTATCCACAAATCACCCCTTCACCTTAGAGATTCAGAGGACAAGTAATGCACAGAAAGAAGCTACAAATCTGCATAACACAAAATAGATTTAGGTTTCGAACATCTTTTTCATTTTAGGAAACTTTCATTTCTGGGAAACTTCTTTTTCGGAAAGTTTCCAATTTTGGAAACTTCCTAATTTGGAAAAGTTTGTTTAACCAAACCGAACCAACCAGTTAACCCGAACCAAACCAATTGGTTAACCCAAACCGGACCAACCGGTTAACCCGAACCGGTCCACTTAGGGTTTCCCCCAAACTAGTCCGGTTGGATTCCCTAAACCAAACTATGGTTTTGAGTTGTTACCTTACGTAAAAAGAAACAACGACGGCTAGGGTTTTTCCAAAACCCTTCGATGTATCGACGGTGACCCGACGACAGCGACGAACATACCATCGGCGGCTTCGATCACACAACGACTCGGCCTTCCTTCACGGCGAGACCTTCCCGAAATGATGGTGATCCATTTGTCGACACTTCCTCCCCCTCCTGTCTCGACGTCAAGTGGATCTTCAACGGCGACGGTGACGGACGTGATTTCTCTTTCCATGAGGACGACCTCACTTTCTCTTCACAACCACCGGATCACCTCTTCCCTCTTTCTCACCGATCGGAATCTTCTCTCTATCGGACGCAACGAATGACGCTTCTCCACTCACAGCAACGACTTGACGGCCATGATTGGATGCGGCGGCGACGGCACAACGATGGTTCAACAGAGCTTCTCGAGGGTTCTCAACCACTAACTCTCCAATCTCCTTCTCCTTCTCTTTATATAGAGAAATGAGAGTGAATTCTTGGTCCTCAACCTCATGAACCTTTCCTAAATGGGTTTTTTCTTGGTGGATTTGACCCATTTTCTATAGGTTTGGGATAGGGATGGTACACGAATAACGAAAATATATCCCTACAATTACCTTTTTTTTACTGAATCATTTAAATAAAAATAAAAGGAGCTACTTTAAATAAATTTAAGGTTATACTAATATTAAATAGCAGACATGCATTTTATATTATCCGTAACATGGATGCATGAACGACAACCGGAAAGACAAGGATGTTGACGTAAATTATAATATATACTAGAGTAAGGCCCGTGTTAATAAGCAGGTTAACACATTAAAATTATTAATAAATATTTAAGTTTTAATTAAAAATCCGTTGAATTTGATAGAACATAGAATATAAATCAATAGAGATCATTTATATCTCAATTCTTATGTGATAATTGATATAATGTGAATTTATAATTATATATATAACATAATTCAGATCATACTCAATATTTTTTTAACTATATAATAAATCGTAAAACAACTAAAATATTTTAGAATTAAATCAGAAATTATTAAATTTTATGTTAGTAACCTCATAGAAAACATATAAAAAATATTATCAAACATCACATATATACATCTTATTATATCCTCTCTACATCCCATATAATATTACTTATATTAATTTAGACTATTAGAAATTTTCCATTTATATTAGCAAATATTACATATATACATCTTATTATATCCTCTCTACATCCCATATATTATTATTTTTATTAGTTAGATTATTAGAAACTTTCCATTTAATTATTTGAGTAGTTACTTGGAAACTCTTTTTGTTAATTTTTCATTTTTAATTTTATTTTTACTTAACTAAATTTAAGTTTTAACACATGTCATCATCTCAATCAATATTAAACACATGTCATGATCTCGCGAATTACAATTTTGCTTATGTATCACGCTCTCGTCGAACTTCTCTTTTATATAATAAGATAGTATTACTATGTCTATAATTCCAACTCTATGAATTGTAGTATGGTTTATAGATATTTTGGCCCACAATTATATCAGCCGTCGACAAAAAAAAAAAAATTGTCTAAATTATATATAATGGGATCCTAATTTCGACAAAAAGAGACACACATATTAGTTCGTATTATTTCAAATAATATTACGAGAAAATTAGTCAAAATACCACTTTTACAAAAATAACTTTCAAATTCTACCATTATCAAAAATCTCTTTCAAATTTATACTATATTTTGTCTTTTTATTTCTCTATTTTCTTCCAAATAACTTTTTTATCCTTCATTTATTTCTCTTCCCTCTTTCGTTTCTCTCTTTCTCCACCTCTCATTCCTTATCTCTTTCTATCTCAAACACCATTTTTCTTTCTTTCCTCGGTGGGAAGGTGGTAGTGGACGGTGGATGACAGTGAGAGAAAAGATGGCAACGAAAACGAAGGAAAAGACGGCGATGAACACAATGGTGGTGGACAAAATGACGACGAAATTGGTGATGAACAAAACGACGGAAGACAAGACGGCGACTGAGACAGTGTTCGTGGACAAGACGATGACGGATTCGGCGGTGGATAAGACGTCTACACTAAAGAGAAAATATAACGGTAGTTGATGATGGTGGTAGACAAGACAATGACGGTGATCGTCAATAACGACAGTGGTTGACAAAATCGGCGGAGCCAATGATGGACGAGATGATGACGAAGACGGTGGTGGACAAGACAAGACGGTGATCGTCAACGGCGATGGTGGTAGACAAAAACAGTCGGCGGTGGATAAGATATATATTGTCTTCGAAAGTAAGTGGTAGATGGAAAGGTTTATTTATCTTTTCAACAAAACCAAATAGTGTTTGTGGTAGATTTTGATAAACCATTTTCTTTATAGTAGATTTTGAAAGAGAATTTCTAACAAATGGTAGATTTTGTAATTGTCCCTAATATTTTACCAATTTTTGCCGACAAAAAAAAATATTATACCAATTTTAAATAAATTTCAGTCATAAGTGATGTTGCTGGTTCATGCATAATTATGATCATTTCATTACTTGGTTCGATAAAACGCATTGTGCTAGTAAAATCGATCATTTATTCAAAAAACACAAAAGATATTATCTCTAAGTTTCAAAATGATTGATGTTTTAGACTTTTATTTTTCAGAGTGATTTTTCGGTTTTCGCAGTTTTTATTGAGTAATGATGATAAATTGTAAACTTCAAAATATATTAATTAATTTCACTGAATTATTATTAACTTAGAACTAGGAAATATTGTTTAGTACAAAAATAATGCATTTATGGGTAAACATTAATTTTATTTTATATATATATATTATAAAAGATGGTCAACACTTTCCATGAGCTGGACATGTGACAACCTACTTCATCTACACCTGTCCTCTTGAAAGAAAGAAAAAATAAGATCCCATAAAAAAAAAAATATATAATTATCCTCTAGCTTCAGTTTCTTCGTCTAAGGTTCCGTTTCTAATGTAGCAGCCTATGTTATTAACGACAAGCAAGCAAAGACGTTCCGACTTTTGTCTCTATTTTGTGAAAATTCATTTTCTCTGGTTTTGGCTTATTTCCTTTTTGGTTCAAGTTTTCTTATTTACTTACGGTTATCGACTTAGCAAAGTCCTATATATGTTTGAAACAATTGTTCCTCAAGATTCGGTTTTTGATTTATAAAGTTAAGAGACTTTCTTCTCTAAATTCTTGTGCGAATTCTTGTTCACACGATATCTATGGACAAGTTCACTAAGAATCATATAGTTTCATAGTTTGCTTGTCTCTTACGCTTCTAGTTGCGACATAGTTGGTATCAGAGACATCAACGTTCCTTCATCGTGCCACCAAAGAAGAATCTTCAACAACAACGTACAGAGCAAACCGATGCTCTCTGAGAGGTTTTTGCAGAGTTTCCTCATGGCTTGCGACAAGCGATGCAAGCTTCTGTGGAAGCAGTCGTTTGTGGTGTGCTTCAAGCTCAAGAACGTCCGGTTCGACCTAATCGGCGTGCTCCTGCGTTTGACGAAGATCAAGAGAAGGATGATGACAACCCTTTTGTGGTTCGACATCAACAACAACAACAAGCGCTTGGTGATGTTCTAGGAGGAGAAATTTTTCGCTGGGAATCGGGTTTTAGACTCGACCGTTTTACCGGTAGCTTGCAGCCGGCGGAGTTCCTCGATTGGCTTAGTACGACGGAGGAGCTTTTGGCTTTTAAAGGTGTTCATGATGAGAAGTGTGTCTTTTTTGTGGCTACACGGTTTAAGGGACAAGTTTCGGCGTGGTCGCAACAACTCTAAGTCCTGCGCGTTAACTCCAGAAAAGCTCATATTGGTTCATGGGAACAACTGAAGAAATATATGCGTCGATACTTTCTCCCATATAATTATGTGAGAATGATTTACACCCAATTTCAGAACTTACGACAAGGGACTAAAAGTGTCGATGATTATTCATCTGAATTTTTTTCTTTATTGGCTCGCAACTTGTGTGAAACAGAGACCCACTCTGTTTCTAGATTCATTGGAGGTTTGAAACAACAAATTCAGAACCAACTCTTGTTGTTCAATATGTCTTCTGTCTCAGAAGCACATCAACGAGCAGTGTTAATAGAGCAAAACCTATGCAGTTCTGTTTGGGCATCGTCAAATTCACGATCTCGATCTTTTCTCGTTACCGAATCATTGCGCTCTCCCACAACAGAGCATCAACCTGCGGTACCGGTTGGTAAAGATAGTGGTGGTACGATCATGACACAAAAACCTATTTATAATCAGACGTTCAAGTGTTTTAATTATGGCGAAACATGGCATCGACAATTAGCTTGTCCCAAACGTGTTTTATGTTTTTGAAGACGAAGTGATTTTTGATGAAGAGATCGAATCGAAGCTAATCACAAATTTAGAGGAACAAGTTGCAGGTGATACATGTCCAGTTTTGGTCATTCGAAGAAATTGCTTTGCACCTCAAGTTATAGAAGAATCATGGTTGAGAACAAATATCTTTTTTACAACTTGTACAGTTCGAGGAAAAGTTTGTCGTCTCATTGTTGATTCAGGAAGCTGTGCGAATATTGTTTATGAAGAAGTTGTCGCTAAACTTGCTCTCTTCACTGAACCACACATCCTGCTTCTTATCGGCTTCCGTGGTTAAATATGAAGGCAAATTTACGAATTACTAAGAGATGTCGTGTTCCTTTCTCCATTGGTTCAAGTTACAAGAATTTGGTGTGTTGTGATGTAATTCCAATGGATGTTTGTCATATTCACCTAGGGCGTCCATGACAGTACGATCGGCGAACGGTTCTTGATAGTTTGTCAACAATTGCACTTTTAGTATTGAGGATAAACGGATAATTCTTCTTCCCTCTCAAGGAACATCGCAACCTTCAACGTCGGAAGCAACGAGTGCACCCCCTCATTGAACCGTTAAAGAAGTCACAAGAATTATTATTTGTGAATCATTCATAGTTCATGGAAGAATGTGTGTTACACAAAGGTGGTTTGGTGCATGGTCATCTTGAAACCAGTCTCGCAAACGTTACCTTGTGATGTTCCATCACCGTTTTAAGACCTTATCACCTAATTTGGCGATATGTTTCCAGACGATCTTCCTCCGGGTCTTCCTCCTCTACGAGACATTCAACATTGCATCGACTTGGCCTCCAATTCCACACTCCCCAACAGACCCCATTATCGTATGTCACCACAAGAGCATGACGTGTTGCGTCATCAAGTAGAAGAGCTACTTTCAAAAGGTTATTTACGTAAGAGTCTTAGTCTGTGTACCGACTCTTCTTATTCCAAAAAGATGGCTCTTGGCATATGTAAGTTTATAGTCGTGCCATTAACGACGATGTATGATTCGTTACAGCTAAGTCATCTTTTATAGTAAGGTCTACCACAAAGTCGAAGTAGGAGTTGGTGTTGGAGCGAGCAAGCTCGCTGACAATATTGTTATGTTTCTAATATAATTGTATAATCCATTCTACCTTTTTAATTTGCATACATTAATGTATCTTTCCATCAAAACTATAATACCAAACACATGTTGTTATTATTAAGTATAACGCGTATTTAAAATATGGATAAAATTGAATTTTATTTCTTTCGTAATAAAATCAAACCAAATAGTGAATTTATTTATAATTTCGCTAATATTTATAATGTAAGACAAATATGATAATAAGACAAAAAGAACATGAAAAAGATAAAATACAAACAAAATGAAAAACGAAAGAAAAAACGAAAAATTACTATATGACGGTTTGTAGGTATATGCAGTGTCGTGCTCAGCTTTATAGGGGCCCTAGGCGAAATAAAAAATGAAACCTTTTTAAAATTTATTTTCAAAACTAACTAAAATATTCAAAAATAAAACCGTAAAGGATAATTTAAAAATTGTAAGATAAAATCTTTTTTCGTTTTTTTTCAATAAAGTTTTTCACCGTAAGTTCATATTCTTATAGTTTAAGTTCTTAGCTAATTTTTTTTAGATATGATAACCAGACCATTTAATCTGGGATGTATACGATCTTGTTGGCATATTTGTAAATCTAAATAGATTAAAATTAAAAATATATCAAATCATTACTAGTAAAACATTCATCGAGATCTATTATGATATTATTGTTTATCCTTGTAGTTTAGTGTTCGTTAATGTTTAAAATTAAAAAATCAATAGAAAATAAAGTATAATTAAAATTAAAGAAGAAAGGGATTTCATAGTTACCAAGTGAAGATGGAGAAAAGATATGGAGATAGGAGGAATGGTGCCAATGAAAAATAAGAATAAGTAATTAACTAATTGAATCTTTAATTTGATATTTGTAAATTGTTAGATTTATTTGTGATTGATTCTTTTTAGGTTTAGTATCTATATATATTTTTTTTATTGAAATCTCGATTAAGTCTAAAATTTAGAAAAAGTTAAAAAAGAAAAAGATAAAATTCTCATAGATGGGACTTGAACCTTGGTTGATACATAGAACGAACTTACATTACACCACTAGGTTACAACACATATTCTGTAAATAACTCGGGGGCCCTAGGCAAAAGCCTAATGAATTACTCACTAAGCACGGCTCTGGGTATATGACGGTTTGTAGGAAATATGCAAGTTGATTTTGTTTTTGTTTATGAAGAAGTGATTCGTTTGTGTTGTCTCTAAATGTTTTCTTAGCAAAAATAATCGTCGTGGTCTGAATATGATGTGGAACCATAATGAAATTTGTAGTATTTGTATTTTTCTTTTAGATTGATACAAAGATAATTACGAGGCAAAATGATCCCATATACATTGTTCGAGAGGTGATTTCACCTAAAATGTGACATGACATCCCTTCAAATACGACATGACATCACTTCAAATGTGTGACACCCTAGTTTCAGGGCATATATGGTATATGTGGAGAGGTTTAAAGAATTGATTTGACTACCTATATCACCAAAGTGCACTTACCTTTTCCGTCACAGGTCTTGGGTGACCTACTGAGAAGTCATTTTCAGTACCGTGTGAGTGAGGTCAAAACACAGGAAAAGATCTTGTGATGATTTGCAGGGTCAGTAAACAAAACTTTCGAGCCTCCTGGACTAACGCACCGACTGTCGGACATAGTGAGCCCACGGGCTTGAGATTGGACGGGGGCCATGGATAGGGCGGTCGAGGCATTACGAGTGGTATCAGAGCGAGCACTGACAACTGTGTGAGTCAGTTTGTCGGGGTAACGATCTTGGTATACGCAACGAGGACGTTGCGATCTATTAGTGGGGGTGATTGTGACACCCAGTTTCAGGGCATATATGGTATATGCGGAAAGGCTTAAAAGAATTGATTTGGTTACCTATATCACCAAAGTGCACTTATCTTTTCCGTCACAGGTCTTGAGAGAACTCCAGAGTTAAGCGTGCTTGAGCTGGAGTAGTTTCAGGATGAGTGACCTACTGGGAAGTCATTTCCAGTACCGTGTGAGTGAAGTCAAAACAGGGGAAAAGATCGTGTGGTGATTTGCAAGGTTAGTAAACAAAAATTTTGAGCCTCCTGGACTAACGCACCGACCGTCGGACATGGTGAGCCCACGGGCCTAAGATTGGATGGGGGCCCATGGATAGGGCGGTCGAGGCGTTACAAAATGTGACATGGCAATAAGGATTAATGGGCCAATTAACAAATCTATTTAACTTGGTGGGCTAATCCATATTTAACATTCTTTGTATAAAATAAAAAATGAGTGAAAGTTGTAATTATCATATGGAAACTCAAAAAATATTTATATAGATTCATAAAATATACGAGTATGTACAACTTATTATAAGTAAATAATTTATATGGTTTTTTATTGTTTTGTTGAAATTTCTATATATTGATTAGATTAATATATATGTAATATATGCATATGTATTTTTAAAAGATCACAAAACCATAAATACGAATTATAAGCAAACAATTAGTAAGAATTCATTTACAAAATGCTCATTTTTATTTGAACGAGTGCAAAACAAATTTTGCTTTAACATGTTCTAATACTTAAGATCGGTTGTGGAGATCTTTTGTTGTAATTATCGTATGTTTTTCTTACAAGGTCTAATGTAGTTTATTTTAAAAAAATATTAAAAAATTAAAATTCATATCAATTCTACGTCAAGATTAAACACTATTGACAATTTTTAACTACAAAGCAACAATTTCTTATTTATTTTATACTAAATTTTTAAAAAATTAATCCGCATATTACGCGGGAAGTCATCTAGTATGTATAATAGTAGACGTGAAAACATGTTTTCTAGAAAAAGAGAGAATAATTATATCCTAAAAGAAATCCTATATATATATATATTTATATATATATATATATATTTATTTATATTAATTGAGGAGACACTAAAAGTTCAAAATCGTAGGTTTCATTCAGAAAGGCATTTATGAGATATTAAAACTTAAAATCCTAAGTGTCATCCAAAGAGAGTTTTAGAGGACAATTATCATTCTATTAAAAATTAAAAAAAAAAATTTAAAACTTATAAACAAGGCAACAAATAAAAACACATTCCTAAAATTTTGCATTCACTTTCCTTAACATTCTGAAAATAGCATTTATATAACTTTTCTAAAATCATTATGACTTTTATTATACACATTCTACAAAATCCACTAATTATCTAGAGAATGTAACAAACATTGTAGTAATTAATTACACAAAATCTCTAATTTTCCTATTAATTATAAAGGCATTAGAAGAAGAATAAAACATGATTTGTCGATCAAAGAGAAATAAATAATGATCTGCAACTTTTTATTTGTTTTGCTTTTTGGTACTACTACAATTTTGTACTTGTACGTTTAAAGATAAAAATCTCGATGCGAATCAACTCAATAAACTTAAAATAAAATTTAAATATTGATTATTTATTCATATTTTAGTCAAAATACATGTAAATGTTATTAACTCGTGTGTATATAAATGTTTTGAATATTATACACAAATCATAGTACCAAATTATTATTTTTTTTTGGCAACCGAACATTAATTAATAAAGACTCTCCCAATAGGTTACCCAAACTGGAGGCAAGTTGTTTACATAAGAAAATAAAAAAGCCCTGAATCTGGCTGGCCGAGCTAATGAATCCGCCTTAGCATTTGAGAAGCGGGGGATCAACGATAGGGAGAAGTTAGGGAATCTTGCACGGAGGTCTTCATATCTGCTGGCAAGGATAGCGAGGGCGGGCCAATCCTTTGATGATAGGGAGAACTTTAGAAGATCATCACAATCTGTCTCAAACCTCTGACATGGCACATTGTTCTCTAACATGCTGCTCATAGCCGAGATGAGCGCTTCTACTTCTGAATGAAGTGGTGACTGCACCTGTCTGATCCCCTTCGCCCCTAGTAATACTGCTTGAGATCCTTGATGACAAAACCACCCAATGCCCGTTGTGCTATCTGTATCTTTCCATGAACCATCAACCTTACAACACATTGCCCCTGAATGTGAAACCTTTAGTGGATCTTGTATCACCAAGTGATGAGGCTGAGATTGGGCCTCGTTCCAAACTTTACACTCATTAATTGCTTGATTAAGTATCTCCGATGGTTCCATATCAAATCCTTGAAAAACTTTTTTTGTTTCTTGACTTCCATAAAAACCACGCTATCCATGGAAACAAATCATGATCTCTGGTTAACTCCCGTCTCTTTGGACACCGCCAAAAGAGAAAAGCCATATTTGCATAAACTGATAGATAAGGAAAATTGTTGGTGGCCGTATTAAAGGAGGCTAAATCCCACGTGTTCTGAGCTACTGGGCATTCGAAAATAGCATGATTAACCGACTCTTCGTCTCCATCACATCTTTGACAAATTGTTGCACAAGCAATACCTCTCTGACGCAAACGCGCCATTACCGCCATGGAACCAGTTAAAATTTGCCACAAGAAATGGTGGATCTTTGGTGGACATAGAATGCGCCACACATGTGCCAACAAAAGCGTAGTACTTGGTTCCCTTAGTACTAGTACCAAATTAATTTAAACTAAACAAGTCGCATACCATATTTATTTAACATTTAATGATAGACTTTGAAATTCTTTCATAAAATTCTTTTATCAGTTCATGTGTTGGTTCTATATTTTATGCAAATCAAAATATAGAAATAAATAATAGTAAAATTTATAATCCTGTATTTGATGCAGGTCCAAATCTAGTTCAGGTGTATTAGTCTTATGGAATCCACAATTATAGATATTCTAAATAACAATAATCAGATGCAAACATAAATGTAAAAGTATAAAAAGAACTCAAATGAAGAATATGGCGGAATAAGAAAATGAAGAAAAGATAAGGAAAAGAGATGGAAATTTGTTGAGAAGAAGTTTGAAAAGATAAAAGATAGTGAAAAAAACGATTTGATGGAAACCAGTAAAGAATCAAAAAGAAGTCAATATCAGACAAAAACTTAAAAGAGTATATGTAATCATTTGTCTGAGTTGTCAGGGTTTGTGATGATTATATAAAGAATCGGAAAATGGATTAATAAGAAAGCTATTAAAAATCCTGAGCAAAAGAGATTTTTGATGGAAGTAGATTATGTCTCAGACTCACAATGAAGTAATAGTATCATTTTTTGCATCGTATTATGTCCTTATAAATACAAAAATCATCGATCGGTGTGATCGAATGTGATGCAGAAACACTACAAAAGTTACGGTGTTTGTATTTTCTTTTGTATTGATAAAGAGATACTCCGCACACCAATTTTGGGAATTGGAAAGGGGTGTCGATCGACACAAGGTGTGTGTCACACCCATGATTTTTGGTTAGAACCGGTTCGATTTGTAATCGTTCGGTTTGCGTGGTTTGGGTTCGGAAACCCTAGAAGCTGATATAACACACGTTTTGGCCATGCAGCCTCAGGAAAAGAAGCATAAAAACGTGTTATTGTGTAGAGAATAGAGAGTTCCAGAGTTTTTGAGTGTTCTTGGGTTGATTATCGTTCCTTGAGGTTGAGAACAGTTTTGTTGGTGTTTTTCAAGAGGAAAAGTGTTGGTGATCAGATTTTTGGTGGCCTTGAGGTTGAAACCGATTCGATGGAAACCAGTAAAGAATCAAAAAGTAGTCAATATCAAATAAAAACTTAAAAGAGTATATGTAATCATTTGTTTGAGTTGTCAGGGTTTGTGATGGTTATATAAAGAATCGGAAAATGTATTAATAAGAAAGCTATTAAAAATCCTTAGCAAAAGAGATTTTTGATGGAAGTAGATTATGTCGCAGACTCACAATGAAGTAATAGTATCATTTTTTTCCATCGTATTATGTCCTTATAAATACAAAAATCATCGATTAATGTGATCGAATATGATGCAGAAACACTACAAATGTTACGGTGTTTGTATTTTCTTTTGTATTGATAAAGAGATACTCCGTAAACCAATTTTGGGAATTGAAAAGGGGTGTCGATCGACACAAGGTGTGTGTCACACACATGATTTTTGGTTAAAACCAGTTCGATTTGTAATCGTTCGGTTTGCGTGGTTTGGGTTCGGAAACCCTAGAAGCTGATATAACACATGTTTTGGCCGTGCAGCCTCAGGAAAAGAAGCATAAAAACGTGTTATTGTGTAGAGAATAGAGAGTTCCAGAGTTTTTGAGTGTTCTTGGGTTGATTATCGTTCCTTGAGGTTGAGAACAATTTTGTTGGTGTTTTTCAAGAGGAAAAGTGTTGGTGATCAGATTTTTGGTGGCCTTGAGGTTGAAACCGATTCGATGGAAACCAGTAAAGAATCAAAAAGTAGTCGATATCAAATAAAAACTTAAAAGAGTATATGTAATCATTTGTTTGAGTTGTCAGGGTTTGTGATGGTTATATAAAGAATCGGAAAATGTATTAATAAGAAAGCTATTAAAAATCCTTAGCAAAAGAGATTTTTGATGGAAGTAGATTATGTCGCAGACTCACAATGAAGTAATAGTATCATTTTTTTGCATCGTATTATGTCCTTATAAATACAAAAATCATCGATTGGTGTGATCGAATGTTATGCTGAAACACTACAAATGTTACGGTGTTTGTATTTTCTTTTGTATTGATAAAGAGATACTCCGCAAACCAATTTTGGGAATTGGAAAGGGGTGTCGATCGACACAAGGTGTGTGTCACACCCATGATTTTTGGTTAGAACCGTTTCGATTTGTAATCGTTCGGTTTGCGTGGTTTGGGTTCGGAAACCCTAGAAGCTGATATAAAACACATTTTGGCCGTTGAGCCTCAGGAAAAGAAGCATAAAAACGTGTTATTGTGTAGAGAATAGAGAGTTCCAGAGTTTTTGAGTGTTCTTGGGTCGTTGATTATCGTTCCTTGAGGTTGAGAACGGTTTTGTTGGTGTTTTTCAAGAGGAAAAGTGTTGGTGATCAGATTTTTGGTGGCCTTGAGGTTTAAACCGATTTGATGGAAACCAGTAAAGAATTAAAAAGAAGTCAATATCAAATAAAACCTTAAAAGAGTATATGTAATCTTTTGTTTGAGTTGTCAGGGTTTGTGATGGTTATATAAAGAATCGGAAAATGTATTAATAAGAAAGCTATTAAAAATCCTTAGCAAAAGAGATTTTTGATGGAAGTAGATTATGTTGCAGACTCACAATGAAGTAATAGTATCATTTTTTTTTGCATCGTATTATGTCCTTATAAATACAAAAATCATCGATTGGTGTGATCGAATGTGATGCAGAAACACTACAAATGTTACGGTGTTTGTATTTTGCTTTTGTATTGATAAAGAGATACTCCGCAAACACTTTTTTGGGAATCGGAAAGGGGTGTCGATTGACACAAGGTGTGTGTCACACCAATGATTTTTGGTTAGAACCGGTTTGATTTGTAATCGTTCGGTATGCGTGGTTTGGGTTCGGAAACCCTAGAAGCTGATATAAAACACGTTTTGGCTGTGCATCCTCAAGAAAAGAATCAGAAAATGTGTTATTGAGTAGAGAATAGAGAATTCTAGAGTTTTTTAGTGTTCTTGGGTTGATTATCGTTCCTTGTGGTTGAGAACGGTTTTGTTGGTGTTTTTCAAAAGGAAAAGTGTTGGTGATCAGATTTTTGGTGGCCTTGAGGTTGAAACCAATTTGATGGAAACCAGTAAAGAATCAAAAAGTAGTCAATATCAAATAAAAACATAAAAGAGTATATGTAATCATTTGTTTGAGTTGTCAGGGTTTGTGATGGTTATATAAAGAATCGGAAAATGTATTAATAAGAAAGCTATTAAAAATCCAGAGCAAAAGAGATTTTTGATGCAAGTAGATTATGTCGCAGACTCACAATGAAGTAATAGTATCATTTTTTTTGCATCGTATTATGTCCTTATAAATACAAAAATCATCGATTGGTGTGATCGAATGTGATGCAGAAACACTACAAATGTTACGCTGTTTGTATTTTCTTTTGTATTGATAAAGAGATACTCCGCAAACCAATTTTGGGAATTGGAAAGGGGTGTTGATCGACACAAGGTGTGTGTCACACCAATGATTTTTGGTTAGAACAGGTTCGATTTAAAATCGTTCGGTATGCGTGGTTTGGTTTCGGAAACCCTAGAAGCTGATATAAAACACGTTTTGGCTGTGTATCCTCAGGAAAAGAATCAGAAAATGTGTTATTGAGTAGAGAATAGAGAATTCTAGAGTTTTTTAGTGTTCTTGGGTTGATTATCGTTCCTTGAGGTTGAGAACGGTTTTGTTGGTGTTTTTCAAGAGGAAAAGTGTTGGTGATCAGACTTTTGGTAGCCTTGAGGTTGAAACCGATTTGATGGAAACCAATAAAGAATAAAAAAGAAATCAATATCAAATAAAAACTTAAAAGAGTATATGTAATCATGTGTTTGAGTTGTCAAGGTTTGTGATGGTTATATAAAGAATCGAAAAATGGATTAATAAGAAAGCTATTAAAAATCCTGTGCAAAAGAGATTTTTGATGGAAGTAGATTATGTCGCAGACTCACAATGAAGTAATAGTATCATTTTTTTTGCATCGTATTATGTCCTTATAAATACAAAAATCATCGATCTGTATGATCTAATGTGATGCAGAAACACTATAAAAGTTATGGTGTTTGTATTTTCTTTTGTATTGATAAAGAGATACTCCGCAAACCAATTTTGGGAATCGGAAAGGGGTGTCGATTGACACAAGGTGTGTGTCACACCAATGATTTTTGGTTAGAACCGGTTTGATTTGTAATCGTTCGGTATGCGGGGTTTGGGTTCGGAAACCCTAGAAGCTGATATAAAACACGTTTTGGCTGTGCATCCTCAAGAAAAGAATCAGAAAATGTGTTATTGAGTAGAGAATAGAGAATTCTAGAGTTTTTTAGTGTTCTTGGGTTGATTATCGTTCCTTGAGGTTGAGAACGGTTTTGTTGGTGTTTTTCAAGAGGAAAAGTGTTGGTGATCAGACTTTTGGTAGCCTTGAGGTTGAAACCAATTTGATGGAAACCAATAAAGAATAAAAAAGAAATCAATATCAAATAAAAACTTAAAAGAGTATATGTAATCATGTGTTTGAGTTGTCAAGGTTTGTGATGGTTATATAAAGAATCGAAAAATGGATTAATAAGAAAGCTATTAAAAATCCTGTGCAAAAGAGATTTTTGATGGAAGTAGATTATGTCGCAGACTCACAATGAAGTAATAGTATCATTTTTTTTGCATCGTATTATGTCCTTATAAATACAAAAATCATCGATCTGTATGATCTAATGTGATGCAGAAACACTATAAAAGTTATGGTGTTTGTATTTTCTTTTGTATTGATAAAGAGATACTCCGCAAACCAATTTTGGGAATCGGAAAGGGGTGTCGATTGACACAAGGTGTGTGTCACACCAATGATTTTTGGTTAGAACCGGTTTGATTTGTAATCGTTCGGTGTGCGTGGTTTGGGTTCGGAAACCCTAGAAGCTGATATAAAACATGTTTTGGCCGTTGAGCCTCAGGAAAAGAAGCATAAAAACGTGTTATTGAGTAGAGAATAGAAATTTCTAGAGTTTTTGAGTGTTCTTGGGTTGATTATCGTTCCATGTGGTTGAGAACGGTTTTGTTGGTGTTTTTCAAGAGGAAAGTGTTGGTGATCAGACTTTTGGTGGTCTAGAGTCTTTGATTTCGTGGGTTCGTCGCTGTGTTCGGTTAGGATCTATCCATAGGCTAAAGTGAGTGCGCGACCGTTGCTTATCTAAGCCGTGTAACATGTTTAAATGGATGATTTGGTGGTTTTATGATTGATTTGGTATTTTAGAATTGAGAATCTACGTGTTTTTGGCTTATGCAGGGATTGTATGACATATACATGAATCGAGCCGTGAGAGGAGAATCTCAATTCTGGGATTGTCTGCGATCATGTGTCGATCGACACAAGTTGAATTTGTGTGCCAATCGACACCGGGAGGGTGTTGATCGACATAGAGTTGAATGATGGGTTATTTACGTTTGTTCATGTGCGTTATGACTTATTGTTTCATTTTGGCATTTTATATGCTTTGTGTGTATAGCCGGTATACCGTCTTACTAAGTATTTATGAAATAGATACGCATATCTTTTTGCCATGTGATGCAGGTAAAGATAAATTGTGATCGTGGAATCATGGCGATGAGAAGAGGATGATTAGGACTTGGTTTATGTTTCGTTGTTGAGTTAGAACCTGGTGTTTAGGTTGCTAGCTTAGTCTGGAATTGATAATTTGGAATGAGGGTTTCATGTGAATTGATTTATGGATTTATATGCCTTATTTGTAAAATTAAGTGTTTATGAGAATTTATGCTGGTTTGCTTCATTTAGTGTAATTGATATTGAGGATTATTATTTATGAGAATAATAATCCAAGTCAATTAGTTAAAAAAAAACAATCGAGCTAGGTTGTTTCAGTGTGATATCAGGGCCCTTACGGTTTTAGGGCGGTTGGTTGAATGATTTGAGATTATGTGTTTAAATTGAATATGAATACTTAGTCAATTTATGAGTTGTAGAGTCTTACATCATCATCTTCGAGACTTCAATGAGATTCCACAGTATGTGTGTTTGACTTTTTTTGTTTGCTTCTAGTATCTTAGTCGGTGTTTTTGGGAAATGCAGAAAGATACATGATGGTGCTAGAGGTCGTGGAGAGGTCCTGGTCAGGGCCTTGGTTGTGGCCGACGCCATGGTCGTGGACCAATGAGTGAGTCCGCCGAGAGTGTAGCTCAGAGTGCTATGCAAGAGCAGGTTGCTGATTCGCAAACACATCAGGAGGTGTCCGCAAGTGAGACCAGTGCGAGTGTCAGCGTGAGCGCTGTTGGTGCCGAAGTTGGTGCTGCAGGGACTGGTGTTGCGGTAGGCCCAGGTGTGGGTGCTGATGCAGAAGGAGCTCAGGGCCGAGATGATCGTCTGAAAGATATGCTACCTTTTTTTTTGGAGCGGTTATTGGGTGCGGTGCCAGTGTAGGCTCCAATAGTGCCTTCAGTAGCAGAGGTACAACCGAGGGTTGTTGTTGCTGAGCCGCGTTTGTCTTATCTGGAGATGACGGGACAGATGAAGAGGCTTAGTACTGTGTTCTTCTTGAATGGAGTTGGGCCTGAGGGAGCCGATGAGTGGCGTATGAGGATTTAGCATAACTTTCGCTCGATCATATGTCCTGCGACGTTTCAGATTGAGCTGGCAGTGTATTATCTCGATGGTGATGCGCATCTCAGGTAGAGATATGTTGAGGTCAGGAGGAGGTAGATAGTGTAGACCTGGGGAGAATTCTTAGCAGCGTTTAATGCTAAATTCTTTCCTCAGGAGGTAGTGGATCGCCTGGAGACGGGGTTTGTAGAGCTGGTTCAGGGTGACCGGCCCGTGCGAGAGTATGATGCTGAGTTTAGCAGGCTTCTAGTACATGGATGATACGTTCCTCCCAAGGATTGCACAAAGAAGCTAGCTGGAACTGGGTTAGAGACAGAAAGCTTGCGAAGTAGCTTCTGGTTTTGAGAGAGAGAGATGGTGAGAGAGTTGCAGCAACAACAAAACCGTTCCTAAGAGATAGATACGTTGGGAATGAGCCTCCAACAAGAGATTTTGTTCCTAAGAACAAGAGAGGTTTCTCGTGGCTGAGATTGAGAGAAAGAGAGTTTTATTAGATAATTGTTTGATGATCCAAATCCAGGATGAGTTACAATGAAGCAACTCACTTGCTTAAATTGAAAAACAACAAGACTTGCATGAAGGGAAGAGAAAGAGTATTAACTCTTCTCGAAAAAGACAGAAAATTAAAAACAGAGTTTGAATTTGAAAATAGACCTCTTGAGCTTCCATGGTCGAGATTAGATAAGTGAGCCATGGTTTTATTTGGGCAAAGTGGGCTTAATAAGGTAAAGGTGATCCAAACCTTGCCTCATTAAAAACCTATCCTTGCAAAACCCATTGGGACAAAAACAAGGACAGGGAAAAAGAGTACAAAGCTGGATCATAAGCCCACTTGCCGTTTTAGACTTGTTTCATAGCTTCCTCTTGTTCTGGTTCATGCTCAGCTACAAGCTGCTCCCCCTCGGCTACAAGCTTATCCTCACGTTCATGCTCTGGTTCAGGTGGCTTCTTCTTGATGTTGCTCAGGATCACATCATCCTCCCCAGTTGAAAAGGATTTGTCCTCAAATCAGTACCATCTGCACGCAAAAGAGCCAAGTTAGAACCCTTAGAACTTGGGTTTGGAGTATACTTACCTTGCAAGTTTGTTTTGTTAGTTTTGGAAGTGAGCTGTGCTGGGATTTGAAGTGGCTCGTGCTCTTCACCAGCTGCATCAAGCTCCTCAAGCTTAGCACGTCATTGAGCCCTTAGTCCTCCTATTTGTCCGAGTTGATCTCCATTGAATCCGATTTGTTATTTTCGAGTTAGAACATAACCTGTATGTTTGAACAACAAAGGAACACAACCATTAGCTTAAAAATTCATGTTAGAAGGAGAGAACTTACCTTTTTCAGTAGTGATATGTGTTGGAATGTGAAGTGGTGCAACAAGTTTAACAGGTCCTTCTGCTCTTATTTCCTCTCCTTGCCCGAGTTGAGCTTCTGCTGCAGGGGTTTGTTTATCTCGAAGCTTCTTTAACTCAAGACTCTCATTAGTGAAGATAAGCCGACCATTGGGTGTTTTTTTAATGGAAAGATGCAATCTATTTGCCCAAACTGAATTCTGTTCCAGCCATTATCTTCAACAAAATCATTTCTTTTCATGAGAAGCAATTTCTTTGGACTTTCGGTAGAACATGTATCCTTGTAGTCCTGCAAAACAAAAGATTTTCCACTCGGCAGCTCCGGTGCATTATTAGATAAACTCCAGAGAGTTTCTTTATAAGCAGACTTGTAATGACGTGACTGAGAAAGCAAAGTTCTTTGTATATTACCAGCTTTATCAAGGAAGTTGGATTGCTTGTAGGGTTCTTCTTCAGCCTTCTTTCCTTTCTTCTTTTGATCTTGAATAATCTCATACGGCGACATTGGAACCAGAGTAGTTTTTCTGCCTTTGAACTCAAAAGAATATTTGTTGGTAGAGCCTTCATGAGTCACTCGTCTATCATACTGCCATGGCCTTCCCAACAGAATGTGACAAGCTCCCATAGGTAGAACATCACACAACACTTCATCTTCGTATTTACCAATGGTTAAAGGAACCGAAACCTGATGTTTCACTCTCATTTCACCTTTATCATTGAGCCAATGTAGATTGTATGGCTTTTGATGCTTCTTCACGACCAAACCAAGCTTAGTAACCATGTACTCACTTGCTACATTGGTGCAGCTTCCTCCATCGATTATGAGACTACACGCTCTTCCTTGCACATGGCACCTTGTGTGGAACAGATTTTCCCTTTGTGCTTATTTTTCTGTCTTAGCTTGCACATTCAGTATCTTCTTCATCATTGAAAGATCTCCTCTAACTGCACACTCCTCATGCTCTGTAGGTGAATCTGGAATTTCTTTTTCATCATCTGATTCATACTCACCATTGTCTAAGAGAATCATAACTCTCTTGTTAGGGCATGCACTAGCAATGTGTCCTCTTCCTTGACATTTGAAGCAGACTATCTCACGAGCTCGGGTAGTAGAAGAAGTTTCTGTTTTGACTCTGAAATCTGAGTTGGTAGGGAGTGGCTTAGAAAATGCTTTAGAATCAACAATAGTGTTGTCTTCCTTAGAGTAGTTTGTTTTCCTTAGGGAGATGCAAAGCTATGCTGATTTGTCCCTAATCACTATCTCAAGGAAACAACAACGTTGATGAACTTGATCTAGAACCCCTCCTCTTGAGTTGTTGTTCGACCATAATGGATTTGTGGTATATCTCCTCTAGATCAACATAGCTTTGCATCTCCACTCTGTCTTGAATTTCACGATTCAACCCACTCAAAAATCTAGCAATGGTTGCTTCGCTGTCTTCATCAATATCAGCTTTGATCATTAGAGATTCCATCTCTTGAAAATAGTCCTCAACGCTGTTGTTTCCTTGAGTTAAGCGTCTTAGTTTCTGGTGCAGCTCTCGGTGATAGTGATTAGGGACAAAACGTTTTCTCAAGAGAGCTTTCAACTCATCCCAAGTATCAACAGGCGGCTCTTTGTTGCGTTTTCTGGTTGTTGTAATCTGATCCTACCAGTTGATAGCATATCCATAGAATTCTAGAGTAGCAAGCTTCACCATCTTGTGATCAGAATACTCTTGACATTCGTAGATCATCTCGACCTTCTTTTCCCATTCCAAGTATGCGTTTGAATCATTCTTGCCATGAAAAGGGGGAAATTTTAGCTTTATTCCTTTCATATCATCATCAACACGTCCTCTTGCTCTTCTATGACGTCTTGGGCTGCCCAATGAAGAAGTCTCATCACCATCATCATTTCTGAATTGTCCTTGTGGGGTATGAACTGGATTTTCGTGTCTTTCTTGAGATCTCCTTCGATTAGGTTCTCCTTGTAGTTGATCAATTCTCTCATGCAGCTCTTCTCCTTGATTTCTCACCATTTTCTTAAACTCAGCTACCAAGGCTTCTATAAGAAGTTTGTTGCTGTTGTTGTTGCTGGTTCCTTCTTGATCATCAGTCATTTTATACCAAGCTTCAATGTGTTGCTCTGAAACCACCTGATACGTTCCTCCCAAGGATTGCACAAAGAAGCTGGCTGGAACTGGGTTAGAGACAGAAAGCTTGCAGAGTAGCTTCTGGTTTTGAGAGAGAGAGACGGTGAGAGAGTTGCAGTAGCAACAAAACCGTTCCTAAGAGATAGATACGTTGGGAATGAGCCTCCAACAAGAGATTTCGTTCCTAAGAACAAGAGAGATTTCTCGTGACTGAGATTGAGAGAAAGAGATTTTTATTATATAATTGTTTGATGATCCAAATCCAGGATGAGTTACAATGAAGCAACTCTCTTGCTTAAATAGAAAAACAACAAGACTTGCATGAAGGGAAGAGAAAGAGTATTAACTCTTCTCGAAAAAGACAGAAAATTAAAAACAGAGTTTGAATTTGAAAATAGACCCCTTGAGCTTCCATGGTCGAGATTAGATAAGTGAGCCATGGTTTTATTTGGGCAAAGTGGGCTTAATAAGGTAGAGGTGATCCAAACCTTGCCTCATTAAAAACCTATCCATGCAAAACCCATTGGGACAAAAACAAGGACATGGAAAAAGAGTACAAAGCTGGATCACAAGCCAACTTGCCGTTTTAGACTTGTTTCACAGCTTCCTCTTTTTCTGGTTCATGCTCAGCTACAAGCTGCTCCCCCTCAGCTACAAGCTTATCCTTACGTTCATGCTCTGGTTCAGGTGGCTTCTTCTTGATGTTGCTCAGGATCACATCAATGGAGGTAGAGGCATGAAGGATGAGCAGGTGTAGGTGAAGAGGCTCATAAGGGGCCTTCAGCCTGACTTGAGGACACGTTCCATAGTATCCGAGTTTGCCTCGAGGGCGAAGCTAGTTGAGATTACTACTTCTATTGAGGAGGATTTTCATGATTAAGCAGCAGTAGTGGTTGTTCATGCTGTTCCAGCAGTTCAGCCGAGGAAAGAGCAGTAACAGGTAGGTTAATAAGATCCCACTTAGATCGACACTTTGATAGGTTAATGATAGATTCGGATTCGAGATTCAATAAGGGAATCAACAGATCTATGATGGAATGAAGGGTCACATAAGAGCTGCGGAAAGACTCTTGATTTACCAATGGATCGAATGGTCACACAAAGTTGATGGAAAAAACTTTAATTTATCTTGATCTAATCTTAAAGATTTTTTTGATAAAAAGATAGATAAGGTAAGAAAAGAGAGTATAAGGGAGTTATAAAGAGAATAAGGGAAAAAGAAGAGACAAGTCTTGGAACAAGCTCCAAGGTTGTCTCAAAAAAGAAAGAAAAATTTAAATAAAGTTTGAATCTGAAAAATCAGACCCTTAAACTCTTAAAACGTTTTTACTCTTTAAAATTCAAATAGCATGTTATCAATGAGGCAATTGAACAAGCCTCATTAAAAACCTTAACTACAAAACCCAATGGGAAAAAACCAAACCAAGGGAAAAAGAGCACAATTAGCAATGTACTAATGGCTTGGTTAAATAGCTTAGTCCTAGACAGAGTCATAGATCCAATTGGCGTAACCAACACATCCTCAGCATCAAGCTTAGCTCCTTTTGGTTCAAGCTCTAGTTAATGCTTCTCCTCCTTAGAGCCATCCATGATCATATCATCCTCTCCCTCTTGAAAAGGGTTTGACCTTAAATCTGTTTCATCTGCAATAAATGGAACAAGATCAGAAACAATGAAGCTGTTACTAACATTGTACTTACCTTGAAGATCAATCTAATATGCATTGTTGTTGATTCTTCTTGTATCTCAAAAGGACCATCAATTCTAGGCATGAGTTTGGACTTCCTCTCTTCAGGGAACCTTTCCTTTCTTAGATGCTCCCAAACCAGATCACCAACTTCAAAGATCATATCACGTCTCCCTTTTTTTCAATGTTCTTTCTAGCATTCTCATGAATATGCTGGACCAAGTCTGCCTTTTTTTTTCCATCCAAGCTGGTTCTTTCACTCAAAGGCAAAGGCATCAAATCCAAAGGAGAGGTGGAATTAAACCCATAAACAATTTGAAAAGGAGAATACTTAGAAGCATAATGCACAGCATGATTGTATGCAAATTCAATATGAGGTAAGCATTCTTCCTAAGTTCTCAAGTTCTTTTAATCAATGCACGCAAAAGTGTTCCTAAGGTTCTATTAACAACTTCAGTTTGCCCATTAGTTTGAGGATGACATGTAGTAGAAAATAACAGCTTAGTTCCTAGCCTAGACCACAATGTTTTCCAAAAATAGCTAAGAAATTTTGTATCCCTATCAGAAACAATAGACTTAGGCATGCCATGAATATGAACAATTTTCTTAAAGAACAACTCAGCTATATGCAATGCATCATTATTTTTGTTACATGCAATGAAATGAGCCATTTTTGAGAACCTATCAACCACAACAAAGATAGAATCTCTACCATGCTTAGTTCTAGGCAGTTTTCCATTCATCTCCTTCTTTCATCCTAATCTGACGATAGCCACTTTTAAGATCAACTTTAGAAAAGATGCTAGAACAATGCAATTCATCTAACATATCATCAAATCTAGGAATGGGATGTCGATACTTCACCATGATATTATTGATGACACGACAGTCTACGCACATATGCCAAGTGCCATCCTTTTTAGGCACAAGGAGAACTGGAACAACACAAGGACTCATGCTTTCAATATGGCTTTTCTCCATGAGTTCTCCAATCTGTTTTGTAGCTCTTTGGTCTCCACAAGGTTAGTTCGATAGGCTGGTCTATTGGGAAGAGACGAGCCAGGGACAAAGTCAATTTGGTTTTCAATCCCTCGAATAGTTGGTAAACCCTTAGGAGCATCCTCGGGAAATACATCATTATAATCTTGCAAAAGCTTAGTCATCTCACTTGGGAACACCGACGTAAGGTTAGTAACATTAAGCAAATTCTCTTTAAATATAAATAAAAGCAAAGGATGTTTAGAGTAGAGAGCTTGCTTAACCTCACTGACTTTGACAAAGAAAGTGGATGCTTTAGAACCTCTAGGAATTGATTTCTGATCTTCATAGGCCTCTTGAGGTGTCATCGGAACCAAAGTGATTTTCTTACCTTTGAACTCAAAAGAATGAATGTTTGGGAATCCATCATGAAGAACTCTTCGATCTGATTGCAATGGGCTTCCCAAAAGTATATGACTAGCCTCCATAGATAGAACATCACAAAGGATTTCATCTTCATACTTACCTATAGAAATTGGCACCTAACCTGATTATGAACTCTTAGTTCCCCCAATATCATTCAGCCAATGCAACTTGTATGGTGCTGGATGTTTTGTTGTTTCAAGCCCAAGCTTCTTAACCATAACATCATTAGCTACATTGGTGCAGCTGCCTCCATCAATTATAAGACTACACACCTTGTCTTGAACATAACAGCGAGTATGGAACATATTCTCCCTTTGTGTTGGTTATTGTGATTTCATTTGCGTACTCAAAGTTCTCCTAGCCACCAATAGATCTCCTTTAACTGGTAGTTCTTCATGATCATCATCAGTTTCTTCTTGTTGTTTTTCTTCTGATTCAATATCACCATTAGCACGAATGACCATGATTCTCTAGTTTGAGCACTCAGTGGCATAATTACCTCTTCCATGGCATTTGAAACAACTAACATCACGTGATCTGCCCGTAACCACCTTAGCCTTTCCTTTAAGATCAACCGAAGGAGTAGTGTCAACTTTTGGAGCCATAATCTGCTTGTTATCCTTATTAAAAGATGATCCCATGGTTTGATTAGAACTTGAAGAACTCTTCTTTTTCAGTTGTTGCTCAAACATTTCAGCCTTGTGTAACATTTCCTCTAGCTCCATGTAGTGTTGAGTCTCTAAACGATCTTGTATGTCACGATTTAAGCCACTTAGAAATCGAGCCATTGTAGCTTTATATTAGGCCGAAGCATGAGTGTCTCCATCTCCTTGTAGTAATCTTCTACTGAACGGCTGCCTTGGACAAGTCTCCTTAGTTTTTGGTGAAGCTCACGGTGGTAGTGGCTGGGAACGAACCATTTCCTCATGAGATTCTTCATTTCACTCTAAGTATCAATCGGATACTCCTGGTTACGTCATCTAGAAGTAACAACTTGATCCCACCAACTAAGGGCGTAATCATAAAATTCAGTAGCAGCCACCATTAATCTATTGTCCTCGGTGTAGTTTTGCACGTTGAAAACCAACTCAATCTTCTTCTCCCACTCAAGACAAGCATCTGAATCATTTTTTCCATGGAAATATGGAATTTTAATCTTAAGACCGCCTAGATTATCTCGAGCACGTTCTCTGCCTTTTCTCCCAAGTCTATTCCTCCTTGAACCACTCTGAGAGGAACCACTTCGATGCCTATAGTACTGATCCGTATCACCATCACAGCCCGGTTGTTGCGCTCTTGCTCTCTATTAGTGTTTCTATCGAATTTAGCTCGATCAGTTCTGGTTTGATGTTGTTCTTGACCCGTGGGAGTATCTTCTGGCTCAAATATAGCTTTGTAAATTTTCTCAGTGTGTGCAGTAAGAGGCTCAATAATAAGTTTGTTGCTACGACCCAAAGCGGTTTCTTCTTCTTCTTCACTTCCCATAGTACCTGAAATCAGAGAGATCTAACAAGTAAAATGTTCTATGAAAGAAGAAAAAGGTTTTAAGCAAAGATCAAACAACAAAACAGTTTCTAAACAGAATTTAATTCGGTTTTTAACAGGAAGTTTTAAAGTCGAATTTGAAAACAATAGAAGTTGAAGAGTTTTTTTCCATATCGCGGATCTAATACATATTTTTATAGTTCACAATCTGATCTACACGATTCAATCAAAAATCATACGAAACGGATATAGGATCAGCCTTAAATCGATAAAACAAAGTTATGCAAAAACTTAAAAAATGAAAAAGATGAATACAACCTGATTCACAGTGTGCTCTGATACCACTTAATAAGATCCCATTTAGATCGACACTTTGATAGGTTAATGATAGATTCAGATTCGAGATTCGGCAATGGAATCAACAGATCTATGATGGAATTAAGGGTCACACAAGAGCTGCGGAAGGACTCTTGATTTACCAATGGATCGAATGATCACATAAAGTTTATGGAAATAATTTTGATTTACCTTGATCTAATCTTAAAGAGGTTTTTGATAAAAGATAGATAAGTTCATAAAAGAGAGTACAAGGGAGTTATAAAGAGAAGAAGGGAAGAAGAAGAGACAAGTCTTGGAACAAGCTCCAAGGCTGTCTTGAAAATGACAGAAAAGTTAAAGTAAAGTTTGAATCTGAAAAATCAGACCCTTGAACTCTAAAAACGTTTTTATTCTTTAAAATTCAAATAGCATGTTATCAATGAAGCAAATGGATAAGTGTGTGAACAAGCCTCATTAAAAACCTTGTCTAGAAACCCCAATGGGAAAAAACCAGACCAAGGGAGAAAGAGCACAAGTCATACACCTGTCATTGATAACCCTTAGTTAGCTTGAATCACAACCAGAGTAGTTGGATTAGCTATGTTACTAAGGTTGCTTTCAGTCTAACTTAGCAATGTGCTAATGGCTTGGTTAAATAGCTTAGTCGTAGACCGAGTCATAGGTCCAATTGGCGTAACCAACACATCCTCATCATCAAGCTTAGCTCCTTTTGGTTCAAGCTCTGGTTCATGCTTTGGTTCATGCTCCTCCTCCTTAGAGCTATCCATGATCATATCATAGGTTCTAGTAAAGGCGGCAAGCCTGCAGATGGCCAGAACAGGAGTATGAGGACACTTCCAAGACAAGCCAGAGTGGCCGTGGGTGCTTTGGATGAGGGATCATGGAGCACCGTGTGGCGAGTTATCCTAGGAGAGGCGAGTCCCACAATGCACGTATATGCCTTCAATGCAGAGAGCCTGGGCATATCAAGCCGAGATATCCCAGGCTGCAGCAGATGGCAGTGGTAGCAGTGCACCCAGTGACTCAGATTGCGGCGGCGTAGCCATTGGCTCACACTGGAGGAGCGCCGCGTGTGTATACGTCGGTGGAGACAGGCCAGCAGAGTACAACGCCAATCACAGGTAAAATTCAGATTCAGACTCGTTAAATTCTGTTGATTTCGAATTTTGTTTGTTTGGTTTCTATTACTTTCTGTGATAAATATTAGGGTTTTCTTAGCACATGAGGTTTGTACATGGACCTTATTAGTAGGAAGTTTTGAGTACCATATTTTATTCGATTCTGGAGCTTCGAATTGCATCATTACTCTGGAGTGTGCTGAGGGCAGCCGGGCAGAGTGAAGGTGGCTATAGGGAGATTTCTAGCGACTCTGGGTTGTGTGAGGGGCATAGATCTGCAGATAGCTGGCGAGTCTATACCAGAAGACTTGGTAATTAGTCCGGTAGAGCTGTATGATATCATCTTGGGGATGGACTGGCTGGAGCGGTACATGGTCCATCTGGATTGTCATCGAGGTTGTGTTGTGTTGTGTTTGTGGTTAGAGCGGTACATGGTCCATCTGGGTTGTCATCAGGGTGTGAGACCGACTTCTGGGAGTCTCGTGATCTCTACTATTCAGGCAGAGCGGATGATTGAGAGGGGTTGCGAGACTTATCTGGCGACAATCGTTATGCCAAAGTCTGAGGGTGAGGTTGCTATTGGAGATATCTAGGTTGTTTAAGACTTCGAGTATGTTTTTAGGTCGTTGAAGGGATTATTGGCGTCTTGTTCTGATCCCTTCCCGATTGATTTAGAGCCCAAGACAGCTCCTATATCTAAGGTGCATTATAGAATAGTTGTAGCAGAGTTGGCAGAGCTGAAGAAGCAGCTTGAGGATTTGATGAGTAAGGTATTTGTTCGTCTGAGTACTTCACTATGGGGAGAACCGGTCTTGTTTGTGAAGAAGAAGGATGGGAGTTTCCGGTTTTGTATTGATTACAGGGGCTTAACCAAGTCACAGTGAAGAACAAGTATCCTCTTCCTCGGCTTGATGAGTTTTTTGATTAGTTGAGGGTTGCTATTTGATTCTCCAAGATTGACTTGGCGTCAAGATATCATCAGATTCCGATTAATGAGGTAAATATGAGGAAGACGGCTTTTAGGACAAGATATGGGCATTTCGAGTTTGTGGTGATGCATTTGGTCTGACAAATACACTAGCAGCGTTCATGAGGTTGATGAACGGAGTATTCCAGGAGTATCTGGATGAGTTCATGGTCATCTTTATTGATGATATTCTAGTATATTGGAAGAGCCTTGAGGAGCATGAGCTTCATCTGAGGCTGGTTCTAGAGAAGCTTCTGGAGCAGAAGCTGTTTGCTAATATAAGCAAATGTAGTTTCTGGTAGCGAGAGTTGGATTTTCTTGGACATATCGTTTCTGCAGAGGGAGTGTTTATGGATTCGACAAAGATAGAGGCTATCAAGGAGTGGCCTAGACCGAGTAACGCCACCGAGATCATGAGTTTTTGTGGTTTGACAGGTTACTATAGGAGATTCGTTAAGGGATTTGTGAGCATGGCGTAGTCTATGAAGAAGATGACAGGGAAGAATGTTCCCTTAGTCTGGTCTCAGGAATGTGAGGAGATCTTTGCGAACTAAAGGAGATGTTGATAAGTACACCTATGTTTGCGAACTAAAGGAGATGTTGATAAGTAAGCCTTATACGGTGTACACGAATGCTTCAGGAGTTGGTTGTGTGCTGAGGCAGGAGGGCAAGGTGATTGCTTATGCTTCGAGGCAGTTGAGAGGAAGCGAGCACAATTGTCCTGTTCATGATATGTAGTTGAGTGGAGTTGTTTTTACCTTGAAGATTTGGAGGTCTTATATTGATGACCGAAAGGTGTAGGATTTTACGGATCCCAAGAATCTGCAACATATCTTTACTCAGCCATTGCTGAATGTGAGGCAGAGGCGTTGGGTGGAGTTATTAGCAGATTATGATATGGACATTGTTTACCATCTGGGTAAGGCTAACCTGGTGGCAGATGTTCTGAGTCAACAAAGAGTTGATTCGGCTCGGGAGCAGGGTGTTGAGGCTTAGGTGAGTGGGAATAACACTTTGAGGTTATGTGCTATTTCGCAAGAGCCTTTAGGTTTGGAGGCAGCTGATCAGGCAGATCTTCTGAGTAGGATTTGAGTGGCTCTAGAGTGTTATCAGAGTTAGACTGATGCTTCTAGAGTTGTGGGTTCTGAGTATCAGGTCTCTTCGAATAGGACGATTCTTGTGTGTGGGCGATTTTGTGTACCTGAGGTAGGAGATTCTGAGTGAGGCTCACGCGAGCAAGTTCGCGACTCATTTGGGAGCGAGTAAGATGTATCGTGATCTGAAACAGTAGTATCACTTGGTCGGGATGAAGAAAGATGTGGCTAGTTGGGTCGCAACCTGCGATACATGCCAGTTAGTGAAGGGTGAGCATCATGTGCCGAGTGGTTTATTGCAGAGTTTACCCATTCTAGAGTGGAAGTAGGATATGATTACGATGTATTTTGTGGTGGGATTGCTTAACTCTCGGACTTTTGATGCTATCTAGGTGATTGTGGATTGTCTGGCTAAGTTAGCACATTTTCTGGTCATTTAAAAAGACTGATGGAGCAGCGGTTTTGGCCAAAAAATATGTAAAGAAGATATTGAGGTTGCATGGAGTATCAACCAATATTGTGTCAGACAGAGATCCCAAGTTCACTTCACAGTTTTGGAGAGCATATCAGGCTAAGATGGGCACTAAGGTGTACATGAGCACAACTTATCATCTGCAGACAGATGGGCAGTCTAAGAGGATGATCCAGACACTCGAGGATTTGCTAAGGATATGTGTTCTGACTCTTTATGAGGCTTTGTATGGGTTGCCGTGTCAGACACCGCTATGCTCTACTCAAGTGGGGAAACAAAGCATTTATGGTGCTAGTTTAGTTCAGGAAACAACGGAGAAGATCCGAGTTTTGAAGCTAAACATCAAGGAGGCTCACGATCAGCAAAAGATTTTGTAGGAGTCATAACTCGCACAATTGAATTTGTAAGGGTTTTAGAGGAAATATGAGACTTCTAAGTAAACCACAATACAAAAAGATGTTAAGACTTCTTTTATTGCTCTGAGAAAATTATAATCCTTTTTCTGGGTGAATACATTGAACTATATAGCTGACTAATAGATATGGGTTTGGCCCATACAATGAATACAATTTTGCTCTAGTCGCCAAAATCGTCGCGCTATCGCCAGAGCTTCATCGTCTCGTCTTCGTCTCTACTAGATTTCTGATCGAGATCAGAGATCGGAGTCGACTGTAATTGCTGCTGTCGTTGTCTCTGTGTTCGAGCTCGCCGTCAAGTGGATTGGGATTTGTCGCCATCTCCATCGCTAAACTCTCTGTTGAAGCAAGGATGAGATCTAGATCGGGGTTCATGTATGGCAAACGTTGAAAAAGCTTTGGCATGGATCCGTTCGTGTATTAATTGCGATTCGATGTTTCGGTGATCTTCTCGTGTGTGGCGATGACCGGAGCTCCGGCGTCAATCGGTCAACGGTGGTGTTTTTGGTCTATAAAAGTCAACAGATTTTTTGTCAACTGATTTTTTTATCAACGCAGGTCATTGTTGACTTTTGATGAACATAAGTCAACTGGTCAACGATGGTTGCTACTTGTTCATGATTTTGATTTTGAGTTGACTTTATCTCTGGCTCTTATCGCAGTAACGACGAAACTTGAAGAGAATGTCTTTTGGTTCACGAATTCCTAGCTTGATCGTCAGTATGATCAGATTGATTCGGGAAAATTTTCAGACTTAGACGATTTCGGAGAGATGGTCAATGATCCCTTACCACTTGGCAGGAGAAAGGATCTTTCTTCAGAATTTGACACTGGCAATTCGGAGGATACAATCTTCTGCAAGGCTCTGGAAGTAGTTGATGACGTTAACATAGAGATTTCGCAAGCTGCTAAGAAAAAACCCCCGAAATGTAAAAAACCTGACGCGCCAGGATCCACCTAGTCGACCTTAGATTCTATGAATGTTGTTGTTGCTTACTCCAACATTCCTGAAGGGGTCGATTTAGTCGTTCCTAACTCAAACGAGCGAGCTGACCATCCTATAGAAGGTTTCTTAATGCTATACAAAGCTTACTTCCGGACTTGTTTTCTCTTGCTCCCGATTCCAAGTGCGATTCTCGAATTTCTCTGGAGGAACCAGCTTGCCATTCGTAGATAACACCTCGAGGGATTCATACTTTAGTCGGGATCCTGATTCGCAGTTACGAGTACGGCTGCGAATTTGGAGTAAACCACTTGTTGAGTCTTTTGACGATTAAGAAGGTTGGTCGCAAGGACAAACTTTTTTACTCTATTGATGGCAAAGTAGATCTTCAAGTCCTCTAGAACTTTCTCCGTCCATAGTGCTCCTTAGAAACAGAATTTTCTTTGTGCGAATAAACAGTGCTTTTGTCGGACGTGATCATCTTTCCAGACTTAGGACGAGATGGGGATTTGTAGTAGTTGACTTAGTTGCGTCGTTTTCCTTTTTGGATGCTTATTGTTCACTTTGATGGCAAGGTCTGTTTTGTTTATAAATTAGTCAAATCCTAACCCTTTTATTCTCGTTTATTGTCTTGGAGTTCCAAGCAGCACTGACAAGTTCTCGGAGGACTTATTTGACCTTCACGCCGCCTTCATCGCTAGGAAGTATAGCTGGAAGAAAGATTTCTCTTTACTCCGTGTCAGACATGCACTTATTCGTCGCTTTTGAGCGCATTTGTTGAATTCTTCATCAGAAATGTCAAGTAATGGGAGGAAGTTTTCTGCACACGAGAGGAGAGCTGCGGAGGCGAAGGCGGACACCAGTGCAAGGGCGTTGCAGCGAGCTAGACTACCACTATCAGTCCCTAGAGATGGTACTACTGCTACCCTTTTGCCTAAGCCGCGTTATCCTGAGCTCGAGCAATATATCCCCGTTAGCACTGATCGTCGTCCTAAATCATCGTCTAGGCATCTCGATGATGCAAGGAAGATGGATGAAGTTGTGGAGTCAGGTCGCAAACGTCCTCGAGGAAATAATGAGAAAATCACTAATTCGAGGGAGTTATTTGGCAGTAGTGCTATGGCAGCGTCTCACTTGTCAAATATCGTCTTCCCAAGAACTGAGTTTCCTCCTCCGAGAGAAATGTCAAAGAAAGATGCTTATTCGGGAATGACTTTTCAATGCATGATGGTATAAGTTTTTTGACAAATTTTGTAGCATTTTTCCTTTGTTTTGGATCTGATGAGTTGTTTGTTTTTTGCCGTTCCTTTATTTGCTTAACAAGCTTGCCATTGACTATGAGGTGACTGCCCGTTCGCAGACTTGTCAGCTTGCTAATGGTCAGAGAGCCAGTGATGATTTTTAAAATTAAAGCAGGATGCGGAGGAGCGAGCCACTAAGCTATAAGCTACTGTAAAAAAACAAGGACAAACTTCGCAAGATAGATGTCACGTTTTCGGAGTCTAAATTGGAGAGGAAACGCTTGAAGCAAATGTTTCTGAAGTAACTGCTCGCTTGGACATTGGAGCTAAGCTTCAGGCTGCTGATGTTCAGCGGGCTGTTGATCAAGCAAAGCGCAAACTGACGACAAAGTACAAGGCGAGGATGAGACGAGCTAGAGAGAAGCTTAGGGTGATCAACGATCAACCGAGGATTAGTATTATTGATCTTCCCCAACTTCAGAGTAATATTGAGTTTGTGAAGGTGCTGCAGAGCGATGAGGCGCCTGATCTAGGTAATGAGCTTTGCATTCTCAAGAAGTAGGAGGCGGGCATACCGCTTGCGGACGACGAGGTATTTGCTAGGCATGTGCGCAAACTTGAGGAGATCCTTGGAGGTTCGAGACCTAACAAAGGAGCTCCTGATACATCTGATGCTGCTCATAAGGAAATTGAGTCGGGCTCGAGTTCTTCAAGTTCGTCTAGTGATGGGAATTCGTCAGATCTTGTGATCGAGGTGACATCTGAACAAGTTGAAGATGCTTGAGGAGAAAATGCTTTAGCTGCTTTTTGTTTTTATTTTTTTAGTGTTTCATTTAGCTTGGGTGGTGTTTACCCTTTTTATTTACACTTGTCGCTTGGATAACTTTATTCGTCTCTTGACGCTTTGTTTTGCTTTGTTTTTTAATCTTTGCTTGAGTATTTTCTTGAGTAAGAACGTCTCACATGTCCCCTTAGTCGACTCTAAATTGTAGGAGTTGTAACTCGCACAATTGAGTTTGTAAGGGTTTTAGAGGAAATATGAGACTTCTGAGTAACTCAGATTGCATAAAGATGTTAAGACTTATTTTATTGCTCTCATAAAATTTTGATCCCCTTTTTGGGTGAATACAATGAGCTATATATAGCTGAATAATAGATTTGGGCTTGGCGTATTAAACAATTAAATTACTTTTAGGCCCATATTATTATTAAGTCCATTTTAATATGGGCTTAATATCATTATGGGCCTAATTCTAATTGGACTTATACAAGTCTGCTCATGATTTTTTCAGGCCTTTTGCAGAATCGTTATTGTCGTTACATCGATCTCATAGGGATGGAATCTTACCCCTACAGAGTTATGCTGATAAGAGGAGGAAGGAACTAGAGTTTGCGGTCGGAGATAAAGTATATCTCAAGATGGAAATGTTGCGAGGTCCTAATAGATCGATTTCGGAAAATAAGCCGAGTCAGAGGTTTATGGGTCGTTGCTATTGGTGGAGTAACTTGGATCCGTGGATTATGGATTTGAGTTACCTTTGATTATGAAAGCATTTCAAAAGGTTTTCCATGTGTCGATGTTGACAAAGTGCCTGCATAAGTCGGAGGAGGTTATGACTAAGATTTTAGTGGATCTTCAGTCTAATTTGTCTCTTGAGGCGAGACCTAGGATTCTCGAGAGGAGAGTCAAGGTTCTGCACTGGAAGAAGATACCGTTGTTGAGAGGCTTGTGAGATTGTGACGGTGCCGAGGAGGAGACTTGGGAACCAGAAGCAAAGATGAAATTAAAGTTCGGGAAGATGTTCGACAAACATGTCGCAGCTTGAGCTTTATTTTCTTTGTGCTTCCAGTTTCTGACGTTTTAACGTGGTACTATGTGGTTTTTGATTCATGTATTTTTGTTTGAGTTGTAACAATTTATACATTTTTGGAGATTTATAAGAAGAAGTTTTCTTATATTTCTCTGTTCTTACAAGATGAGTAGTTTTTATATGTATTGGTTTAGAGGTTATCTGTGGTTGGTCATGATTATGATGATATTCCGGGTTAGAGAATATCGTATTTGGATCCTATGAGGTAGTTTTAGTCGATATATGTTTATAAACATTTAAGAATTGATTACTCTAGGGGTCGCGTTGTCCCCGAATAACTCAATTGGAGATGATTAGTTCTCTTGTATGTGTATTGGGATGGTGGTTTCTAGTGTACTTATTTAGGATGGTGGTTCCCAGTATAAGTATGAAGAGATGGTGGTTCTTTTAAGGGGATGGTGGTTCCCTGCATACCGGTAGCTCAAAGGATTTTTTCTTGAGAGTGGGAGCAGTATGATGCACCGATTGCTCAAGGGGTGTGTTCCTGCGAGTGGGACTGGTGTGGAAATGTGTTAAGATTAATTAATGTCTGATAATGTGGTTATAAACATGGGACTGGATGTGAGCCTCGGAGATCAGGAGAGAAGATCTCGAGTGGGGCTGACAGTGTTGGGTCAGAGGTTTAATCCATGGTGAACGGGTTTTGTGGGATTCGAGGTCGAATCCATAGTAGTGGGGGAGTGTTGTAACATCCGCAAACCAATTTTGGTTGTTGGAAAGGGGTGTCGATCGAAACCAATGATTTTTGGTTAGAACCGGTTCGATTTTTAATCGTTCAGTTTGCGTGGTTTGGGTTCAGAAACCTTAGAAGCTGATATAAAACATATTTTGGCCATGCAGCCTCAGAAAAAGAGGCAAAAAACATGTTATTGAGTAGAGAAGAGAGAGTTCTAGAGTTTTTGAGTCCTTGAGGTTGAGAAGGGTTTTGTTGGTGTTTTTCAAGAGAAAAATTGTTGGAGATTAGACTTGTGGTGGTCTTGAGTCTCTGATTTCGTGTGTTCCTCGTTGTGTTCGGTTATAATCAATCCATAGGGTAAGGTGAGGGCACAATCGTGGCTTATCTAAGTCGTATAACATGTTTAATTGGATGATTGGGTGGTTTTTTTTATTGATTTGGTGTTTTAGAATTGAGAATCTATGTGTTTTTGGCGTTGTGTTCGTGTATTTGTTGTGTTGGCTTATGCAGGGATCATATGACCTAACCATGAATCGAGCCCTGAGAGGAGAGGCTCGATCCTCGGATTGTCTGCGATCGTGTGTTGATCGACACAGGTTAAATTTGTGTGCCAATAGACACCAGGAGGGTGTTGATCGGTACAAAGTTGAATGATGTGTTATTTACGTTTGTTCATGTGCGTTATGACTTGTTGTTTCATTTCGGCATTTTATGTGGTTTGTGTATAGCCGGTAGACGGAATGACCATCTCACTAAGTATTTATGAAATACTTACGCATCTTTTTTTCCTATGTGATGCAGGTAAAGATAAAATTTGATCATGGAATCATGGCGATGAGAAGATGATGATTAGGACTTGGTTTATGTTTCGTTGTTCTGTTAGAACCTGGTGTTTATGTTGTTAGCTTAGTCTGAAATTGATAATTTGGAATGATGGTTTCCTGTGAATTGATATATGGATTTATATGACTTATTTGCTGATAAGTGTTTATGAGAATTTCCGTTGGTTTGCTTGGTTTAGTGTAATTGATATTGAAGATTATTATTTATGAGAATAATATTCCGAGTCAATTAATTAAAAAAAAATCGGGCTAGGTTGTTTTACTTACGAGACGAAATGATTAGTAAGTATTGTTGAAAATTTCCTAGACATGCCCATTAATCGAATTTAACAATCGTAACAATGTTAGCGATTTAATAATAGAAAAATTTGTAAAATTACCCCACATTGAAGTGGTACTTGTCCCACTACACTTTTCCAATCATGTTTTTGTCGAATTAGGATTTTAATTAATAGAAATCCTAATGTACCCTCAGTTTTGGTTTTAAAATATTTTTAGTTAATAATTAAAATCAATTAAATAATGAATGAAAAGATTTATGATATAAAAACATATAAAAATAAAATATGTATGCAGAATAAAATACTAATTGGGCAAAAAATTAGTTCTTCTTCGTCTTCTCCATCGGTCTTTGTCATCTTGAATGCCTTAGATCATTGAGTCTTCTTCGTCTTCAATGTCTGAATCTCTCAATCTCTGAATCTCTTCTTCGTTTTTCAAACAACTGGGATTGCTTCGAAGAAGATGGATATATATATGGGTTTGGAGTTGTGGTTCTTGAGTTGTTTTCTGGTAAAGAAGCGGTTTCCGCTGAGAGAGGCGAGATGCTGGTGCACACAGCCGCTCCGCTTCTCCATGATATTCTTGATTCAAGTGTGGACATTGTTGAAGATAATGTGAGACGGGTTTTGGATCCGAGGCTGTTAAGAGATGGTATTGATATCGATGAGGTGAAGACAATGCTGAGTGTGGCTGCTCTCTAAATCCGTAGCCCACCATCTCTAAGATCCTCGGTGTAATGACCCGTATGCGGCCTAGGCCAAGGCCAGACCTAGTCCGCGTTGAGATCGGACCAATCAAGCACTGTTCGGCCTTAGGCTTAGCCAAGCACCTCTATGACTAAGCAGACTGCTCAACGTCAGCATGACATGGCTGTGATTCACCTGCATGCTTGCCTGGTGACTCACCTGTCTGCCTGCTTGTCCCATGATTCACCTGCGTGCCTGCCTGCCTGGCCATGATGCAGCTGCACGTCCAAGCAGATGCTGTCTTCGGATCAAGTCCCTCTTATCCCCGTTGCCACGTGTCGCCCCAAGGATGAGTCTGGTGGAGCATGTGCTCCACATAATCCGTGAGCTGTCTTGCTTGCGTGCCTGCTTCCCGTGCCTATATAAGCAAGGTCCCAGGCTCAGTGCAGTGACCCATCAGACCCATACATTCACCTAAAGAAAACCCTTACGCTGTCCGTACGATCAGAGCCAAGCTCAGTTTCCTTCAGACTGTTACGTGAGTCCTTGATCCGAATGCGAGCAATCCTAAGTCTCAACGAGTTAAGTTGATCCGAGTACGAGCAGTCCTATGCGAAGTTCTGTCCAAGCCATCAGTGCCTTGCCGAGCCAGAAAGTCCAACCTAGCAGTCTTAGAACCTTTCAAGAAAGGTTTGGGTAAGTCTTATGATCGGATCCATTATTCTATTAAGTTTAGATTCTTGTTCTTAACTTGAATTTAACCTTAGTCTTTTGATCTTTGGCTTAGGATCTATCTAGTGTCACGTTGGATCAGTACAGGGAAGGTCCCCAAAGATCCGAAGTAGCTTGTTCACGTCCTGATCCGATCTAGGTAAAGTCCCGTTAGCATAATTCCTTAAGTTTCCTTTGAAACTCTAAGTGTTGGCTTAGTAACCTTAAGACTTGTCTGTTCAGGAACAAGCCCGAGTCTAAGGCAGGATCCGAGAGTAAAGTCTTGAGCAGACTCGCATACTTCATCTTTGAAAGTGAGTCTAAGTTATGTGCGCTTGTGTGTTGATGAGTAAAACACACGTTTGTTTATTATTCTGCTTATAACCGTAGAGGTTCTTGTCAAAGAATTCACTAAAATTGGGAAGGATTTTAACTAGTGACAATGGTAAAGAATGAACTAAGTGTTTGAATGGTATTGAGTGTTTGCTTGATTAATTATTTTATACGAATTGAGGTTCAAGTAATTCATTCGTAAAATTGCTAAGTGTTGAGAATAAATCTATGCGTTGTTATTTACAAGTTTATATGCATAAATGGTTATTGGTAAAACGTAAACTTGATAAGTACGCGGTATGTCATTCCCGTGATCCGTGACTTAGCCATTTATTGCGGAGTAATGGTTATATAGTTCACGAAGACACAGAGAGACGGGATTGCAGCCTAGGGCCGTGTACTGCATAGCGATCGATGCTGAATTGTTAAAGGATCCTAAGTCCTTAGCCTTTGTGGCGAGGAACCGAACAATGCCTTTGCATTCACGTGATGGGAATTGACAACGCGTTAGGCCTAATGGAATTGAAAACGTTAAAGCATATTTTAAACCGATCATGTTTAATTATGCATTGCATTTGTGTGTTGATTGTTATTTTGGGTTTGGTTGGGAATTTATATGATTGAATGTTTAGGGGAAACCTAGACGCAATGAGCAACTAGTGCTCACGACTCAACTTATCTTGCAGGTAACCACTAGCGGGTAGACCTTTGGGGAGCACATCTCAGAACGTTAGGATAATCAGTGGTAGATTTTCCTTGCTTTTGTAAATTAATAACGTTTAATATGTATATGAATGTTTTGGAGTTTTAGACTCAGGATCGAATATAATTTTTAATCGCTTAAAATTATAAGTATAAATAAATAAAGAAAATGTTTTAAATGATTCGGTTTCATATGATACTTAGTCCTGTCCGGACGATCCAACTACCGGATATGACTCGGGTTGGCAAGCCTTGGGTTGTATTCGATAGGGACGGAGACGTAAGTTTCTAGTCTAGGGATTTTGGATGCGTACCTTGTACCTCTAATCGGGCGCTTAGGCGTTCCTCAGTAGCGTTTTCGTTTAGATCATGAACCGGGGCGTTACAAAAAGTGGTATTAGAGCTATCGTTTTACGATGCTCAAATGGGACTTGGTTTTTAAATGTTTTATCGAGTCAAAAATATCGCAAAAGCAAGTAGGATAAACTGATTATGTTCATGTGCTATATTATGTTAAAGTTGGGATAGGACTTACCTAATTCTTTGATGCAGATGTCTTTGCCGACACATCGTGATTGGCCTGATACAAGATTATGGGGAGCACCAAGAGGGCGCGGACAGCCTTCTTTAGGGTATCCGGGATGATATCTTGGTCTTCCCCCACCTGAGCCTGGGGATTCATCTACGTCTACGTCGATTGATACAGATCCGTCAAAGGATATTTCAGATCTTTCAGATTATGTGCCAGAGCATGTTCCAGAGCCGTTGGTTGAGTATCCAAATTACACAGATGATAACTCTCCACACTCGATGTCGGAGTTAGGACATCGAGATCATAGTGACCCCGGACCTGAGGGATCACACCATGGTCATGCTGGATGGATATCCACCGACTCGTCAGATTCGTTACCATCAGAGCGATATCATAGGGATGATACTAGTTTTGAGGGACCAAGTAAATCAGGATACGATGGCAGACTTTCACCGCGTTATTTACCACCATCACGGTCACCATCGGGATCCCTGTCAGTTACTTCTCGGAGACAATATCCAGAGTTAGAGGTGCCACCAGAGGGTTAAGTGCGAGAGCGGATTCAAAGTCGTTATAGTCATCCCAACCATGAGGGAACGGGACCGAGAAGGACAAAATCTGAAGTGAGGAACACTGATGAACTCAGACAATTACCAGGGCGTATGAGGAATCGAAGACTTCCTCGAGAACGCCAGGATCCGCCACCATCACCATCGAATTTCCTAAAAATGGTGATGATGATGCAGAACTTGGGAACGTGGAAGTTCTTTGGAGATAAAGGACCATTCGAAGCCGATTCTTGGTTGAAGCATATCGAGAAGAATTTTAACGCTACTCGCTGCCCAGAGGATTTTAAAACCGATGTATTTGTTCATTACTTGATGAAGGATGCTAGTAATTGGTGGGATGGCGTCAAGATTCAGTATATGAGCACAAAGATTACATTGGACAACTTTAGGAGGGAATTCGAGAGGAAGTACTTTCCACCCGAAGCGAGGGATCGAATGGAAGCGCAGTTTCAGAATTTGGTGCAAGGTCAAAGGAGATTGCGGGACTACAAGGCTGAGTTTACTCGACTTCGACGGTACGCACATTACTGGTTAGGTGATGAACATGTGGTCATCAGGAAGTTTTTGCGGGGATTGAGACCACAGATCATGAGTAGACTCATTGTGAATCAGTACTACAGTCTTTTTGAGCTCGTAGAAATAGCAGTTGATGTTGAAGAGGGGATTAGAATTGAGCAAGCCGTTGAAGAACGAGTAGAACAACGTTATCGAGAGTTACAACAACCACCAGTACAACAACAACAACAACCAGGGCCAAGAAACCAAGTGGCCAAATCGGGTAATTGGACACAAGGAAGAGGATGCGGTCAAGGTCAGGGTCAGACTTTTGGCCGTGGACAAGGTCAAGGTCGTGGACATACATCTGGACAAGGACGGGGTAGAGGAGTTGCCGGTAGAGGAACACCGACAATGGATCAACTACCCGAGTATTTCAAGTGTGGTGGCTGAGGCCATTATGCTAGAGCTTGTCCCAACGGGGGACAGACCTCACGGCCTGTACCGGCTCATGTTGTTTGCTTCACTTGCAACCAACCTGGACATTATGCGACTTCTTGTCCAGTTACGCATCCGATAGGCCAGACGAATCAGCAAGCGGGAGTACGAGCTATGGAGTGGGAGATTGTGCCTGAGGTAAAGATAGAGACTCCGCTAGAGATCAAATCACCAGCTAAGCGACCAGCGATAATGGGACGTGTGTATTCCTTAGATAAACCCGAACCCACTCGACATTTTAAAGGTCTTGTTTCAGGTAAATAAGGGTTCTACCTTTAAGACTTTTGTGATGTTTTGGTGTGTTTGTAATTTTGTATGAATCTTTTGGTGTTGAATGATATATATATAAGAAGCTTAAACGAAAGTTTGTTTGCATATCTAGGAACGTTACATGTGTGTAGTGTACCCACTCATGTTCTGTTTGACTCGGGTGCAACGCATAGTTTTGTGTCACCGGATGTTGTGTCAAAATTCCAAGGAATTTTTACGATAGCAAAAGTTTCAATCCATGTTAGAACACCCGGTAACCAAATCCTTCATGCCGATAAATGTTATATAGGAGTGCCAATTGTTATTGGAGACCATATCTTCTTCGCAAATTTTTTAGTTGTTCCATTAAAAAAGTACCAAGTCATTTTAGGAATGGACTGGCTGACGGCATATATGGCACACATCGATTGCGGTAGAGGAAGAATAACCTTTGAGCGATTTGAGAAGCCTTCTATAACCTATCATGGGATCAAACCCAACCCTGGAATAACTTTCATAACGGCCTTTAGAGCAGAAAGTGCCCTTAAGGAAGGTGAAGTTTATCTTGTGACTTTGAGTATGGTGAGCAACGCCCAAGAGGAACAGAACCTTGAGGAAATACCTGTAGTTTGTGGTTACGATGATGTATTCAAACCCTTGTAAGGGTTACCACCATCTCGTAATGACCCCTTTACCATTTCGTTAGAACCAGGAGCGGCTCCCATATTTAAGGCACCATACCGGATGGCTCCAGCAGAGTTAGCAGAATTAAAGAAGGAATTGGAAGATTTAATGGAGAAAGGATTTATTCGACCGAGTTCTTCGCCATGGGGAGCTCCGGTTTTGTTTGTTAAGAAGAAAGATGGTAGTATGCGGTTGTGTATAGATTATCGTGGAGTCAACAACGTTACCATCAAAGACAAATGCCCATTACCGAGGATTGATTAATTGTTGGACCAGTTGCAAGGAGCAAGTTGGTTTCCAAAAATTGATTTAGCATCAGGTTATCATCAAATTCCAATTGTAGAGGCGGATGTCGTGAAGACCGCATTTAGGACACGTTATGGCCATTATGAGTTTGTGGTCATGCCGTTTGGTCTAACCAATGCACCTGCTGCATTTATGCGGTTAATGAACGAAGTCTTCCAGGATTACTTAGATGAGTTTGTCATCATTTTCATTGATGATATTCTTATTTATTCTAAAACCGCGGAGGAGCATTAGATACACTTAAGAAAAGTGTTGGAACATCTGAGGAACCAGAAGCTTTTTGCTATGTTCAGCAAATGTAGCTTTGGGAAACAGGAGATTGGATTATTAGGACATCGGATATCAGAAAAGGGAGTTTCGGTAGACCCGGAGAAGATTATAGCAATTCAAGACTGGCCACAACCGACCCACGCCACAGAGATACGAAGTTTTCTGGGATTAACTGGATACTACCGAAAATTTGTCGAGGGATTTTCGAGTATATCCAAACCATTGACTTGCCTGACTAGTAAAGGTGTAGTCTTTATATGGGACGAGAAAACAGAAAAGGCGTTCAACGAGTTGAAGAAGGCTTTGACCATATCACCGGTTTTAGCCTTACCTGAGCCAAACCAACCATTTACGATATTTACTGATGCGTGTGGGACAAGATTTGGTTGTGTGTTAATGTAAGGCAAGAGGGTAATTGCTTATGCATCTAGACAGTTAAGGAAGCACGAGGAGAACTATCCCACATATGATCTAGAAATGGCTGCAGTCGTATTTGCTCTTAAGATATGGCGATCTTATCTTTACGCTGAGTCAGTAAAAGTAATGACTGATCATTAGAGCTTAAAATATTTATTCACCCAACCTGATCTTAAGTTAAGACAGAGAAGGTGGATGGAATTCATAGCGGATTATGATTTAGATATCACTTACCACCCGGGAAAAGCAAATGTAGTAGCAGATGCCTTAAGCCGCCGTAAAGTGAGTGTGGATGTAGAGAGAGATTTGATGAGCTTGAACACAGAATTCAAAAAGATTAGGTTATCAGCCTTAGATGGAGAGAGTAGCGAACCATTGGGTTTACAAGCGGTAAATCAAGCGGGTTTACTACAACGCATCCGTCATGAACAAAGAGAAGATGAGAATTTAAAGAAGATCATTGAAAGATTAAATGATCAGGGACATCCGGATGCAAGTAGGTACCATTTGGCTGCAGATAGTACCTTGCTTCAAAACTGTGCCTAAGGGACAAGGCTTACGGGAAGAAATCCTGAGGACGGCACATAAATCACGACTTAGTATTCATCCTGGGAGTACTAAGATGTATCGGAACATTCACCAGTATTATCACTGGCCCGGTATGAAACGATCAGTTGCAAAGTGGGTAGCACAATGTCAGACTTGTCAACAAGTTAAGATAGAGCACCAAGTACCAGCCGGATTTTACAGAGTCTACCGATCCCAGAATGGAAATGGGACACAATTTCTATGGATTTTGTTTCAGGATTACCGAAAACACCCGGACGGGGAAACGACACGATTTGGGTAATCGTAGATCGTTTAACCAAGAGTGCTAATTTTCTACTCATGAGATTGGATGACAACATTGAGATATTGGCTAAGTTATATTTGGATCAGATTGTAAAGCTACATGGAGTTCCAGCCAATATCATATCTGATCGTGAACCCCGATTCACGGCTAGGCTATGGCGAGCCCTTCAGAAAGCATTAGGGACAGATTTACATATGAGTACTGCATTCCATCCAGAGACCGATGGTCAAACTAAGAGGACAATCAGAACACTTGAGGATCTACTTCGGATGTGTATGCTAGATTGGAAAAACACATGGGAAAACCACGCACCCTTAGTGGAATTTGCATACAATAATAGCTAACACGCTAGTATTGGTACGTCACCCTATGAAGCATTATATGGGCGTCCTTGTAGAACACCCATTTGTTGGACTGAAGTAGGAGAAAGACAAGAGTTTCGGCCAAAAATTGTGAAAGAGACTACGAATAAAATTCGCCATATTCGGGCTAATATGAAGAAAGCCCAAGACCGACAGAAGAAGTATGTCGATCAACATAGAAGAGAAGTTGTATTTGAGGTTGACAATTGGGTATGGTTGAAAGCTGAGGCAGAGAAAGGAAAGGATCGATTTGGTAAGCCAGGTAAGTTGGCCCCACGATCCCAAGGCCCGTACCGCATAGTTAAAAGAATAGGAGAAGTAGCTTATCAGTTAGATCTTCCTTCAGATAAGGGAATGCATAATGTTTTTCATGTTTCTATGTTGCGTAAATTTGTCCGCCGCACGGATGGACCTCAACCGGAATGGTTACCAGATTTGCAAACCGAGCTTAGACCTCCTTCCCCAAAACCTTTAAGGATCGGTGAGACACGATCTAGATTTCTCAAAGGACGGGAGATTTCTCAGATTAAAGTTATTAGAAGAAAGAACCACCAAGATGTTATTTCATGGGAAGATGAAGCAAGATTTAAAAAATCTCATCCAGAGATGTTTACCGAACCTCGAACCGATGGAGCCGGACCCTCAAATAGATGAGAATACGGGACGAATTCTATTAAGGAGGGAGGAATGTAATGACCCGTATGCGGCCTAGGCCAAGGCCAGACTTAGTCCCGCGTTGAGACCGGATCGATCAGGCACCGTTCGGCCTTAGGCTTAGCCAAGCACCTCTATGACTAACCAGCCTGCTTAACGTCAGCATGACATGGCTGTGATTCACTTGCATGCTTGCCTGGTGACTCACCTGTCTGCCTGCCTATCCCATGATTCACCTGCGTGCCTGCTAAGTTTCCTTCAGACTGTTACGTGAGTCCTTGATCCGAATGCGAGCAATCCTAAGTCCCAACGAGCCAAGTTGATCCGAGTACGAGCAGTCCTAAGCGAAGTTCTGTCCGAGCTATCAGTGCCTTGCCGAGACAGAAAGTCCAACCTAGCAGTCTTAGAACGTTTTCAAGAAAGGTTTGGGTAAGTCTTAGGATCGGATCCATTTTTCTATTAAGTTTAGATTCTTGTTCTTAACTTGAATTTAACCTTAGTCTTTTGATCTTTGGCTTAGGATCCATCTAGTGTCACGTTGGATCAGTACAGGGAAGGTCCCCAAAGATCCGAAGTAGCTTGTTCACGTCCTGATCCGATCTAGGTAAAGTCCCGTTAGCATAATTCCTTAAGTTTCCTTTGAAACTCTAAGTGTTGGCTTAGTAACCTTAAGACTTGTCTGTTCAGGAACAAGCCCGAGTCTAAGGCAGGATCCGAGAGTAAAGTCTTGAGCAGACTCGCATACTTCATCTTTGAAAGTGAGTCTAAGTTATGTGCGCTTGTGTGTTGATGAGTAAAACACACGTTTGTTTATTATTCTGCTTATAACCGTAGAGGTTCTTGTCAAAGAATTCACTAAAATTGGGAAGGATTTTAACTAGTGACAATGGTAAAGAATGAACTAAGTGTTTGAATGGTATTGAGTGTTTGCTTGATTAATTATTTTATACGAATTGAGGTTCAAGTAATTCATTCGCAAAATTGCTAAGTGTTGAGAATAAATCTATGCATTGTTATTTACAAGTTTATATGCATAAATGGTTATTGGTAAAACGTAAACTTGATAAGTACGCGGTATGTCATTCCCGTGATCCGTGACTTAGCCATTTATTGCGGAGTAATGGTTATATAGTTCACGAAGACACAGAGAGATGGGATTGTAGCCTAGGGTCGTGTACTGCATAGCGATCGATGCAGAATTGTTAAAGGATCCTAAGTCCTTAGCCTTTGTGGCGAGGAACCGAACGATGCCTTTGCATTCACGTGATGGGAATTGACAACGCGTTAGGCCTAATGGAATTGAAAACGTTAAAAGCATATTTTAAACCGATCATGTTTAATTATGCATTGCATTTGTGTGTTGTGTGTTGATTGTTATTTTGGGTTTGGTTGGGAATTTATATGATTGAATGTTTAGGGGAAACCTAGACTCACTGAGCAACTAGTGCTCACGACTCAACTTGTTTTGCAGGTAACCATTAGCGGGTAGACCTTTGGGGAGCACATCGCGGAACGTTAGGATAATCAGTGGTAGATTTTCCTTGCTTTTGTAAATTTATAACGTTTAATATGTATATGAACGTTCTGGAGTATTAGACTCAGGATCGAATATAATTTGTAGTCGTTTAAAATTCTAAGTATAATTAAATAAAGAAAAGGTTTTAAATGATTCGGGTTTCATATGATACTTAGTCCTGTTCGGATGATCCAACTACCGGATATGACTCGGGTTGGCAAGCCTTGGGTTGTATTCGATAGGGACGGATGCTTAAGTGTCTAGTCTAGGGATTTTGGATGCGTTCCTTGAACCTCTGATCGGGCGCTTAAGCGTTCCTCAGTAGCGTCTCCGTTTAGATCCTGAACCGGGGCATTACACTCGGCTTCTCAGGTGTTGGAAACACTTGTACAGAAAATCCCATCTTTGAGCTTCCTCGGTTGTGGTAAAGGAGTGTGAGGTTGTATAGACTTTAAAAGATTTGGTGAGTGAAGAACATTGTATAGTTAGTGTGCCTCTTTGGAGTTCTTGGATAAATCATAAATCATGTAAATAGACATGAAAAGCATAAGCAATCATCATTTTCATGTAATTATGGTTGATCAATATTTCCTAGAAAATAAGTTTTTGGTTTGTTGTTTGATTGTCCTTGTTTGCAAATCTTCAGAGAGAAAGACAACTTGTCTCCATGTCAATGTAATGTAAAGTTAAGTCTAAAACAGAAGCATGAAACTGAAGAAATAAAGCAAAGATTACGTGGCATGTAGTGTTTTCAAAGACTTTGTTTCTCAATTTATTCACTACACAGCAACACAGACTTCAAAAGGCCTTTGTAGGAGAAATGTGCTAAACACTTGCACATTGAAATTATAATTTAAGGAAGAGAAAGCTCAAAACCCCTAATTCTGGGTTCTCCTTGAAACTGAAATGAATATTACAAATTAACCCTTGTTTAGTTGGATTGCTTTTAGAGTTTAACCCACGCTTTTGAAGAAGAACAAATACAATCCACTTCATTACATTCTAATTTGAGATCAGCCTTTAAAGTTGGACAGTTATTCGTATAAACTTAGGTAAAATAGCATTTAGTTGTAGATTCCAAAGTAAGCAATCTTCCTCTTTTTTGCTGAGTTGTACAACAAGGCTTTATCCCTTATTCGTACAAGATATCCATTCACCACATGTTACATAGATATGTAACATATTAACAAAGAAGAAAAACTTGTGTTAGAGGATATTCAAATGAACAAAATATTCAAAAAGAGTAGAGAAAACAAGTATGAAGAAGAGAAAAGAAGTAACAACGATGAACAATAACTGCAAAAAAAAGGAAGAAAAAATATTTAAATATTTTAAAATTTAGGAAACTAGAATATTTTCTGTATATTTACTTCCTAGATTTATGCAATTTTGAACTAATTTGTAGATTACATAGTCTACCAACTGGTAGAAGGTAATAAATATGGTAGATTATATGTTCTGGATATGGTAGACGGTATAGAGAATGGTGGACTCTATGTTTTACAAGTAGTAGACAATATATCATATCGTGGAAGAGACATTCTGAGTAAAGGTAGAACGCAGTTTATGTAGTAGAATCAATGTGTTACGAATGGTAGATATTGTTCAAAAAACAGAACATATATTCTACCACCTCGTAGGCGCAGAACGTGAATTCATGAAGGCGTAGAAAGCCGTAGAAGCAAACTAAATTTCTTTTTTTAATTTTATTTTTTAAGTTTTTAATTTTTCACAACATACTTATGGACTATTTAAGATGTTTATCTAATTTTCAGTTTTTTAAAAACATTAAAAACTATTTATTTTATGTTTTTAATAATTACATAAGGTTAGTATTGGAAAAAAATGACAAAAAGTGAAATAAGAGTACTGTGACAAAGACAACTTTAATGTGGGGCAATTTTACAAATTTTCCCTTAATAATACTTCTAGACGAGCCCATTAGTTGATTTAATTCTCCTACTGGTGGATTTCAACCATCGTACGGTTTAATAAACATAAATCTTTTTATATTTTTAAATTAATTATTGTAAAGAAGATCATCCCACAAGAGTCGTCACCTACACTTCTCAATGCATAGTTCCCAAAACCTTTACTACTTATTTATAAGGAAAAATTATAATCTATACCACTTTTTCCAAAATCTCTTATAAAATCTACTACAACTTAAAATCATTTATAAAATCTATCACAACATCATTTGAAAAGACAATTTTATCCTCTATATATCATCTCTCTTTCATTTTTCATCATCTCAAAAACTATTATCATCATCTCTCTCTCTCTCTTTCTCTTTCTTTCTATGTTAAGACTCACCGGAAAAAAATGGAGATATGTCGGAGATCGTGCCGGAGACGATGATTGTAACAGAGACATAGACGGAAATGATGATTGTAGACAAGACGACGACTAGGGGTGGGTAAAATATCCGAAACCGAAAAACCGAACCGAACCCGACCGAAATTACCAGAACCGAATCCGAACCGATTTTTTAAAATATCTGAACGGATCCTCCATACTTAAAACCGATAACCCAAAACCGAATCCGAACCAAACCGATAACCGAACGGGTACCAGAAATATACAAAACATAAACAAACCTAAATATGTTTAGAGTTAAGATCGGTGTGTTCATATAATTTATGTAATTTTTATATTTTTTTCTTTTTTTTTGTCAATTCGGATATTGTATATACATTTTGGTAAAAATAACCAATTTATGTTATTATTTGTAATATTACATTTTTTTTTTGTTATTTTGTTTAGAGTATTTTTGGATAATTCGAATACCAAATAATTAAATTGAACTAAATGAAAAAGAAAGTGAGGTAGTTATAAACTTTTGGAGTAGTTTTTAAATATTTTTGATAATTTTTTAGTATTATGGATAATCCGAACCCGACCCGAACCTAACCGAAATCGAACCGAACCCGATCTGAAGTTTTCTAATACCCGAATGGGTATTATATCTTTAAACCGAAATACTCGAAAATCCGAAATACCCGATCCGAACCCGAACGGGTACCCGAATGCCCACCCCTAACGACGACGGTGGACATGACGACGAAAGTGAACGCGACAGCGACAGTGGTCGAAATAGAAAACAGAGACGGAAATGATGGTGAAAGACAAGACGACGACGGTGGACACGGCGACGATGGTGACGGTGATGGTGGTGAAAGACAAAGACGACGATGGTGGGTATAAACAAATGGGGGGACAACCTTGATTTCGTGGACGAGACTATCGTTTAGTTGAAAAAAATTAAAGGCAATTGTGTCATTTAACACTCACTAAAAGACAAAATGTGGTAATAAAATATAAGAAATTTGAAATTGTAGTAGATTTTATAAGGCTTTTGAAAAATGTGGTAGATTCAAAAATATTCCTTATAAAACCATAACTGTTAAAAATTATAATTCATATTGATAGAAAAAGTTTGTCTTTATACGTTTGTCTCTATATATACTCTCAACTTTATTATTCTAATATATATTGGGGAAATTTTCTGAAATTACCATAATTTCGAGTCTAACCTTTCTTCAATTACCATATTTTCAGTCAACCTTTCTTGAACTACCATTTAGTCCAATTTCAGACTATTTTGACCCTCAAATTTCAGACCAATTTCAAACAATGCCCTTCTTCTTCAAATCTTCATCTTCATCTTCTTCCTTCCTCTCTCTCTCTCTCTCTCTCTCTCTCTCTCTCTCTCTCTCTCTCTCTCTCTCTCTCTCTCTCTCTCTCTCTCTCAACCGGAGATGGTGGTTGCCGGAGATAGAGTCGGAGACAAGACATTAACGGAGACGAGACGGTGGACCAAATTTGATCGGAATAGAAAACTAAAACCGGAAGCAACAATAGAAACAGTGGACAATATGTTGTTTCATGGATTCTGGGTTGTGAAAGTTAACGTGGACGAAGTGGTGGTTGGTGATAAAGGTAGGACCGTGGACAACCACGAAGATGGAATTGGGGGAAAAAGCGAAACGGTGACAAAAACAATGGATGAGATAGTGGTAGCGGTGGACAAGAAACTAAAATGTCCACTATGACGATGGTCGGCGGTGACGAAGACAGTGGTGGATATAACCAGAGACGGTAGACAAAATACGGTAGTGCACACGTGGACAAGTTGTGGTGGGGACAAAAACAAAATTTAAATATGCAAAATGATTTTAAATAAAAATTGGATCATAAGCATACAGTGGACAAGTGCATGAGAAACAAAACTGCGTTAGTGGACAACAAAGCACAAATTATAAAAATTGTCCACTATAGAAAATAAAACAAATTACGTATGGTGGTGGTGAAGTTACGATCTCTGCCTGCGTATGTTGTCCACTGTTTCTGCCGTTGTTTCCGGTTTAGTCCTCTGTTCCGATCAATTTTTTTACAGTTTTCCACCTTTGAAAAATACGTTTTGTATTCTAAAACTACAATCTTGAGAGGAGAAGACTAAAATGAGAATTATGGACATATTAATTGAAAGCTAGTGGTAATGAACAAAGTTATCTTCTATTCGTTGTTTCCCACCTATAAATTCTCAATCTCCAAACCATTAATTCGTGTTAATTGGAAGTCAGTGGTGGTGGACAAATTTACTTTGTCTTCATTGTTATCTTCATGTAGAAATTTCTGGGTTTCAAAGCATTAACCCATGTTCATGAATAAAAATAAAAACGTGTGTCACGATTCTGATAAGTCTGCATTCTCAGTCGGAGAATGAAAGAGAGAGATAGAAAGAGAGAAAGAGAGAGAGAGAATGGAAGAAGAAGAAGAATGAATGAAGAAGATGAAGAAAAGGGTAATTTTGTCTATTCATGTGGTTTGTGGTATAAAATTGGAAAGGTTTTGAGGGTTGTGGTATAATTGGAAATGGTTATCAAAATTATGGTAATTTTGATAATTTTTTCTATATATTGTCTGATTTTCTCTTTTTCTACAAAGTTATTAACATTCCCAAAAAAAAAAGTTAACAGAGTTTGACCATTCTAACATACAGTTTCAGTATTTTCTATGTGAATTGTTATTATAAATATGTGGAGGTTCTTATACTATGTGCAACAACATATGTAGTTCGTACTCTTTTTCTTATCTTCGAAATGTCCCAACATTCTAATCACTCACCTAAATTAATAGTTGATAAAACACACACTAAGCATGATCGTAAAGAATTTGAAGTGTTTCTCGCTAACGTATAATTCTCTTACTCAAGCATTTTTATTTGTTAATTCTGTCTTTTTTTGTAAAAAAAATTATAATTTACAATTGGTTTAGCTTTGTAAAGAGTATCGAAAAGCATGTAAAGAACGTGAAAATATCAAGAAAAAAAACTAATTGATGATGAGTTATGAAAAATTGAATGGAAATGTAAAGAACTTCAAAATGATATAACATGTATGAAAACACTTCACGAGGATTGGATCAATCGCAATTTTCATAGGATAGCTCCGATACCGGATAATCATCTACAATCTCAATAGTAACAATAACGATAATCTTTAAATGGGTTATATCTTTTAATTCATATATGTTCGTTTTTTAATATATTTTTTTCATCTTAATAACATAACATTGTATGAATATTCTCGTGTTCTCTATCTATAATCTCATACATCTTGTGAAGTGTTACAACAATTATTATCGTAGTTTATGATTCGATCTCCTTTCGAATTATCAATATATTTTAATCGATTTTAACAATCGTATCAATATTAGCGGTTTAATATTACGTCTAGCCGAGTCCGTTCATTGTCTGTTAATTCTCATACTGATAGATCCTCACACAAATCATCCTGCGCAGGGCGCGAGTCTTCAACAAGTTGTCAATTAGGACCCAATTTTGATGTTCTTCTCTATCAAGTTCTAGAAAAAAATAGAAGGATTAAACCACTTACTTTTACTTGTATAAAAGGGGTTTCCGACCCAAACAAGATGGGTATTAAAGTATTGACTAACTAGGTTAGGATCCACGTTGATACGCAGATAATTATATTAAAAGTTATTCAAATAAATATTCAAGTTTTAGTTAATAACCCGCTGAATTACTAAAATATATCGATATATAGTAAAATACACATCTTAAATCATTAGATATAATTTTTATCTACAATTTTATGTTCTTATTTATCTCATACGGATCCTAAAATATATAATTCTAATTCATTTCATATTTTTAATAACAAAAAAAACAAATTCTTATATTCTTACCCATAATGAATATATATTCTTCAAATAATTTACAGTGAAATTAGAATATAATAAAATTCATGTAAATAATCTCATAATACTTATAAAATTATTTTAATAGTAGTTATATTATTTTATTTTTTTTAACTTCAATAATTTTTTTTCTTTTTATAAATATTCAAAGTACCAATATAGTCTTAAGTTGAAATTTTTCGTTTTTTAGTGATTCTATAACTATGTTGAAAATTATGCTTATAGATTTATGCGAGCTTTGCAATGGCTATGCATATCCTAAATTTTTTAATTTAGATTTTCATATTATTCTAATTATTTTTTTGTTTTTCAGTTTAAATATCCTCTTTTGTTTTATCATTCATCTTTTTCTTTCATTCTCTCAATATTTTTTTGTTTTTCTAACAACTTATATTATCTCTAAGTTACTTTTTTCAATTTTTATTGTCTGTACTTTTTGTTTTTTAAACGACTTAAATTTTCTCGATTTTTTTTTCTTAGTTTTTTTTTTAATTAGTTTGCAGTATAGTTTAGACTAAATTAAATATTTTTTTTGTTCTTCTGGTAGTTCTAATAGTTTGGACTATTAGAAATTTTTCTTGTTATTGCATTGTTAATTTTTCATTTTTAATTTTAATTTTTCCTTATTAATTTTAATATTAACACATGTCATTATCTCAATCAATATTAGATACATGTCACAATCCCATGAGTTACAACTTCTCTTGTCAGACTCTCGTCGACCGGCTTCTCTTTTATATAATAAGACTCGATTTTTTTTTTGTTTATTTAATTTCAAGAAATGTCACTTTTGACATGCCACTTTTCAAAAATGCCACTATCACTTTTACCAAAATTTTAACTCATTTATGTTTTGGTTAATTATGTTATATTAGGGTTTAGTTTATTGGGGTTAAGGTCTGTTAGGGATCAAAACATTTTTTTAATTTGTGAATTTTGAGATATAAAGTTCTTAAACGGATTTATAAGTGGCATGTTCGTAAGAAAATAATTCAAGAGTGGCATATTTGTAAAGTGACATTTTTGTAATTGTTCTTAGTTAGCACTATAGTGTAAACTATATTAAAAAATTTCTATTTTTTCTAATTAGTTCAGACTATTAGAAATTTTCCTTTTTTACTATTTGATTGGTCACTTAAAAATTACATCGTTAATTTTCCTTTTTTACTATTTGATTGCTTACTTAACAATTACATTGTTAATTTTCCATTTTTAATTTTAATTTTTACTAATTAATTTTTATATTAACACATGTCATCATCTCAATCAATATTAGAAACATGTCACGATCTCGTGAATTACAATTTTTCTTATTTGTCGCGACATATTGCTTTTCAATATTTATTCTCTATACTTTTGGTTTTTTTATGACTTTGATTCTCTCAATTTTTTTCTTAGTTTTTTTTATAATTAGTTTGCACTATAGTTTAGACTATATTAGAAATTTTCTTGTTATTGTAATTAGTTTAGACTATTAGAAATTTTCCTTTTTACTATTTAATTAGTTACTTTTTTTTTAGTTACTTAAGAATTACATTGTTATTTTCCATTTTTAATTTTGTTTTTCCTGATTAATTTTAGTATTAACACATGTTATCATCTCAATCAATATTAAATACATGTCACAATCCCGTAAATTATAATTTTGCTTACGTGTCAAGTTCTCGTAAATCGGTTTTTCTTTTATATAATATATAAGATTCTCATTGCATTTCATGTGTGAAAATTACACGGTTTCTGGTCGAGACTATACTTTTCTCTAACATTTCTTTTTAAGAGAAGAATGACCCACACGTCAAGTCTTTTTTTTTTTCATCTGAAAATTCTATTAAATTGCATGAAGAGTCTCCAAGGAAGGATTACAACATTGGACTGGACACAATACAACTGGGCAAAAACCATTACCTAAGGGCAAAAAGGCCACAAACAGATAATCAACATATTGGATTGGCATTATCACCTTTTATCAGAGAGAACGCCTTTGAAACAAAACCCACAGGTCAAGTCACTTTCAGTCTTTATTTACTAATTCTCTTGTCGTTTTTGTCTGACTCGCGTTCTTTCATAATGTGACTTTTCCATGCTTTCCAGGCCCGGTTCTTGGGCTGTGCGGCCCGTGCAGTTGCACAAAGTCTATTCAGTTTTTAAAAAAATTTGGCCTAAACAAATGGCCCAAAACGTTTTTTTAATCAGAAAATAGATACAAAATAGGGCTTTTTTTTATTTCTCTCTATAGGTAAAGGCCTTCAAAAATTTATTTGGCACAAGATCCAATCTTGAGTTGAGCCGGGTCTCATGAACCTTTTCTCCTTGATTAGTCAAAAAAACCCTCATGAACAAGTCTTTAGACCCCCACTAAAAGTCAACCTGTTCATTTTTTTAATCATATGTAACTTCGAGGTTGTTGCAAAGGAAGGATCCTCGCTGATTCCTTGCGTCCATTAGTATCCGACTCCCACCACGCCATTAACATAAATTGGGAGTTTTTTGGGTACAACACATCTCAAAACAAAGACACCTACAAAGAAAATGAGCTTCTCTGACTCTTCTTCCGCGGAATCTCGCCTAGCCACGGCTAAGATGGTTCTCACAACCGTGGCTTCGGTGGCTGCAACCGCAATGCTTGCTAAATCGTTAGTCCAGGAATATTTACCTGACGAGGTCCACAACTACATTTCCAATGGGTTTCGCTTCTTCTTTAGCTACTTCTCCCAAATGACCATAATCATCGAAGAATTCGAAGGGTTTGTTCACAACGAGATCTTTGAGGCCGCGGAAGCCTATCTAGCGACCAAGATCACTCCTTCTAACAAAAGAATCAAAGTGAGTAAACACGAGAAACAAAACAACTACAATGTCACCGTGGAACGTGACGAGGAAGTTGTGGACATCTTCAATGGCGTAAAATTCCAATGGGTCCTCCACTGCCGTCACGTTGAGTCCTAGAACTTCCATAACCCGCGGGATCTTAACTCAACGCTTAAAGCCGAGGTCCGATCATTCCATCTTAACTTCCACAAGAAATTCAAGGACATGGCTCTTGACTCGTACTTACCATTCATGGTGAAAAGAGCCGCAATGGTGAAGCAAGAGAAGAAAACGCTCAAGATCTTTACTCTCGACCCGGATAACATGTATGGGACTTACTCAGACGCATTTACTTCTGTTACTCTTGACCATCCTTCCACCTTCAAGACGCTAGCAATGGATTCGGATGTCAAGAGGAATGTTATGCAAGATCTAGACCAGTTTGTGCAACGGAGAGACTACTATAAGAGGGCTGGTAAAGCTTGGAAGAGAGGGTATTTGTTGTACGGTCCACCGGGTACTGGGAAGTCAAGCTTGATTGCAGCTATGGCCAATCATCTCAACTTCGATATTTATGACCTTGAGTTGACTGCTGTTAACAACAATTCCGAGCTTCGGAGATTGTTGATTGCTACTGCTAATCGTTCGATTCTTGTAGTGGAAGATATCGATTGTTCCATCGAATTGAAGGATAGAACAATTGATGAACCTCCTCAGGAATCAGAAGAAAATTATAACCCACGGCACCAAAAAGTGACACTCTCTGGACTACTAAATTTCATTGACGGTCTATGGTCAAGTTGCGGCGACGAACGAATCATAATATTCACAACCAATTACAAAGAGAAGCTCGACCCAGCGTTGTTGAGACCAGGACGCATGGATATGCACATCCACATGTCGTATTGCACGCCAAGTACTTTCAGAGCTCTTGCTTTAAACTATTTAGAGATCAAAGAACATGAGGCGACAGAGGTTAGTCCAGCAGAGGTCGCTGAACAGCTTATGAGGAATGACACAGTTGATAAGATTCTTGAGAATTTGATTGAATTCTTGAAAATCAAAAAGATCGAGAACGAAGAAGATAAAGCCAAAAAGGAGAAGCAAGAACTGGAGAAGACCAGTAAGGGTAAAAAAAATTCAGAGGTCAAGAAAACCGAAGAGGATGATGAACAGAGGAATGACCGTGTTGATAAGGTTCTTGAAGGTTTGGTCGAATTATCAAAAGACAAGAAGATAGCAATCGGCCAAGATAAGGCCAAACATGAGGAGGAGGAGGCAAGTAACATTAATTAACTTGTGAAAAATGTACTTCCTTATATTACTTTGTTGGTTGTGTATTTTGAGATGAACATTACAATTTTATAAGCAAGATATGGATCCAGAGTCCACAGAGGCCGATTATGGAGAGCTACACATGAAAACGCTAAATAGTCAAATAATATGGATCAGATCTTTATTTTATTATCAATTTTAAGATTCGTTTATAATCACAGTACTAAGATTTCGAGATTCGATCAGATTATAAAAAACGCAGAAAGTAAAATCAAATTCAGAGCATGAACCCCTAGAGATGAAGCAGTTAAGCAAGAAAAACACAGAGATGAGAACCAATCTGATATATATAATCAAGAGACAAAGAAAATTTGAGCAGATCATATGGAATACCCTTCGAGTGGTCGGTAGATGTAAAGGATGGAGACGACTGGAGGAGAAGGAAAGTAGAAAAAAACGACGCGTTTTACATGTTTTTCTCTGTATTCCTTTGGTTTATGAACAATATTTTTCTCGTTCACCCCTTTTTATTAGCCAATCAAAATTATTCATGTAATCTAATTTCATTATTTAATTAAATCCTTAAAAGAAAATTAACACTGAATTTTAATATGGGAACCACAATTTGATTTTGTTTCCGTAAAAGCTTGGAATTATTATTCAGCTTAGAAAAATGAGTTAAATATATCTAAAGTCTTTAACCCTAAAATTTTAGTAAGTACACACGAAAGTTTCATCTTTTGAAAGTATTATCTTTAACCAATTGAAACATAAGTAAACATAGATTAATTAGTTAACCAAAAATAAATTCTACTTCCAAACTCAAACCCTAAACCACAAAAGCTATACCCTAATTTAGGAATAGTTAATCCAAAATAAATTCTAAACTTCAAACTCAAACCCTAAACTCTAAAACTATACCCTAATTTGGGAATAGTTCACCAAAAACTCAAAAATTTAAACTACAAATCCATTAAAAATCAATTTTGTAGTTAAAATTTTTAGATTTGGGTTAACTATTCCCAAATTAGGGTATAGTTTTTGGGTATAGGGTTTGAGTTTGGGATTTAAGAATTCCTTTGGGTTAACCCTAAACCCAAAAAGTATACCCTAATTTGGGAATAGTTAACCCAAACTTAAAAGTTTTAACTACAAAATTGATTTTCAATGGATTTGTAGTTTAAATTTTTTGGTTTGAGTTAACTATTCCTAAATTAGGGTATAGCTTTGGGGTTTAGGGTTTGAGTTTGAAGTTTATAATTTATTTTGGATAAATGATTTTAAAATTCAGATTTTATTAATTTATTAATTTTTTGTAATTAACTTTTAAGTTTTTACAAAAAAAAATATATAGTAACTTACGGTGTGACAATATATTGTGGTCCCATATTTGATTTAGTTTAGATTTTTTTAATGATTTGTTTAATTAAGAGACACATGTCAAATTATTATTGGCTAATTAAAAAGGGGTGAATGAGTTAAGTTCTCCCCCTAGGGGTGAACCCAAGAATTGTTCTTTGTTTATTGGGTCAATTTGCCAAGTAACCAAAAACAATTAATAATTAGATAACAAACAAAAATTGACTAATGTGGCTAAATTATAACCATAGGATTTAGGATATTTGGTTACAATTTTAATTATAATTTTTTTGGGGTTTATATTTGCTAATTTTCCTTGTTTATTCAACAAGATTTTTATTTTTATCTTTTTTATTTTTTTTGTCGACAGATTTTTATTTTTTTCTATTTTTCCAACCATAAAGACTTCCTCATTTACACTTTATAGTCACTAATAGAAACACAAAACAAAAATTTGGTATTTTGTCTAAAGATGTACGGCGATCAGAGAACTTTTATTAAGAGTTGTGAAAACAAAAATCTAGCATTTTGCTAAGAAAATTTAATCGCATTATTCTCCTCTAAAATGAATGTACTATCATGGAATTTTCAAGGGGTGGGTGCTGAATTAACGAAAGAGCATCTAGAAGAATTACACAAATGGTCTCGGCCAAATTTCTTATTTTATCAAAAACAAAAAATAATCGTAATTTTCTGCAAGACTTGCAAGTATCTTTTGGTTATGACCAACCGCGTGGTAAAAGCGGAGGTCTAGCATTATGGATGAACCAAAAGTAGTCATTTCTTATTTGGATGATTGTATGATTGATGTAAAGTCTACTTTAGAAGAACATAAAATATTTATGACATTTATCAACGGTGATCCGGTTGTTGAAAGGCGAGAACTCGTTTGGGAAAGACTGACTCGAATGAGTATAAACCGAATAGGTGCTTGGCTCATGATAGGCGACTTTAATGAGATCACTGGAAATCATGAGAAACGAGGTGGCCGGAGAAGAGCAGAAAAATCATTTATTCCGTTTCGGGTGATGTTAGGTAACTGTGGGATGATCGATTTCCCGTACAAAGGAAACTCTTTTTCATGGGTGGGACGTCGTCCATGTGGAAAAGTCAAGTGTAGTATAGATAGAGCAGTGGGAAATGAAGAATGGCACCACATCTTTTCCCACACTAATGTGGAGTACCTTAAACTATGGGGTTCAGACCATATACCAGTATTGGCCAAGATAAGAGCAAGGCCAAAAATGTCTAGGAAGAATTTTTCGTTTGATAAGAGATGGATAGGAAAACCCAGATTTAAGGAAGCGATAGTTACAGAATGGAACTATCTGGACGGGACCCCAAGTGCAAATATTCATCAGAAAACTACCGCTTGTCAAAAAAATATTTCCAAATAGAAGAAAACTCTGCCAACTAATACGGCAAGATTTATAGAAGAGCTAAAAGATGAGCTAGATCCAGCCCAAGCAGATGACGTCTCCACTTTGGAGGAGATTGAAGATATTAGGAGAAGATTGTGTACTGCATTTCGTGAGGAGGAACAATATTGGAGCCAAAAAAGTCGGAACCAGTGGTATAAAGAAGGAGATCAAAATACAAACTTTTTACATGCTTCTGTAAAAAAAAGAAGGGCAAGAAATCGAATCATTTATCTGAAAGATCGAAATGGGGCTTGGGCGGAAAGCGCACCTACAGTCGAGCGGCTGGCGACATACCCCTTTATTTTGTTTGATGAAAAAAGAAAAAAAAAAGATAAACAAAACTTTTAATACTTCGATGAACTCTTCAAAACTTCTAGCCCACAGGACCATGATCTTCCCCTCTGGTTTATCACCGAGAAATTTTCCGATATAACTAATCAGAACCTGTTAAAAGAACCCACATAAGAAGAGATTAGAAAGGCTTTGTTTGATATAAAACCAGGGCCTGATAGCATGACGAGCAGACTTTATGGAAGATTTTGGGAAACTATGGGCCAAAATATAACTAAGTTAGTCCAAAGCTTCTTCTCCTTAGGGATTTTTGATCCAAGGTTGAACCAGACCAACATTTGTCTGATACCGAAGAAGAACAAACCTAAGGAAATGTCTGAATTCTGACCTATTAGCCTATATAACGTGAGCTATAGGATAATCTCTAAGCTCATTTGTAAAAGGCTAAAGGAATCACACCCGGATTTAATATAGGAGACACAATAAGCCTTCCTGGCTAGACGGCTAATCACTGATAATATCCTGCTTGCCTAAGAGAACTTCCATGCACTACACACTAGTGGAATGTGCAAATCTACATTTATGGCAATAAAAATGGATATGAGCAAAGCATATGATCGAGTCAAATAGGGTTTTCTAAAAGCACTATGTTAAAGATCGGTTTTGCGGAGAAATGGGTTGAACTACTAATGTTCTATATTTCTTTGGTCTCGTACCATATTATTATTAACGGTGATACAAAGGGTCGAATAAAGTCTTCGCGAGGACTCAGCCAAGGAGACCCTGTTTCATCTTTCATGTTCATAATATGTACAAAGGCTCTAATATCCCTCTTAAAAGGGGAGGAAGAAGAGAAACGAATTACAGGTTTGCAAATTGCAAAAGCAAGCCCACTTGTTTCTCATCTTCTTTTTGCAGACGATAGCCTCTTTTCTGTAAGGTTGATGTCATGCAATGTGCAGAGATCTTTAAGACCATAAAAATCTATGGAGATGTTTCAGGATAATTATTGAACCCACTCAAGTCATCTATCACTTTTGGGAACAAGGTCCCCATCAAACTTCGAAGAGAGATCAAAAGGGCTTGTGGTATAATAAACGATGGAGGCATGAGCATGTATTTAGGGTAACCTGACCAGATATGTAGATCTAAAAAGAAATTTTTTGCCTATGTTCAGGACAAACTGAATAACCTAATCAATGCTTGGTCCGCCAAATTCTTTTCCGCTAGGGGGAAAGAGATCTTAATTAAATCTATAGCGCAAGCTATTTTGATATACGTTAACTCGTCTTTCCTACTACCATATTGCGTAATATCCAAGCTTAAGAGTGCTATTTCTAAATTCTAGTGGAGGAAAAAACAAGATAGTAGAGGACTCCACTAGATTGCATGGGAAAAAATTTGTACTCCCAAAGAATCGGGTGGCTTGGGATTTCGTGATCTTCGTGATTTTAATCTAGCTCTCCTTGCGAAGCAACTATGGCGCCTTATCCAATACCCATCATCCCTTTTAGCTCAGGTCTTGAAGGAAAGATATTTTAGATGTAATGATCCATTGGGAGATAAGGAGGCTCGTTCCCCATAGTTTGGTTTGACAAGTATCATGGTGGCCAAACCACTACTAAAGCAAGGCCTTAGGAAAACCATTGGCTTGGGATCCTCCACCTTAGTTTGGAACGATCCATGGATCCCAGACATTCTGGCTCGGCCCCGGGAGATCACTCCAGGAGTAAATAATCACGATCCGCTACTTAGGGTTGATGCTCTGATTAAAGGTGGAGCAAGAGAATGAGATATACCCTTAATTAAAGGGTTAGTCCACCCCGAGGATATTCTTTTAATCCTAGGGATGAGGCCTAGATGTAATTATATATCGGATGAGTATGCGTGGAGTTATACGCCCTCCTGAACCTACACTGTTAAGTCAAGATATACACTTGCTAGCAACATAAGACACTCTAGAGAACCCCAATAGTTTATGAACCAATCATTACTTGTCTTTTGAGACAAGTATGGAAGACCTAAGTGCCGGGAAAGCTATTTCTTGTTATGTTCCAATGTACCAAAGACTTACCTACAGACATATGGGAACATACATGACATGCCTATGTTGTGGTTCACCAAAAAAAATGATTAACTATCTACTCTTTGAATGCCCACCAGCTTTACAAGTGTGGGTGGTCTGGACATCCCGTCCACTCTGGGTTTTTTCTCGAGTACCTCTTTATTCCGAAATATGGAGTTCCTATTTTGGAGAACAAACAAGATCGGTATATCTGAGTCTCAAAGGGATTCGTTCCCCTAGATCCTCTGGTATATCTAGAAGGCCAAATATGACAAGGTTTTCAAGGGGGAAATAATATCTCCACAATATACTCTTCAGACATCGACCCTCGAAGCGAAGAGTTGGAGAATTGCAAACCAAATGGAAGAGGACAAAGAAGAGGAGGATCTATGGCAACATAATGTCTCACATAACCTCCCACCTCATGATCCCCAATTCTCGATATTTCATATCGATGCATCTTGGGTTGACCATGGGACGGTCAGTGGACTTGAGTGGTGCCTAAGAGACTACACATGCCTTATCACTTACAGTATGAGAGGATGTAGATGAAGCATCTCGGCACTTCATGATGAGTTTGATGGTCTACTTTGGGCAATGGAATGCATGAATGAAAGAAGACTATCCACATTGAGGATTGAGACAGAATGTTCAAGTTTGATTTCCATGACTACGCATCCACTAGATTGGTCATCTTTCAGTGCAGAGTTAAACTCGTTCAAGATGCTAAAACAACACTTTGTATCATTTAGCTTAGTTCATATCACACGGAATGGTAATATCAGTGCCGACTCCCTTGCAAAAGGAGGTCGAGCACGGGGTTATGTATTTTCCCATGTAAGTCAGACTTTCCCGTTTGGGGTTATCCATGAGGAAAACCGTCCGGACGCTAGCACTTGATTTAATATATGGTGATTGTTGATAAAAAAAATCACTAATAGAAACAAAGTTACATGAGATCTTCAGCGTGGAACAAAGTCAAATCGTTGTTGTAACAATTCTCAGATTTTGTAACGGAATAACAATAAGAATTAAAAATTAGCGTTATAATAAGGTAACAACTTGCTAAGTTAAGCTCAACTGGAAGCTTAATTAATGTTGTCATCTATTAAAGCATCTCTCCATAAAGCTTATCACATGAAGAAAAGTATTGGAGACAAGAAATGCAAATCTTGTGGCTTAAATAAGGTTATCGCAATACTAAATTATTCCATGGAAGCGCTAAGACAGGAAAATCTCGGAACCGAATCATATCTATTAACGATGATTCCAACATTGAGTATCATGGAGAAGAAGATATCTCATATACGGCCACTGATTATTATTCCAACCTATTCAGAAGTGATTAAGTAGCGAATTCCGATTCATACAATGTGAAAATTAAAAAGAAAGTTTATATGACTATGAATTAAAAAGAAATTTTCTACGACTATAATATCATGATCGTATGCGAACTAACTTACTCACTCAAAGTTTGAAACGTCAAGGCAACTCATACATGGTTGTTAAAACAAACATCACTAATGCCTACAACATAGTAGAATGGGACTTTCTTCGTCATAAAGGACTGTGAGTTATGGATTAAATGAATTATGTCTTGTGTTGAATCAGTACTCGTAAATGGTTCACCGTATGGGTTTATCCATCCACGAAGGGGGATACGTAAAAGAGACCCACTCTATTCTTACTTATTCGTTCTTTGTGCCGAAATACTTTCTCAGAAGATTGATCACGCACAAACTCAAAATAAACTTCAAAGTCTTTCAATCAGCATTAGTGTTGCACTTGTAACACATTCATTATTCGCTGATGATATATAGTTCGTTTGCAAAATGAATACTAAAGATACCAACACACTAGCTTTGATATTAGGTGAATATATGGTTTTTTCTGGACAATTAGTTAATAAGGGTGTACAACCAAAATCAATTTTGAGTCCAAGCTATACTCAAGATTCAGATAGATGTGGTAAATATCTTGGTCTCCCGGAACAACTTGGGTGAAAAGAAAGAAATGTTTCACTATATAGTCGACAAAGTCAGAGAACGAACTAGTGGGTGGAATAATCATTTTCCCTCGTTGTAGGTAACAAATTTCTCTTGAAATCAATTGCGCTAGCTATGCTCTTTTATATAATGAATTGCTTTAAACTCTTGCAATCAATATGTGATGAGAAAATGGAGTTCTATCGCGATTTTGGTGGGGTTCGAAAAATGGTTGAAGTAAGATGTCATTTGTTAGCTCGAGAAGAATGGCAATCTATAAAAATCAAGGTGCATTAGGTTCTTGTTATCTCAATGATTTAACATAGCCTTACTTGGTAAATAAGTGTGGCGGATTCTTCATTCACCAAACTCCCTGCTATATTGGCCACATCCACCACACACTGCCATTATCATTAATTCAATCACAAACATGTTGATTGAAGATCGTTGGTCTTTCAAGCAATGACATGATACTAAACTATAAGCTTGTGTAGCAATATATGGCGATGTAATTCGCCAAATCTACATCCCAAGACATTTGCAGGTGTTTGCATAGCTTACATTGTAAGAGGTGCTAATAAAATAACTAAGAAACTAGCTCATATAGAAAGATCACAATTTGTTTCATTTTGTATTTATCATGATCCTCCTATATGTATCTTTCATTTGCTATTGTAAAAGATGCATCATTCTTTTTTTTGTGCATCACCAGGGAAAATCCCCAGAGTTTTATTAATAATAGCGAAAAAAAATTACATTCGAATTCGCCGAGGAAGCTCTGTCCCAACAACATCATCTCTCATAATCGGATCAACAACAATAGGAACCGAATAAAAAATATGAAATCCTAGCAGCAAAGAAAAAGCATAGTTTGCTAACCCGTCAGGCAACCGATTAGCCTCCTTATATACATGTGTAACTCGTACTATCCTTCGATAAAAAGCCATGGCAAAACCGTACCAGAAAAGACGGTAGGTGCGTCTCACTAATCCATGTCTTAAGAAAATCAACAATCATCTTCGAATCCATCCCCATCTCTAACTCCTTAACTCTTCTCTCCCATGCCATAACCAACCAATAATAAGCCCCCACAACTCTGCTAATGGAGTCGAGCACCTTCCAATGTTAAGTGCAAAACCGCCACACCACTAACCATTCATATCCCATAAAACTCAGCCTACAGTACCTAACCCCGGGTTACCTTGAGAGGCGCCATCAGTATTAAGTTTCCACAAACCATTGACTGGTCTTACCCATTTAATCATTTTTTCTACATGTATACCTCTAGTCGTGGGGATAGCTTGTTTCCGATTCGCCATGTACACTTTCTTAGCAATGTCTCTAACAAAGCATACTCTGTCTCGACAATGCCCATTCTCGCCGAACACATTCCCATACCACCATTTCCAGGCCCACCACACTGCCATTCAAAAGACCATAGACCAAACTCCATCCTCCGTTTCCTCACTTCTCCCAAGATTTTCATATAACCATTCAAATAAAGATTGTGCGAAAAACCTTTGTCGATGTCGTCTATGAACTAAGTGATTCCAAATACCTTTCATAGCTATGCAATCCCACAAAACATGGTCTCAACTCCTCCCTTGCAAACATCACAGACATCTACGTCACAAATACTTCATCATCTTCGCTCCACATTTGTCATTTTCACCTGAGCTACAACACGCCATATTCGATTAAATAAACTTTTCATATTCGGTGTAGGTGTAGCATTCCTCATCAGCGTGTTATACGCCGAAGTGACAGTAAAAGAGCCATCTTCAGTTCTATCCTAAAAAAGTCGGTCTCGAGCACCTCTACCATTATCAACTATAAAAGCCAACAATTCTAATCACTTATGCTCTGTCGCTCATTTCGGCCCATATCCTAACCAACACCATGAATCCACAACTCATTTATCTTTAATTCTTCAAAACCCTCGGGTAAATCTCCCACACTACCATCTATAAGCGGTCCACCATCAAGCCATGTATCATACCAAAAACAGGTCATACTTCCATCCCCAATTACCCACCGGCACCCTTTCATTACAACCTCACGCATCCCAATCCCAATACTACGCCAAATAGAAGACCAAGTGTTCTTCACCTCTGTCCAAGATTGACCATGAACTCCTCCAACTTTATACGTACTCCTAAGAACCCGTGCCCAAAGACTGATTTGATCATTCAAAATTTGCCACCCAATCTTAGCCACAAGTGCTTTGTTCATCTCCGTAAATGATCTAATCTCGAGTCCTCCTTCTCTCTTAGGTAAACAAACTCGCCTCCATGCTAGCAAGTGTTGTCTCTTCTTCTCCCGTGTACTACCCCAAGGAAACTCACGAGCCAATCGTTCCAAACGATCCAAATTCGACTATGGAAGCTTGATCGTACTCATAGTATGTATTGGATTAGCGGATACCACTGCCTTTGTCAATGTTACTCTACCTGCCAAACTCAACGTTTTACTTTTCCAACCGGACAGCCTTGAAGATACTCTTTCAAGGATTTAACCAAATCCTATTGATTCGCTTTTTGAGAATGGGCATTCCAAGGTATTCCCAACTCTCTAGTTGGTTTTATACCACTCGCCTCACTTATCGATCTCTCTAACTCCATCGTGACATTACTTAAAAAGAAGATCTTAGACTTTTTAAGACTAACTTTTTGTCCAGACGCGACACAAAATCTCTCCAAACCCCCTCGGATCACTCTCACCTGAGCCGACGCTTCCGCAAATAGAATTAGATCATCCACACAAAAAAATGTGCAACAAATTCAACACTGAATCATCAATCAATTTATATAACCTCTCCATACACAACACAAATAAGTAAGGGGACAAATGGTCGCGCGCGTAGTCTAAGTCCTCTACACAGCTTAAATGGTCCTTTCGCCATTCCACAAAAGACTCATATATGGTCCTTTGACACACTTCATGATCTAATTAATCCACACATCCGAGAAAACAGCCACCGTTAACGTATCAGTCAAGAAATCCCATCTCACATGATCATATGCTTTCTCCAAATCCAGTTTTAGTAGCATCCAACCCTTCTTGCCTTTTTTATGTCTCATCAAATGAACCACTTCTTGCACCACAACTATATTATCCGTGCTTAAACGACCCAGGATAAAACTCATTTGAGCGGGACTTATCAATTTTGTCATCATTTCTTAAAATCTCCCCACCATCGCTTTTGTAATAGTTTTAAAAGAATGTTGCACAAACTGATCGGTCAAAATTGTGTGATGTTCTCCGGTTTTGCCACTTTAGGAATAGTACTACCAACGCATCATTCGTTCCCCTTGGTAATAATCCTGTCCGAAAGAACTCTAACACAAAATTAGTTATTGATTCGCCCACAATATCCCAACCTTGCTGATAGAACACAGACTGATACCCATCCGGTCCTGGTGATTTAAACCTTCCCATACTTCGGACATCATGTTCTACCTCTATCGCCATGATAACCATGTGAAGCAAAGTCTGATCATGGGTTGAGAGTTGCAAAAAACCATGTTGCGATAGCTGTTCCACATGTTGAGGAACATCATCCAGTGAGTAGAGACGTGTATAATAGGCAATAGCTAGTGTCTCTAACTCATTAGCATTAGAAATCTATCGACCTGCATCATCCTTCAACGTATCAATAGGATTTCTTCTTCTACGAATAATTGTCGAAGTATGGAAGAAAGTCGTGTTTTTATCCCTATGGACAATGAATTTTTGAAGCTAGAAAGATGCTTGATTGTTGCTTCTTGCCACTTAAGACGAGACTGAGCACAACAGAAAATGCGATCAAGTCTTTTCGCCACAAAAAAATCGTTCTTCACGCCCTCTCTTCCATGTGTATTGGTTACCCTGAAAACCCATGTCAATGAGGGAAAGTTCATTAATCCATTCTCCAAATGCAATTGAATTAGGAGAGAGCCGACCATTGCCACCCGTTCTCTCATCCAATCGCAATATCGTGTTAAAGTCCCTACACCCCCCCCCCCCCCCCCCCCCCCACCCAATCACAACCGGACCTTTTGCCTCATTCACTACATTCCTCAAATGCTCCAAAAGATCACTTTGTCTCTCAGCCGTTGGAGCAGCATAAACCGCAATAAAGCTCACCGGTCTCTTCCCCATTCACAATTCTTGCGTGAATGAATTGACTAGAGGACTCCACTAAGAGCCATAATCCTCCACTTTGCCTGACCGCATCTACTTTGAATGAGTTCTCAAAGCCAAACTCATTGCAAATCCGACTCGCTCTCCCTGCGTGTGTCTCAAACACTGCCAACAAATTAGTGTTGAACTTCTTCAAAAAATAACGGATTGATCTCCAAAAATTTGGTTTATTTCCAAAACTCGTGGATGATAATATACTATATTACTTATCAGAAATAAATTAAATGAAAAAAGAAAAACCAAATCAAATAAATAGTTTATAAATAAAATAGATGGTTAACTTCTAAAAGGAAAACAAATCAATTTTCATGAAATAGAAGTGTCTGAATATTTTTTTTCCGTTTGCTTACAGGTGGTTCTAATAAACTTAACAACTGAAACAATTTGTTTCAAGTCTACACAAACCAAAATCAAATATCATATATATGAATTTGATTCCAGTGCACTTGTCTTTGCTCGACCACCAGACTCTAAAACACTTTGGGTCTATCAAGTTTTCACTATACTTATCAGTGGGCCGTAATCTTGGTCCACTACACAAATTTCTTAAATAGCGTAGATATTTGATCTTCTTCCTTTTCTTTTTTTTTTTTTTTTTTTTTGTCAACACTTCCTTTTCTTTGATTTCTATTTTGCTTTCAGTTTCTTTTACCGTTTACATTAGGATCTGTTTTTCCTTTTTGTGTTTATTTACTTTTTTTGTGTAGATGTTTTTGGAGTTGTTAAGTTTATTATTATTTTTTTTTTTGGCAACAATCTCCATATATTATATCACATTTGGTCGATAAAAATATCCCGAAATCGGGTATTATCTACCAACTCATCGAAATCTACATGGGAAAAGATATGGTTACGTGCTCGTGCCGCTTTAGCAAGGATATCGGCCCGAACATTACAAGAGCGAGGAATATAAACTAACTGAAAGGAGATAAACAAACTCTTAAGTTCTACGAAGTGATCTAGCTGAGACTGGAAAGCAGGCCAATCTATCGGATCATCGGTCATCGTCAATAAATTCGAGCAATCCGTCTCAAAACGAGTTGTAAGAACCCGTTTCTGAATAAGACAATCCATCGCCCAAAGGAGTCCTTCAAATTCTGCATGAAGAGGTGAGAGACTTCTTCGACATCCTTGCTCGCCGGTGTGTGTTTGGCATGATCTATCAGTGAGGCACCATCCGAGACCACTAGTGGGCCCTTGCTTAGCGCAAGACGCGTCCACCTGGCAAATCGGGATATGTGGATGCTCGGATTGGGTGATATCTTCAGTTTCGGTAGTATTACCTTCTTCCTCTTCGTCTTCTTCTCTAGTCAAATTCGCGCATCGCCAGCTTTCCTCCTCTAGCTGGGCTACTTGGAGCGTCATCGCGGATGTTAAGTTTATTATATAAACAGAGTTGTTTGCTTGTAAAAACGACTCACCACTTCTTTGATTATATAAGTAAAAGTTCCTCATCTACTATTCTCCTCACCAAAGTAACTTGACAAATCTGCCAGAGAGAGACGAACTCGTTCATCAGGTTTCTTAGATCGGATCTCAATGGCACCACTAATATCTCGTTCTTATCCGGTTTGGTTGCCTATCAATACCGATAGATACACAATACTTGGGATGCTAAAACAGCCTCGACTCGTTTCGTTTCAACGTTCAGCTGCAAAATATCCAAATATATTTGCATAAATCCTAGAAAAAACAGAATCGGTGAAAATTCAAACAGTTCTCACCACCGCAGCTTATGTGGCTGAAACCGCAATGGTGGCTCAATCGTTAGTAAATAACTATTTGCCTGTTGAGGTGCGCCACTTCATCTCATACGAGTTCCGCCGGTTGGTTCGCCTCCGCTTTGGTAGTTATTTTTCATCTCGAATGACAATAACCATCCAAGAATTTGAAGGATTTGGTCACAATGAAGTCTTTAAAGCCGCAGAAGCCTATCTAGCCACCAAGATGTCGCCTTCTAACAAGAAACTCAAAGTGAGTAAACACGATAAAGAAAACAACTACAACGTCACCGTGCAACCGGACGAGGAAGTTGTGGACACTTTTAATGGTGTCACATTCCGGTGGATCCTCCATTGCCACCATGTTGGATCCAAGGACTCCCGTAAAGCCCCATCCGAGGTCCGATCATTCGAGCTCAACTTCCACAAGAGATTCAAAGACATGGCTCTTGACCCTTACTTGCCTTTCATGTTGACTAGAGCCATGTCAATGAAGTAAGAGAAGAAAAAGCTCAAGATCTTCACTCTTGACCCAAATAAGTGGTATTACTCAGACGGTTGGACTTCTGTTACTCTTGACCACCCTTTAACCTTCAAGATGCTAGCAATGGATCCAGATGTCAAGACAAGTGTGATGGACGATCTTGACCAATTCATGCAGCGAAAAGACTTCTATAAGAGGGTTGGTAAAGCTTGGAAGAGAGGTTACTTGTTGTACGGTCCACCGGGTACGGGGAAATCAAGTTTAATCGCAGCCATTGCCAATCATCTCAACTTTGATATTTATGACTTGGAGTTGACTGCGGTTAAGAACAATTCTCAGCTCCGACGGTTGCTGCTTGCCACTGCTAATCGTTCCATTCTTGTTGTGGAAGATATCGATTGTTCCATCAAATTGAAAAACAGGACAAGTGATGATCAAGAAGAAGAATATTAAAACTCGGGTTCACAAAAGGTGACTCTCTCTGGACTGCTCAATTTCATAGACGGTATATGGTCAAGCTGCGGCGACGAGCGGATCATAATGTTGACAACCAATTACAAAGAGAAGCTCGATTCGGCCTTGTTGAGACCAGGACGCATGGATATGCACATCCACATGTCCTACTGCACACCAGCTGCTTTTAAGGTTCTTGCTTTGAATTATCTAAACATACAAGAGCATGAGCTTTTCGGCGAGATCGAGAAAGGTATCAAGGCCACAGAAGTTAGTCCAGCAGATGTGGTTGAACAGCTTATGAGAAATGACACTGTTGATCATGTTCTTGAGGGTTTGATTGAGTTTCTTAGAGTCAAGAAGATCAAAAACGAACTAGATAAATCCAAAAATGAAAAGGAAAAACTGGAGAAGAATGAAAAAGATTCGGAAGTCCAGAAAAAGACAACCAAGGTCAAAGATTCGGAGGGCAAAAAAAACGAAAAGGTTGATGATGTGGAAAGCTCGTTTCTCATGTTTTTCTCTTTTCTTTTTTTTTTCTTTTAGTGAACTAAGATTTTTTGACTGTCAAAACCCCAAGAAAAGAAACTAGGATTGTTGGACCCAAACAAAAAAAAAACTAGGATTAAGTCATTGAAATATCCCGTCGTAACCGATCGAATTTACTATCTACAACTAGCTGGGTTGCCCGCACCTGGTGCGGGCATTAATGTCTTTAAAAATTATGAAGTATTTGAATACTTGCACGATTGTGGGTTGAAATAAAATGGTGAAAGACGGAGAGTGATTTTGAATATGAAGAAGAAAAAGGCATAGAGTGATTTTGCATTCGGGGTTTGACATTTCACTCTGTTCGCGTTTTGCGGCTACACTAGTAGATAGCATTCACAATTCTATTGAGGTTTTTTATTTTATTGTATATACAACTTTGGAGATCAAAGTATATATTTTTTTCCTGGATATATTTAAAACTAAAAACACAACTTTTTCATGATATACTAAAAATAAGAAAATATTCCCTTTTTTTGATAATTCAGGGTAAATCCCTAAACTATGGAGGGGTCAGAATAATCACTTGTGGCCAACGTGACCATGTTCTTGTGGTAAGAACACTATACATTCGAAACCTCAAGGTCTTGGCTTCGAACGTTTGTCATGACCCATCCTCTCTCTCTCTCTCTATCAGTAAATCCCTTTTGTTTCTTATTTGTTTCTTTATCTGCGGCCTTTTTAAAAGACAAACAACCGATGAGAGGATAGCAATTAAACTAACAGAACTACATAAACTTAACAACTTTTTTCTTCGAAGATAAAAATATAATTAAAAAAACGATCGGCTTAGCAATATCAACGAAACTAAACTAAATAACTACCATCTTCTTGGTTTTCTTGAACACTTCTATAACCTTCGTCTACTTATAAGATTAGGATTCTTAGTAATATCCAACAAGCAATGGAAGGAGAGCGTAAGAGTTTTTCTATAATTTACTATAACCCATTCGTTGTCTTTGTGCTAGCTAAATTCATCGTATCCTAAAATTAAAGGGTACAGATATTCACGATCATCGTCGTTGTATATGTATGTTGTTAAGAGAAAGTCTTTATCGTGACGCTTAAATGCAAATGAAGGGAAGTAAATGCATATATCTATTATACAAATAAAATAAAATTTCACTACAAACAAATCGAACTATCCACAAATGAAAAAGAATTATATAACTCGTAATATGTGAAATCACGACATTATTTCAACTTTTCTACATATATATATATATATATATATATATATACAAAAAATTCAGTTATATCTTGAGCAACCGAAGAAGCTATATCTTTCGTAATCTACAAAATAATTAATCTTTATATCTACATATCAGTAGGTATTGACTACAGTCATAATTGAATTGATTAAAATGTGTTTCTTCTGAAAGTTGTCATCAAGATATGTACGTGTGTTCCATGTTCTGTGTCTCTCTTTCTTGAGCCAAGTAGGCCCATAAATACAATCTATAGAGCTCGTTTATGTGTTGAACTACGCCGAGTTAGTTTGTGTCTCAAGTAATGGTTGTGCACATATATGCTTGACTGCCATGTAGGGCCCATGCAACTTTCATTGGCTTTCATCTTTATCGGAGTATCAAACTGTGAACCGCTAAAATACTTTCCTTTGTCATAATGCTCAATGATCAGCTTAAACGATGGTTGAATTACTTGCGTCCCAATTAACTGATTTGCAATGTTAATATGGAGATTATCTCTAACAAATGAGCACATTTGTACCATCTTAAAGTTTGCTTCTCGCTCCTACTCCCACATGACCAAATCCTATTAAAATATTGATTTCTCTCTTAATACAGAGAACATATAGATTGATTTGCTTAAGGTTCAAAGTTAAGTACTTGAAAATAAAAGAAATTTAACCCACAAGAAACTTAAGTTATTACCTTTCTTCAAAGGTTTTGTGGCCTCATAAAAGGAATTACTTCAACCTGAAAATTGCAAACAAAGTTCTTATTTAACAAACGAATAAAGGTTCAAAAAAATTAGGAATAAGAACAAAGAAGAAGATTACTAAAAAAAATAAAAAAATATAAAGAAGAAGATTACTTTGATGGTGGATTTCTCGCCAAACCTGCCCATGGAGAATTTGAGAAGAGCATCTGCTAGTTTTTTGACCAAAAAAAAAAAAAAGCATCTGCTAGTTTTCTTCGAGAGTGGAGAAAAACAAAATCTAAAAAATAAATAATTGCATCTACAACATGTAACATGATCATCGAATCTGGCACACAAACAAAAATTCGAGGTAGGCTCTTCGTATCCACCACCAAAGTTTCAGAGGTAGCGATACAAAATCACGATGAGAAGGAGAGCGAGATGAACGGTGAGGTGGCGATACATAATCTCTCCAAATTTCCAACATTATGTGATATAGGAAAAAGATGTGGTAAATCAAAGGACACGTGGAAGGTGGAGATTAGAAGTTGGATTCAATGGTCGAGATTAGAAGGGGGATTCAATAAGGAAAGAGTCGCTTAAAAGGGAAGCAAAAAGAGATTTGGATAATAATCGGAAAAATAGAGTTTGTAAACTTCGTCTTCTTCAATTGTTTCTCTGGTTCTAGGGTTTATATCTCATTGTTAGCTAGTTTCGATTCTTCTTATGAAGAACTAGCAGATGAGATTTGAGTTGTTGTTTTATGAACGGCGATTCAAGTTTATCAATAAGATTCATTCGGTTTCTTTTATCAAATTTATAAGATTCAAATTTATCAAATTATCAAATTTATCAAATTTAACGGAATAGTGACCGGAATCGCAATCGGAAATTACGATCTATTGATAATCGCAATCGTAATTTCCGATTGCGATTCCGGTCACTATTCCGTTAAATTTGATAAATTTGATAATTTGATAAATTTGAATCTTATAAATTTGATAAAAGAAACCGAATGAATCTTATTGATAAACTTGAATCGCCGTTCATAAAACAACAACTCAAATCTCATCTGCTAGTTCTTCATAAGAAGAATCGAAACTAGCTAACAATGAGATATAAACCCTAGAACCAGAGAAACAATTGAAGAAGACGAAGTTTACAAACTCTATTTTTCCGATTATTATCCAAATCTCTTTTTGCTTCCCTTTTAAGCTACTCTTTCCTTATTGAATCCCCCTTCTAATCTCGACCATTGAATCCAACTTCTAATCTCCACCTTCCACGTGTCCTTTGATTTACCACATCTTTTTCCTATATCAAATCTCCCCTCCTTAGAGAACCTTGACCTCAAGGTTCAAGTATAAGAAAGTTGAGTCAAATCAAAGAGAAAAGCTCAGGTTGCTGCTTCATATTTAAGATTCCTTATCACCAAAGAAGTCCAGAGTTAGCTTATCATCAAATATCTTCCAAGTAGCTGGACGTTTGAGAAGCTTGTCCTCATCATCATCAGTCCTTCACATGTTGGATGATTGAGTTCAAAGTCTTCCAAAAAGCATAAGGTTTGCAGACTTTTATTCCTCCAACAAGGCCACACAGAAAAGTAGATTTTCAGGTTCACTAGTTCAGAGTACAAGTTGAGAAGAGACCTTGTATAAGTTCGCAATTGTGAGTTAGCTTGGAACCATAACAAATCTTCCATTTGTAGAGATAAGAGGAATCCCGTTTGAATAACTGATGGAGTTGTTCCCGGTGCTGGCAAAGGTCTATCAATGGTGTTATCCTTGAATTTAAACCACCAATCTTTGCACAACTTCCTCTAACTCGACCGTGAAACCAAAATGTTGCTGCCACACAAGGTCATACATGCGTATCTATTCAAGCTCTGAAATGTTCTTCTAATTTTCGTAAATTCAACCTGACACTTATGATCCGTTATCACGTCCATCAGCATTAGCTGATCAGATGAGTGAGTCAACACTTCACAAGAATCCAAGAAAGAACTCCAATACCACAAACACCATTGTAGCATCTCGAAGAAGAGCTGTTCTACACCATTGTACTTAAAACACCAGTTTTTGTGATACTTACTCCACCAAGAATCGGTAAGCCAAGTGGTTTGATCAAACCAGTGTAGTACACAAACCACATTCATTCCACACACATGTTTCATTGTCCTTCGAATCTGATTTTCATTAGCTGAACAACTTGAACTTTTTTTACGTCTTATGTTCCTAAACTTGAAGTTCCGCGTCTTTTGCCATTTTTTCTTCTAATGATATTTATGTCTTTATTACAAAACAGATGTTACAGAGAAACTAGATGTGATTGAGGTTGAAGATTTTGTAGAATTAGCAAAGAAGCTAGAGAATGTTTCTCCTCTTCAAATTATGGACCAAGCTCCTGAGAAATTTGGAAACGACATTGGTATTGCCTTTAGGTAAGATAATCTGATAAAAATATATGATTTTTGTTTGTTCAGTTATTAGTTATTGATTACATAACCTTATTGAGAAAATTTGTTTCTTTGGTTTACGTTTCAATTGGAGATTCTGAAAAAAATGTGTTTTTTCGTATTCAATTCAGTTAGGGTTTACGAATTTTTTGCTAAATTGAGATTCATAGTATTAGTTTCAGATAAGTATGTATATGAAGATGTGAATTTGTGATTCTGAGTATTTGTTTTAGATGAGAATGTATCTAAATGTTGTATTTAGTTCTGTATATGGTGATGATTAATGGATTTTGTGACTATCTAACTTTGATTTTTGGATTGGTATAGGGTAAAGCAATCACTTTGTCTCGAAGAGAAAGTATCATGTCTTGCAATTGTTTTACCAAATTGAAAACATGAATCAAACGTCTTTGGATTAAAAAAAAAAAACCATGAGTCTAAATGGCCGTATGAAGTTTGCAATATATCTCTTTGAGTATGTTGGCAAATTGATTTTTGTATTTGTCTTTGTTCTGTAGTGAGATGATCAATGGAGTTGACTGTTTGTTGTGTTTCTTTGTGTTTAGTGAAGGTGAAATTGATGTTGGATGCGGTTTCTTCAGTTCACCATTAACATGAACCTCTGTTTGAAATGTTGTCGAAGCCTAACACGTGTTTCAGCTGTAACAAGAAGGTTGGGGTCATGGGGTTAAAAGTAAAACTGCGGTAGCCTGTGTTGCACGAATCATAGATGCCTGGAGAAGCACGAGTGTAGCTTCGATTTCAAAGAACTTGGACATGATGCAATGGCAAAGGCGAATCCCATTGTTAAGGTTGATCAAGTCCAGAGGATTTGAAGAAGAGAAAAAAAAACTTCCTTTGTTGTTTCTAAGTATTTGGGGTTTCTTCTGTATTTGATCAGTTTCTTATGGGTAATGTTTGATGTCATGTAATCATGTTCCGATGTTGGGTTTCAAATTCAGTGAATAAAAAAGAAAGAAAAATTGATGGTCTTGATTTCTTATTATGAACAACATGAACATAACAAATACACAAATTACATCTCATCCAATCACGACGTGTATCCAAGAGTAAAAGAGTTACAATATCCTTTACTCCACAAGCTACATATACCAATTTTTGAAGGCATATACGAGTCGAATAGGAGACGAATAATGGATATCAGTGTCGAGCCATTGTACGGTTTTGAATATGAAAACCTTGCACTTTGTCAATTTTGAATAATGACTCTCCGGATTAATGTTGGCCCACCTTTGATCCAGAATAAAAAATTGTTCCATATATATGAGCCTTATCATCATGGAGTGAGATCAAATGTTAAAGATGTCAAGAATAATCTTACCTTTATTCTCAAATCGATATATGTTGAAAATTTCGTAATAATCAGAGAATATATTTAGAAGGTAAGTGAAATGTCACGTAATAATCAACAGAACAATAACCACAATAAAAATATTATTCTGGAGATATACCCTACGATCTCGAGTCTTCACGAATTATAGTGCTCTAATTTCATCATGTTCATTTTGTATATGTCAATTGTAGATGTCGTTTAGACTCACAAAATTTTACCAAGAATAACTATATAATATAAGCTTATTGTAAAGAATCAACACATGTGTTAGAATTTATATTGGCCACTTCAATGAATTATCGTAGACTAATGAACCTATGAAAACTATGTACTATATACAGCATTACCATAAAATCAAGTGTACTTAATTAATGTGATAAAATATACTTCCTTTGACAATGAAAATATATGGACGTACTATGAAGACATGACATGATTCGTCCGTATCAAATATTCCTTACACCTTAAGAAATTTGTTTTGTGTACATTTACCGAATTAGAGTTGATTTTTTTTATTCTGTAGCTCCAAGAGGGAAATAGTCAAGAAGGTGTGAGTCGATCATAACCTCAATTTTTTCCAAATACTCATCACTATCTTTATTTTCATTGTTTAAAATGTGTTTTTAATTTCTTAGAATTATTTTTTTTTTCTAAACTTCTAAAAAAAGGTTACATTATAAAAATGTCTCATTTACCTACGAAGACTATTTATAAAGGACGCTTAGAGACCTTTCATTCCATCAAACACAAACTCAAAGTTTGTTATCATCTTCACTCAAAAGATACTACAATCTCTCTATAAGTTCTCTAGCTTTCCTTTAACTTTTAAACAAAAAAGTTCCCTACCTTTCCAGGTTTTCCTCACAATTTGAATGTGATATATCCACATTGTTTTGAACTTTTCCATCTAAAACATTAAGCAAACAATCTCAAATTTAAATTCACCAAACTTGCTTTGCCGTTTAATTTCTAAGTCACAAACAATACACTACATCTTTAATGACAACAAAACAAAAACACATCACGATATCATTATTCTTTACCAACACAATACAACCAGGGATGTAGGAAAACATAAATAATCAAAAAAATAAACAAAACAAATATATAACACTAATAAAAAAAAGTATGTTACCAATAACAGTAGAACTTTCGAACATATCATTTACAAAAGTTTACCACCCAACCCACGCGTAGCGTGGGAATTCCCTAATCTAAATATATAGCGCCTCTTTTCATGTTTTTAAGTAGAGGTTGACAATTTTGTTTTCATCTTGTAGTTGTAAGTTTTGTAACAACTCCCACCTATAAAAATGTGAGTTACCTCATTTATCCGGAATTATACTATCTGGTAGAATTTTTCAAAAAAAAAAATTATGAAAGTCTTTTCCTTTTGAAAATGAGAACATTTGGCCACAAAACTAAAGCATAGACTAAAGAATATTTTGTATGACGACCAAAAACTCCCGCCAATAAAGAAAGCATTACTCAGTTGCCAAGATATATATATATATATATATATATATATAAAGTTACCTTTTCTCTCTTCTCATGCATCCACATCATCATCCACATGTGTATCAAATTATATTTTTATTTAATTTTTACAATTTTACATTTAATACATTTGAATGTAACATTATGAAAAGAATTTGAAAAGTCATTATTCATATTTTAAAATAAACATTGAACCTCAAAACTTATATGAATATAGTTCACTAAAATTTAATAAATTTGGCTATACTAATATATTTCACACTATAAATGTTTAGTTAGGTAAAGTTGTATCGCATATAGTATAAAATATTAAACAAATCGTACAATTTAAACAAAGAAATTGGTATATAACTAAATTCATAAATCAAAATATAAGTTGATAAGCAATACATCAAGTAGAGAAAATAAATTAAATTTAGTAACTTATAAGGATTATTGCAGTTATACATAAACAAAGTGAAAATAATAGAAGAAGACATTTATTGCTATTTTACACCAACACTAATATAACATGAAAAAAATTCAATATTATTGTATATAATGGTTTTAAGAAAATTTTAAATGTAACTACAAGAGGAGGAGAAAATAGAAGCTTTGAACTACTAAATAATTAATATAATATTTATCATGTAATTATAGTGAAATTAATATTTTAAGGACCATACGAGATGTAATTTGAAAGTTTTATGTGTCACATAATATATACATTTGTAACCTTTTGTACGTTTAATTTTAAATAAGTATGTTTTTAATTTGAATAAAAACCATAGTAAAAGAATGTCGTCAAATGAAATCTAATTCTCCCATAACCAAAAGATAATTATCCAATTATAAAATAACTAAAGTGCAAAAGAGAATAAGAGAAACTACTTTTTAAAGAATCAAATTATTAATATATATAAAAAATAATATATGTTTAAAAAGTTGAAAGATTAATTTAATCCAAAAAGATAATTAAAACATAACTATAACAAGAAGAGAAAATAAAATGTCACATTATTACGTATATGATATACTATACCTTATGTGAAGTAAGTGTAGCTAATATCTTAGAAACAATATGAAAGGAATTTCAAAGTCAATGTATAACAAAAGAGATCCATTTTTAACCTTACAAATACTTTGTATTTTTAATTTTAAATAACTAAGTTTTCTATTCAACCAATAATTTTATATTATCAACGTTACAAAGCAAAGTTTATAGTATCAAACAAAGTTTTAAACGAACATATATATTTTTAAAAAGTAATCATCAATATTCAAAAATAGTTAAGAATCACTTCATATTTTCATGTTCATGTAATTCAAATAAGAGAAAAACTAATTCATTTCAAGCCAATTAGTATTTTTAATTTTAAAATAATTAGTTATTTTATAAAAATATTTGTTTCTAAGTAAAATAAAATTATAAAAGAAACACTCGCGCGCAACGCAAGCAAATTCTAGTATATATATATATATATATACCATCCATTGCAAGGACAAATAGATATATAACGAGTAAGACCCAAAAAGAGAAAAAGTATAATGACTGAGAATTTATTTGCTTTTACTTTTTTTGGTAAAAACCAAATGTTACTAGTTTTACATTGAGAAATATTGAGTAAGATGAAGAAGTAAAGGAGTCTATAGGGCAGGCCAATGTTCAATAGATAAAGAGTTAAAAAGAATGTACACGACTAAGATGTGAAGTCTAAAAATCCCGTTCTATGGTGTAGAAAGTTGTGGATAAGTCAATTTTAAAACACTTACACACATCAACATAGTTAACAAAATTTCTTCTTTAGCAAAAAAAAAATAAAATAAATAGTTAACAAAAATTCTTACATATCGTCAACACAAGTTACTCAAAAATCCCAAAATTATATACCATAAATTTTGTCAATGTTCTATTTTTTTTTAACTCGTTGTTTCCAAATTTTTTATTATTTTATTTTCTTGGTCTAAATTAATACGAAGAAAACTCTTTCAAGAAATTTAGTGGCGATTGAAAAGTGAAAAATAACAAAGATGTTATAACATTGTTAGTAAAAGAAGTTAAATATTAAAATCACTATGCATAAGCTTCTCTTAAGGTAGCTGCATTAGCAAAAATTGCTCTATTCTCACGCTGCCACGTCAGCACATTAAGTCGGATTAAAAAAGATTTTTAAAAAAGCCCAATATCTGATTCGTTTTTGGTTGTGAAATTTAATTAGCCCTTTTCATCTTCCTCACGCCGTTAAAGCTTCATCGACTAAACCTTAAAGTCACGGCCTTGAAGACAAACCATGCACCTCCTCACCTCCTCGCCTCCTCGGAGCTTCCAGTAAACCTCTCTCAATCCAACCACCTTCCAGTTCTCCAGAGCTATGATGGCAGAATTCTAATGCGTTATCCCGACTGAAACCTCTGTCACCACGTCAGCGTGACATACATCCCCTCTGTGCAAGAGCAGTCTCCTTCCCTGGTTAGATTAGAGGCAAAACGATTATGTTTCCTCCGTGAAACTCTTATTTTCTTCTAACTACCCATGTTGCAAATGTTTTGGTTTTGGGGCATGTCTTCTTCTCTGACTCTGTTGTGTTTCCTTCTGCGTACTTGGGAAGGCTGGGTTGCCGTATTTCGATGAGATTGATCCATCGACCATTGATGTCCTCTTGATTTTCGTGAGGTTGATTTGAGTATATCTTTAGTTTATCTCATCTGAAGAGGAAATTTCTTATTTGGTTAGAATTCATTGATTTATGTTGGCTTCGATTAGTTAGAGTGTTAAGAAGGCTGGAATTTGTCTTTTGTGTGTCTGTGTCTAGGAAAGCCGAAGCAGGATTATCAAGGTAAGGGTTTATATTAAAGTAAGTAACAGTCTCAATGACAAATATATAGCTAGCATTTAGCCTAAAGAGTATTAACTACTTTCATAGTTAACAACTTACGATACATGCGTTACATTTGTTCATCTATTTACTGAATTTGGTTGTTTATACTGATTTCAGATATTGTCACAAACAAAAAGACTATAATTTCTGGATGGATAATACAATTGTGGGTAAGAAACTCTGATAATTATTGTGAGTAGGTCATGTTAGTTTCAGTCCTTAAGATCATGGGAGTACGGTGGGACTTTTATGGCCTTTAACTGGTCTTAGATTCTTCATATTTTAATTGTGCTCTCAGCTAAATAAACTGCATATATATATTTTCAAACTCATGTATTAGCTCTTGATAAAATCGACTCTTATTTGTTCAACAAATGCTTCTTATGGTATACATGGATTTAGACTATTTCTTCTACGTAGAACACGTAGAGTTGTGAGTCTATAACTCAAGCCTATTTGTTTCAATAAAAGATTTGGGGTGTTGTTTGTTGCTTCTACATGTTACCAGATAAAGAGAGCGAAACCGATCCCTAGGATTCAAGCAGTGAACATAGTAACAGCATTTTATAGTAGCATTCTATCTTTCTTTTTTCTTTTTTTTTGTTATTCATTCCATTTTATAGTTACATTTATAGTAGCAAACAAACTTTTTATAGCAGCATCATCAAGACTTGAGTTTCAGTGTAAGAGTCTGAATGGTAAGAAATGGGTAAAATTTGTCATATAGTTATGCTCCAAACTCAATTAAGATTCGTTGAAAATAAAAAACAGACTTGAGTTTGCACGTTTTCGTTTTCGCAATGAAGCTTTAAGCAAAAAAAGAACAATTTGATTATTCTATTGCTTTTGTCTATATCTTTGGAGTGTTATTACCTTAGTAAACAATAGAATCCACATGTATTTATTGTGGATCAAATATGTTGCTTATAGAACTCTATTAATCAACTTTTTTACTGTGCAGCCAGGAAGCTGAAGGAGTAAGAGAAACCAGAAGCGAATCCAATCGGTACGTCCTCTGTTTCCTTTCGATTTTACTTTGCTCTTTACAGTCCTCTTTGATTTGTTTTTTTAAGGTTATGTTTCCTTAGTGGTAATTGGATCGTCATTGATGGAATTTTGTCCTTGATATTTATTCATGTTTCGTTTGGATAGTAGTGGTTGAATTTGAAGTTAGGATATAGAAATTCTTTAATATTCGTTTTAGTACTTTAACTCTTTAATATTACAAGGACTATGATGCGAGCATAAGTAATGATGTGGAGAAGGAAGATGAGCGGGAAAAAATAAAGTCAAAACCAATCAAAGGTTTATGATTGAAGACTTAGTCTTTTTCAATTATTATTTCTTTTAATTTGATTATTCTATTGCTTTTGTCTATATCTTTGGAGTGTTATAACCTTAGTATAAAATCTATGTTTGAGGCTCGCTAAAGTGCTCTCTAATTTGGTGAAAACAGATACATTGGCACATAAAGATTAGTACTTGCCGTACACAAGCAGCTCCATGTTTTCACCACATTAGAATTGTGTTAAGTGGGATAATAGGGCGTCTTGATTTTGCACACATGTTGGCAACCAAAACAGGCACATGTAGGTTCGTTCTGTATTTAAGCTTTCCATTACCTTTATTTGAATGATGAAAGTTTATAATTTTGAAGAGAAATCACTCTAACATGAGAACCAAAGACCATGAACTTCATCAGCATATGTCATAATTTGTAAAATATATGGGGTGCCGTTGTAAACTATTTGAGTTCGATAACCAACTATTTGATAGTAAATAAAACTTCTTCCATTTTTGAGTGTTTTAGTGGAAACCTCAATTTTTGTGACTCGACAATTCTTTTTTTTTTCTTTCAATTTGCTTTCATGCATGATACGATTCATACTAATGATGAAAGTTATTTTCAAAGCCGATGATGATGGTGTAAATTATCCACATTTCATTTGGGAGTTTTTCAAGTTTTAACATAGTTAACACAAATGTTTCACATAGTTTGGACTGTTAGATCTTCCAAGTAACTCCATTTTCTTCTAAAGGTATATTACATTGGATTAAGAATCCAAGACTTATTGGATCACATTTTTTGTTTATTAGGGAATTTTGAATTGAGTGTGTACTAAAAAATATGTGTAGAAATACTATATTTTCCACAACTGCTTTTATTGAACTAACGAAATTATATTGTTTTACTATGTAATTAATACGAATACAATATAGATTTTTAAATAGTGTGGTTTGTTTCTATTTTTCTAACAACTTTTACGTACATAAATGCAAAAAAAATATTAATAAGACAATTTTAAAATATCATGAAAACCAAACATTACAACGATTTATGTAGAACATTTAGTAACTTTAAGTCGGATTTTTAAAGTAGTTTTGACATGTATTTCTTAGTTTTTTTTTTTTTTGACAAAGCCACAATTCAATTATTCAACTTCTTTGCTTTGATTTTCTGTGAAATGATTAAGGGTTTGTTTCTTACAATTCGTTCACTGATGTTAGAAGATATGTATGAAATTTCACAATTTCTATAAAAGAATCATCATAAACAAATTAAAATATGAAATTATAATTTTAAAGGTTCTAGATACAATTAGAAAACATATGTTATGAATAATAGCATAATTTTTGAACAAATCATCAAACCAAATTATCAAACAAATTTATATACAACATACCCGGGCGTAGCCCGGGAAATCCCCTAGTAAATCATTGAAAGGAGGTATATATGAGAAACAAATAGAAGGATAGATAATAACGAAAATAGATTCAGTATCATCTAAACTTTGTATTCCTTACCAAAAAATCTAAACTTTGTATTAATTATAGATATCAACAATATTAAAATACGAAACCAAAATATATCATAGACTATTATCTGTAAAGAAACAATTACTAAAAGACAACATTAAAACACTATGTAATAAAAACTCAACTTTCATTCTGGTGCATAGTTACCTCTCTAATAATATAATAGATTTCCAGATTTAGCTAGCACGATAATAAAATTTTGATTTAGCTATTTTTATTTAGAAAGACAAATATATTTGGTTTACATTCTAATACGAACTAAAACCAAATCTATACAAAATCATTCATATTATATTATGTTTTTTTATCTTTGATACTATTTTTTATAAATTAAAATTCTCAAAATATCCACACAAAAAAAATTAAACAAAATTTTGATTCAACACCATTGACAATATCTTATTATATAACGTTGGATACACAAAATGGTAACTCACGAGATCGCGACATGTGTCTAATACCATTTAGATGACGACATGTGCTAAATCTTAAATTTTGTTAAGAAAAATTAATTAAAAATAGAAAACTAACAAAATAATTCTTAAGTAACTAACCATATAGAAAAATGGAAAATTCTAAAAGTCCAAAACTAATTAGAAAAAAAGAGGAAATTTTTAATAATCTAAAATTATTAGGGGGAACAAAAATTAATAGTTCAAACACGTAGAAAAAATTACAACTTATAATTTAATGGTCTTCTAGATAATCTATTTCTTTAATAGAATTGTTATTTCTTAATAATTTTGGTGACCAATTATAATAGATCTTCATGGCACCACTAACATCCCATTCTAATCCGGGTAGTGTCTCCATAAATACCAATAGGTACACCACTAACATCCCATTAATTTCACCCTTTCGTCACATGTGGTCTTACAGTTTAGGGGGAATTACAAACATGCTACATTTGAAAATATTTTTTTCTAATACGACATCCTTGAAAATTTATTGCAAACATGAAACCTTTTATAGAAAAAGACAAAATCATTAGTTTTTTTTCTCTCTCTCAAAACCTAAACCCCAAACTTTACCTCCAAAAACAATACCCTAAATATAAAATAGTTAACCCAAACCTAAAAAATATAAATGTTAAGTTAAAAAAAAATTGGCATTCTTGCAAAGATTTCCAAACGATGACATAACTGTAAAGTGGCATGGCAAGAGTGGCATATCATGAAAATTCTCTTTAGTTAATGGAGTTCTTATTTCTTAATAATTTTGGCGACCAATTATTATAGTTGTTAAGAAGTTTAATTCCTAAGAAAATTTACAATGGACAAGTTTAAGATACAAGAGACAAGTGGCATTTATTAAAAGATATAACTAAACACTTGTCAACCATGCATATTTTATGGATCAATGTTTTACACTTGGCATGCATGCCTTCAACTCTGCCTTGATGGATGGTTGATATTCATTTGAAGGAAAATTCTAATGAGGAATTAGGTCTTCTTTCCGCCTATAAATATTTGTCTTTAGTCCATCATAAAGCAAGACTTAAGAACACAACACCTTATAAAAATTTATGGACAAGGGGGGAAAGAAACCTAATCTCCATCTAAACATCAAACTTTGATCTTCCATTCAAGAAACCGTGAAGAAGACTTCACCTCTACGAGATATTCCGCTAACCCTCCTTTTAACTATATTATGTGATTAAGATAGATGTTTAAAGATCTTAGGGTTCATGTAAATTATGATATAAACCCCATAGAGGCCTCAAAATCAGCTCTTTTTATATAAAGAAGATTATATCGTCCTTCCAGTTCATGAAAAAAATTATATTCTTATATTTTCTCGTTAACATGTCGTTGAATTAAAAATCAGCATTTGAATCTCAAGTTTATACAACCAAATCAAATTTATCAAGTACAAGACAGGATTATGCTTTGCTTTGATTCTGAAGTGCAACTTGTCTTTGCATCAATCATCCTTCTTGAGTCTAGAGAAGACTGTTCAACTATCGAGTCTTCATTTTTGTAACTATATAAACTTATTACTTATCTATTGGGCCGTAAATTTGGCCCACTACAAACAATTCGTTATCCATCCAGAATCATCTTGTTCCCAAATTCTCTTAAACCTTGGTTCTCTTACGAGTTACGATCATCAAATTGTTTTATGAAAGTTTAGTGATCGCAGAACCAGGTTCGACCACCAAATAAAGAGAGACTGCTATCAAAGTATTTCCTTGAGCCTCCCAAATTTTGGTTTTTTTTTTTTTTTATTGTTAGAATCTTAATCTGTACGCTCATCATAGAAATCCAAAATCATCGTTTGCTTTTGCTTTTTTCTTGTTTTTGTTTGTGGTTAATTTCTTGTTTCTCTGATATATATATGAACCGACTTGAAAATTTGATCATTTATTTTTACTTTTGGTAAGATTGAAAAAGATGAGTTCCTCTGCTGAATCTCATCTAGCCACCGCCAAAACAGCTCTCACCGCGGTTGCATCGGTAGCTGCAGCCGCGATGTTAGCTCGATCAGTGGTCCAAGAATACATGCCAGAGGTGCATCAAGTCATCTCTTGTAGCGTTCGAAGATTCTTCGGTTACTTCTCCTTTGAGATGACTGCCGTAATCGAAGAATTTGTAGGTTTTGAACCAAACGAAGTGTTTGAAGCTGCAGAGTCATATTTCGCCACCAAGATATCTCATTCCACTAGAAGAATCAATGTGAACAAACTCGAGAAACAGAGCAATTTTAGTGTCACCGTGGAGCGCGGCGAGGAAGTTGTGGATACTTTCGATGGAGTCAAGCTCAGGTGGATCCTTGTATGCCAAACTGTTAATAAAAAGGATTTTCGTAACCCTCGGGATTTGAATTCCACTTTGAAATCCGAGGTACGGTCTTACGAGCTCAGGTTCAAGAAGAAGTTGAAGAACGTGGTTCTTGAATCTTACTTACCTTTTGTTGTGAAAGAAGCTGCTTTGATGAAGCAAAAGATTAAGACATTGAAGATCTTCAGTCTTGATAGTTACAACGCGATGTGGACCTCTGTGACTCTCGACCATCCTTCCACGTTCCGCACTATCGCCATGGATCCCGAGGCGAAGAAAGACTTGGTAGAGGATCTTGATTGTTTTGTGCAGCGTAAAAGCTTTTACGAGAGAGTTGGGAAAGCTTGGAAGAGAGGGTATTTGTTGTATGGTCCACCCGGTACTGGAAAATCAAGTTTGATCGCAGCCATGGCCAGTCATCTCAACTTTGATATATATGACTTAGACTTGACATCAGTTGGCAGTAATGCTGGTCTCCGGACGTTATTGATGACTACTGCAAACCGTTCGATTCTAGTTGTGGAAGATATCGATTGTTTGATCGAGTTTAAAGATCGGACTGCTGATGAGCATTCACAAGTAATTGACCAAGACAACAATCCGCTGCATGAAACGGTGATGCATTTGATTCACTATCACTTTATAGTGTTAGATTAATATGTTTGAATATGTCAATGTCTTACTTATTAGCTTAAGATCATAAATGATGCTGTGTAAAGTCTTTTTGGTTGGTCATTTTCTCAGGTCACACTCTCTGGTCTATTGAATTTTGTAGACGGACTCTGGTCAAGTTGTGGTAACGAGCGGGTTATAGTGTTCACGACTAATTACATAGAGAAATTGGATCCGGCATTGTTGAGGCCAGGACGTATGGACATGCACATTCACATGTCCTACTGCACACCAGCTGGTTTTAAGGTTTTGGCTTCGAATTATCTCCAAATCGAAGACCATATACTTTTCGAGCAGATTGAAGATTTATCCGAGAAACACAAGTTACACCAGCGGAAATAGCTGGACAATTGATGAGAAATGACTCTGTGGATAAGGTACTCCAAGGATTGATTGTGTTCTTAAAAGCCAAGAAAATTGCAAATGATGAAGCTAAGGCCAAAAGAAATAGCCACTAGCTTAGAAGAAAACTTCTCTTGTATCTCACACATATTTGAGTTTTTTTTTTTTTTTTGAGTTATTTGAGTTATTAATTTCTTAGACTTGTTACAAAATGAATGGGTTAATTTGCTTAATAGCAATCAAAAAAATTATAATTAAAAAACTAGCCAAAAGTGGTATGTGTGGCAAACTTATAGCCAATAGATTTAGGTTTTTTGGTTAGAATTTTAATTATAATTTTTTTCATTGTTATTCATGCTAATTTCTCATGAATAAAATTGTCTTCTTTTTCTGTTAAATACTATGAGGCTAATATGTTGGTTATATAATGTTACTGAAAGTGAACATAAGAGCATCATTATCGGAGAGTCTCTTCTCCGGTTGCTTATTTATAATACTTTATTATTTTTTATTTACTTTCATTAATTTTTAAATATTTAATTACTTAAAAGATGTTGAACCAATAATGTAAGAGCACGTGACCACGTAAGTGCTTAAGTAAGTTGTTATGGAACGTAATAGATAATCAAAGTGGTGAGTTTATTATCTAATTTTTTTTAAACCCATCAGCAACCCACTATCAACTATCAATAATTATGCTCCAAGCATCTAGATCTATTAAGAAAAGGTGGAAAAAAACTGAACTCATGTTGGTACTATTTAGAAATGCTGAATGTGTCAACAACTATAGAGAAACGGGACAATTTCCAGTTGAATGATAAGAAAATTGAAATAAGTTCGTAGTCGGCAACAAGTAACCAAGAAAACGACGACAAAAAAAAAAAAAAAAAAAAAAAAAAAAAAAACCAAGAAAACGAGTAAAGTTGACTATTGACTTGCAATTGTTAGACCGTTGACTTGTATTCCAATAATGTTTCTTGTAATCATTCTTCACACAAGTTTCTAAGTCTTTCTCTCTCTCTCTCTCTATCTCTATCTCTCAAAGTTGTAAAGATCAGGAGCTTCAGATTCTTGTCGGGTCAGTATCTCCCTTGTAAGTGTTCTCTTACCATAAAGATTGGTAACTTTGGTTTAGATTCATCTTGATTTCTAAGAATTCTACATATTTCTTGAGAAAACACCGATTAGTCAAGAAAATCTTATCTTAGTTTTTACTGATTTTACAGAGTTGGTTGATTGGTTTTTAGAAAGTTCCATCTTTTGATAGGTAAACCTTCTTGAATAATTTCTTAGTACTTTTGTATCAATTAGAGATCTTATCTTCACTTGCAGGGTCTAAGAAATGGTGGATGCTGTAGTGACAGTGTGTCTGGAGAGAGTCTTCAACATCCTCGAAGAAAAAGGCCGAGTTGTATCGGAATATCGAAAACAGTTGAAAGATTTGCAAGATGAGTTACAATATATGCAGTCTTTTCTCAAAGACGCAGAGAGGCAGAAAAGAACTAAAGAAGTCTTGCGTAAACTCGTGGCGGATTTACGAGAATTGGTTTACGAAGCTGAAGACATACTCGTAGATTGTCAGCTCGAGGAAGGCGATGAGGATGACAACGAGCAGAGGCCTTCAAACCCGTGGCTTTCGCGGTTTTATCCCGCCAAAGTTTCGCTAAAGTACAAGAAAAGCAAACGTCTCAAAGAGATCAACGAGAAAATATCAGCGATAAAGACTAAAGTTGAGCCTTATTTCAAGTTCAGAACGTCGAACAGCGATGTTGGAAGAGATAATGGAACTGATCGGTGGAGCTCTCCGGTGTATGACCATACTCAAGTGGTTGGTTTGGAAGGAGATAAAAAGAAGATCAAAGAGTGGCTATTTCGATCAAACGAAAGCGAGCTATTGATGATGGCCTTTGTGGGAATGGGAGGGTTAGGTAAAACTACTATTGCTCAAGAAGTGTTCAATGACAAAGAGATCGAAAACCATTTCGAAAGAAGGATATGGGTCTCTGTGTCCCAGACTTTTACCGAAGAACAAATCATGAGAAGCATATTGCGGAATTTGGGTGATGCGAGCGTTGGAGATGATCTCGGAACATTGTTGAGGAAAATCCAGCAGTATCTTTTGGGGAAAAGGTACTTGATTGTAATGGATGATGTATGGGACAAGAATTTGAGTTGGTGGGACAAGATTTACCAAGGATTGCCTAGAGGACAAGGTGGAAGCGTTATCGTGACCACGAGGTCAGAATCTGTCGCGGTTAAAGTTCAGGCGAAAGAGAAGACTCACCGTCCCCAGCTTCTTAGTTCTGATAACAGCTGGCTGCTATTTTGTAAGGTGGCATTTGCGGCAAATAACGGGATTTGTGACCGTCCGGAGCTAGAAGATGTTGGGAAGGAGATTGTAACGAAATGCAAAGGTTTGCCTTTGACGATAAAGGCGGTTGGTGGGTTACTTCTGTGTAAAGACCATGTCTATCATGAATGGAGACGAATAGCCGAGTATTTTCAAGACGAACTTAGAGGAAACACTTCTGAAACTGACAATGTCATGTCGTCTCTGCAGTTGAGTTACGACGAACTCCCTTCTCACCTTAAATCATGTTTTCTAACGCTCTCGCTCTATCCGGAAGACTGTGTTATACCGAAACAACAACTAGTACACGGATGGATCGGAGAAGGCTTTGTCATGTTGAGAAACGGAAGATCCGCTACTGAATCTGGAGAAGATTGCTTTTCAGGGCTCACGAATCGGTGTCTGATCGAAGTTGTTGACAAAACCTATAGTGGAACCATCCTTACTTGCAAGATTCATGACATGGTTCGTGATCTTGTGATCGATATAGCGAAGAATGATTCCTTCTCTAACCCGGAAGGACTCAATTGTCGTCACCTTGGGATAAGTGGAAACTTTGAGGAGAAGCAGATAAGAGTAAACCATAGACTGAGAGGCGTAGTGTCAACAACTAAGACAGGTGAAGTGAACAAGCTTAACGCAGAGCTAGCTAAGAAATTCACAGAATGTAAGTATCTTCGAGTTCTCGATATCTCGAAGTCAATATTTGACGCTCCTCTATCTGAAATTTTGGATGAGATTGCAAGCCTTCAGCATTTGGCGTGTCTTAGTATGAGCAACACGCATCCGTTGATCCAGCTTCCTCGTTCCATGGAAGAACTCCGTAATCTTCAGATTCTAGACGCGAGCTACTGTCAGAATCTGAAACAACTTCAACCGTGTATTGTCTTGTTCAAGAAACTCCTTGTACTTGACATGACAAACTGCGGATCACTCGAGTACTTCCCCAAGGGAATCGGAAGTCTTGTGAACCTCGAAGTACTGTTGGGGTTTAAGCCGTCTAGGTCGAACAATGGATGCAAGCTAAGTGAAGTGAGAGATCTCACAAACCTCAGAAAACTCGGTCTTTCTCTGACTCGTGGAGACCAAATCGAGGAGGATGAGCTAGATTCTTTAATAAACCTATCCAAGCTTATGTTCGTATCGATCAACTGCTACGATAGCTATGGCGATGATCTCATAACCAAAATAGATGCTCTCGCTCCTCCGCACCAGCTCTACGAGCTTTCTCTACAATTCTATCCTGGAAACTCGAGTCCATCATGGTTGAGTCCTAACTCGCTTCCGATGTTGAGGTACATGTCAATATGCTCAGGTAATTTGGCGAAAATGCATGAACGATTCTGGGGAACTGAGACTAACACTCACTGGAGAATTGAGGGTTTGATGTTAACTTCATTGTCGGAACTAGACATGGACTGGGAAGAGCTCCAACGGTCAATGCCTTACCTTAGGACTGTGCACGCAAACTGGTGTCCCGAGCTAGAGACTTTCCCGATTGAAGATGTCGGGTTTAGAGGAGGAGTGTGGACGAAGACACCACCAACGCAGAGAACCTGATGGCACATTTTAAGTAAGCCGGTCAATGTTTATTTATCAGCAACAATAAATATGTGTATTATACATATACCAACATACATTGTTATGTGTAGCATTTGACCGTTTGGATACTATATCGAAATTTCCTTTCTACTAAAGATATAACAAAAGAGCAAAAGGCTACAGCAGCGATGGCACAGATCGGTGATGTGAACTGCTTGATTAGTCAGAATCAGAGTCCAGGTTCTCTGATGATCTAACCACCGTCTTATGCTCTCTTGATATATTTGGCTTCTTCATCATCTTCTTTCTTCTTCTTGCTGAGCATTCCTGTTTAAAGATTTTGCAAATTTTAAGCAAGAATTCTCTAACAGAGTGGTAATTACTGAAAAAGTGGATGTGAGGTTCTTCTTACCTTTCTTAACCAGAACGTTTTCCAGTTTAGTTGTAGTGAAATCGTCCTTTGTACCCAGATCCTGGAACCCGACTAGTCTATCTACTGTGATTCCTTTGCTGAGAATGATAGAGAAAACCATATTTTATCAGTATACAGGTAACAAGAAACCATGTATGTAAGAATGAGTTGAGAGATGAAACCTGAAAAGCAAAACGCAAGGCAAAGTCTTTATTGGAAGCTTCGTGACAAAGAACGGAGCATTCTGCATTTCTGTCAGCTAAGCATTAGATTCACAGAAGAGATGTACAACCAGCAAAACAAACTGGTTGAAATACTGAAATACTGAAGAATTATTGAATAATTCACAGAAGAATTATTGAAATACTGACCACTGAGTCCACTTTAATGTCTAGGAGCAAGAGTCTTTAGATGCTTGTGCATAATCCTACAATGATGCAGTGCACATATTAGGAATTTGACGCTTGCGCCTTTTCGTTTGCAACAACTTCCTACACATCCGTATAACGAAATCATCAGAAACATACAAGTCCTCACAGGTTATCTACAAAAATATCATAAAGTTTACAACTTTTACAGACATGGCAACAAAGATAAATCATTTCAACTTTCTACATGATCTAGACATAATTCAGATCAAAACCCACCAAGAACGTATGGTATAAAGACAAAATCGAATATATAGCAACTATGAAATCGCATTTGATGGATTCAACCAATACTCGATAGAGAAATTTCTTTACCTTTGTATAATCTCTAGCAGCTGCTACTAATACATTTCCGAGAGTGTCGATTTGACTGCATCCGTATCCATCTTTAGCACCCAAAAAAAAAAAAAATTAAGATTCCGAAGTTGAAAGTTAAATCTCCGAGATCATACCTTGCTCAATTCTTTTCTGGTTGGGGAAAAAAAAACAGATTGAGAAATCGAAATCAGAGCATTTTACTAATAATTTCAAATCTGGAGCGGAAAAATAAATCCCAAAAAAAAAAAAAATGAACACATCAAAGCACAAACAAAAACGACGCCGTTTCGATGGAATATGCTCTAGGGCTTCATGGGTTTCTAGGCTGTGCCAAAAGGCCCATAAGGCCCAAATAAGCTATTTTACAGATTTAAAATTAAAGTCTTTAAAAGGTGTGGGATTGATACGTGTTTGCTAAGCACTACACCAACGTCATACGTAATCGCCACGTGTGTCTCCCATAATCAACACTGATTGATTGTAAGAAAATTTTAAATTAATTGTAGCTCTAGCTCTAGCTCGGTATATCTTAAATTGATTTTGTTTTAGCAAATAAAAAATAGTTTGTCCGTCTTTATGTTTACACTAGTTAAATCATTCTCTCCGTTTCATATAATTTTGCAAAGGTGTTTAGAAAATATTACCGTTTAAACCCTTACTCTATTATTTAACGTTTATTTTCATTTAATTATTTTTAACTCTAATTGGTTGGAGCAAAAAAAAAGTAAATGTTACCAGAACCAAAAAAAAAGTACATTTTTTGTATACGGGATGTACAAAATACATGTCATTATATATGAAATATAAGATTATTTTGAGAACAACCCATAATTCATTTGGTAACATATATGTTTAGACTCTGTTTTTTATTTTTGAATAGATCTAATTATTTGTATTTTTGTTTTACTATTTACGTTTACTAGTTGCAAATTATATATTACAGAAATTTTTTTCTAAACATAAATTGCAAAGAGTGCAAAGACTTTGGGTTTTCTTATCAGATGAGCTAATCGTTTTTTTTACCAAATTTTTGTACAATGTATTTGCAAAGTATATATCATATTTTAAACAAAAACTTCACAAAGATTGCAAAACTTGTAGCTTTTATGATGACATTCTTCTGACTAACACACGCACGTGCATGCACGTAGGAGGACGATGGACTAGGTGGAAGGAGGAGAAAGAAAAAGGGAACGGAGAAGATTAAGGAGAAGCTGCCAGGTCATCATGTGACCCACCAGACGCCCACCACTACGGTTTATGATACCACCGGCACGGGAGTCGCCAGCCTTCCCCACGAGAAGAAGGGCATGATGGAGAAGATTAAGGAGAAGCTGCCAGGTCATCATGGGACCCACCAAACGCCCACCACCACGGTTTATGATACCACCGGCACGGGAGTTGCCGGCGTTCACCACGAGAAGAAGGGCATGATGGAGAAGATCAAGGAGAAGCTTCCCGGTGGTCATTAGGTCTAGATATATCGTTTTGATCATTTTGCATAATTTAAGTACAATAAATTGTGAAATAATAAATAATGACGTGACTTTGTATGTTACGTGTATGATCATTGCATGTAATGTAATTGACGAGCTTTAGCTTTCTATGTTTTCGTTTCATTTATGGCGCGCTTTAGCTTTCTATGTTTTGTCAAGGAAATACAAATGAAGGTAGTTAACGAAAGGTTCGGCATCTTCCCATTTGAAAATAGCAAAGGCTTATTTAATGCATTCTACTCTCAACACAAAAAGAAGACGTTTCGGGGATTCCCCTTAGACCATCTCCATCAAAGAGTAAGATGGATTAATGTTTGATGATGTAGAAAAAATATAAATCAGAAATAGGCTTTTAAAGTTGAATTCAGATCCAACTGGGGATATTGAAGATCTCTAATCTTATTCTTAGACACTGGACATATGTCAGTTGTGGGTGAATTTTGTTATTTATTTTGGCAAAAAACAATTAAAAAAAGAAAAGAAAAAAAAACACAATCTCTCTCTCTCTTCTCTCTCTCGTGTTCATTGATGATACTCTGAACAAGAAGGTTATTTCATCAACGAAATCCGCCTCTTACACGACGAAATTGCCGTTACAAATCATGATAGTGGTGTTAGGAAGACCTATCGGCGATGGAATTGTTTGGAAGAGGAAGAAGTGGTTGTGTTAGAAGAACTATCGGCATTGGCTCCGCCATCCAGGATTCCGGCGATATTAACGAAGGTGATCCTTTTCCCTCCTCTAGGTTTGTTTTATTGTTCAAATTGCATGTTAATTTTGGAGGAATTTTGTTTGACAAAAATTTAGGGTTTTAATATGAAATTAACGATTTTTTAATTGAGCTTAGGACTGGTTAAATTGATGTTTGATTGATTTATTCGAGTTGTTTAGGTGAAGATTTAGTGTTGTAATTGAGTTCTAATGTGGTGTACAATATCCGGTTCCGAAATTGGGGCTTTTTGAATTTGAGCTTAGGAATGGTTAAATTGGTGCTTCATTGATCTATATGAGTTGTTCAGATGAAATTTTAGTGTTGTAATTGAATTCCAATGTTGTGTATTACAAAGTCCGGTTGTGGGAGAGATTTGGTAATATTTGATTGAAAAGTTTTGGGAAATTTGTTATGGTATGATTAACAGTATCTATGAACATGAATAGCTATCTAAATCATCTATTTAGTTCATGCTTTTGTGAACTTTAGGTTGTTTGGAAATCTAATGCATATGTTTTTAATGATGAACATGGTAATGGTGCATTCTATTGAGGGAGCCTGGTGATGCGTGTGGCCCTTAGTGAAAGGATTAGGGCACTACCGCTTTTGAAGGTAATTTCTGAATCTGTTTGTGGTAGCTTATTAGTTACTTGCTTGTGTTAGGTTGACGTTAATAAAGAATCGTGTTTGTGGTAGGTTATTGGTTACTGGTTTGTATTAGTTTTAAGTCATTAATATTTTGTGTTAGTTGTGGTATATTGATTGCTGATTTTTGTTAGTTGTGGTATATTGATGGTTTAGGGTTTAGTTGTATGAGTTATGGTAATTTTGTGTTAGGGTTGGTCATTGATGGTTTGTGTTAGGTTTATGTTTTTAATGGGTTGTGTTAGCTGTAAAAAATTGAGATCATTGATGGAAGAATTGATTGCTAAATTGTGGTAGTTGTGTTAGATGTATTAACTGCAGATTAGATTCAATGCTTAACCTCTTTATATAATACATCTTTAGCCCTTAAACAAAAACCACAATACCTAAAGCTCTCTTTCATCTCTTTCTTCCATCATTTTCTTTTTTTTTCATCTTTTAGCAGACCAAACACATAGGAAATGGATTCCACGAATCCATTTAGTCACTCCATCAATTTTATTAACCTTTTGAATAACCAAACTCAAAACCCTAACTCCAAACAGTACCCCACCCCTGATGTGGTTCATGGCTCAACACAAGTATCACTGCATACTACTGATGGTCCAAGGGAAGAGCAACAGACAGCTGCAGAGCTCAAAAAAAGAAGGCAGTGGACTCCCACAGATGATCTGGTCCTGATATCTTCCTGGTTAAACACCAGCAAATATCCTGTGATTGGGAATGAGCAAAAAGCTGAGGCGTTCTGGAAACGTATTGCAGACTTTTTTGTTGCATGTCCCAAGGTAGCAGGTCGTCAAAAGAGGGAGGCAGACCACTGTAAGCAAAGATGGAGAAAGATAAATGACCAAGTGTGCAAGTTTGTTAGGTCATATGCGGCTACAACATCCATCAAGACCCTGACTATCTCAAACTGGCTCACGAAATCTACTTGGAGAATCACAAGAAGAAGTTTACTCTTGAGCATTGTTGGCTGGAGCTCCAAAATGACCAAAAATGGTGTAATCCTTCAGAATCATACAGTAATGGGAGCTAAAAAAAAGACCGAGGGTGATACTGATCAGTCTTCAAATGTAGTAACTCAAGCTCGTCTTCCTGGTGTTAAGGCAGCAAAGGCAGCTCAGAGGAAAGGCAAAAACACTGTGGAATCAGATGCTTCTTCTCTGATGGAGTTTCAGAGCATGTGGGAGATTAAGGAAAGGGTTTATTCCTCAAGGAGAAGCTCAACAAGCAAAAGTTGCTGGACAATCTTCGAAGTTAGAAAGACACACTTTCTGATATTGAAGTGGCTCTGAAGAACCAGCTCATCACTGAGATGCTCTCAAGTGCTTAAGTCTTCAATTTAAAACTCTAAAATCATGTGTCCAATGAATTAACTAAGTTTATATACGCATTTTTAATTTCTGTTTGCACTTTATCAATTTTATGTATGCATCTTGCTTTCTGTTTTGGGTATGGACTTTATCAAGTTTATGTATGCATTTTGCTTTCTTGAATTAATGAAGCAGTTTAAATTTGGTAAGTTGAATTGATGAGTCAATTTCAGTGTGTGAATGTGAATAAATGAATGAGTTAGTTTAATGAACTATTTTGGTCAGTTGAAGTGGGTTTGCTCACGTAAATGCTTCTGATTAATGAACTAGTTTGTTTAATGCTTCTCTGTTTTGTACTAGTTTGTTTAAAGCTTGTCTGTTTTGTACTAGTTTGTTTAATGCTTCTCTATTTTGGTTTGGTCAGGTTTAATGAACTACTTCTGATTAATCCTTTTCTCGTTTTGTAGGTGTGTTCTTCTGTGATGATTAAAGGTTTGAGAAGACAAGAAGAACAAGACATTTACTAATTGTTGCACATTTGTTTTGTCTTTATCTTTGTCGGCACAAAGATACAAACATGGACACTATTTTGGTCTCGTGAACACTCCATTATTTTGCTTGTTGAATTGTTGAATTGTTTCTTCTTTGATCTTGTGAACACTCCATTATTGATCTCGTGAATTTTTTGTAACAAATTTTACTTTTCCTATATATGTCTATGCTTCCTTCTCTTCACAAAACTCTTTTATTGATCTTCTCCAATTCTCTAAAAAATCTCCTTCTCCAATTCAATTGTCTCACAAAACTCCTTCTACATTCTCACAAAACTCTCCAATTCTACATTCTCACAAACTCTCCATTGTCTACAAAATCTCCTTCTCCAATTCTACAAATAATCAAACGTTATATAGCTCCTCCAAACATTATTCAAATTTAACCAACATTTATAAAATGGCGTCGTCTTCACATAATTCGTTTGAGTTTAATGGCGCATTCGAGGAAATGTTCGAGGAAACATTCAACCAATGATTCGATAATAGGTTCGACAGTTATGAAGCACCGGAGAATGTAACCAAAAAGAAGAAAAAAAAAAGGATCGTCATAGAAAGAGGTCGCGATAGTGGACACGACCGCTTTGTACAATTATGATATAGTTTTAGGGGGTATGGTATAGGTTTTAAGGTTTTTGGTTTAGTTTTGAATATTTAAAGTTAATTTTAATTTTATGGTATTTTTTGAAAATTTGAAAAAATGATATTTTTGAAACTTTTAAAAATTGGTTATGTTTAGTTATGTTGACGACGGCGTCATCGCTTGGGCCAATTTCGAGCTCATTGTTTTTTTAAAATCGTCAGAGGGGTAATATAAAGAATAATTCTCAAAAATATCCCACTTTTAGGTTTTGTCGGTTCGTTAATCTTTTGATAATCTTCCTTTGTTCCTCGTAACTGTTTCTTACCAGTTTCTGTTGGAATTCGGAAATCGAATTTTCGTCGGAGAAGGAAAGACACAGTTTTTATAAATAGGGCACATGTTGAATTCATGATGAAGTAGGAAAAAAAGACATGACATCGAATCAGAGACCCTTCACGTTCGGACAAGATTCGTTGTCGTATTTTGGAAAAGAAATCAAACGAAGAAGAAGAGGAGAGCGTGAGGAGATTCAGATACCCAACGATATCGTCGAAGAAATTCTGGTGAGGCTTCCAGTGATTTCGTGATAGAATCAAGATCTATCAACACAAAAAATGAATAAGAGAAGAAGAGAAACGAGAGTGAGATAGAGAGAAATAAAGAAGGAGGCGTAGAGATAAATGTTTGTTTTTAATTTCATAAGATAACTTACCCTTATTTGGGCATTGTAACTTAAATGAATAGTTCCTCATAAAACGACATCAAAACTATATAAAACGACTAATTGAGCTGACGTTATTATAACTCAAGAAGTAGGGCCCACCCAGCATCGTCCTTTAGACCTTCTTTCTCCCCAAAAGGCTTCACTAAGCCACTTTTCTTCTCACTTCTACGACCTTTCTCCCTGAAGTTCTCATTTTCTTCTTAACATAAGCACAAGGCACAAGAAGTCTATCATTCCGCTTATCAGATTCCAACTTGTGTCGAAACATTGGGAATTTCTGATTAGGTCAAGAGATTTTCGGGAAAGGTAGAAGAAGTCTATCAATACCCCCCCTCCCGGTAATAAACTCGCCTTGTCCTCAAGGTGAAAGGAAGGATAACGGTTGGCAATTACGGACAGAAGCTCCCAAGTGTCTTCATATGAGGATAATCCCTTCCAATGCACTAGCACCTCTGGTTCTAGGGGTGGACATTTTAACCGAACCGATTCGAATCGACCCGACCCAACCGAACTCAAACCGACCCAACCCGAACCAAAATCTACACACAAACCGTTTGGATGAGTTTTCCCCCAACCCAAATGGTTCGGTTTGAACCGAACCGAACCGAAAACCCAATATGTTTATTTCACTTATTAGTTAATTATGTTTAATAGTAATATAGAAACAATACGTATGATTTATGTTGATTTTTTTAGTATAATTTATGTATGATTTATGTATTAAATCTAACATACAATACGTATTAAAGCTAACATATAATATGTATGATTTATGTTGATATTTTTTTAGATACAATACAATACTAATGATTTATGTTTAAATAAAACTAAACCAAACTTAAACCGAACCGAATTAAAATCGAACCGAATCAAAACCGAACCGAACTAAGTTTGGTTGGCTTTGGTTAGAGTTGTACTAAAACCAAATAAACCGAACCGAACCGAACCCAAACCAAACCCAAAATTAAACTGAAACGCCCACCCCTATCTGGTTCTAATCCTCCTTTAGACCTGCGGATGTCAAGGATCGATTCCGATTCAGTGATAAGCTCCAAGTCTGCTCGTAATACCGCTGGAATTTCTTGTGGTTGGTGCAAGCTCGGAACCGCCAATTTGAGTTCTGAAACATGGAAAACCTGGTGAATGAGGTTGTGACTTGGTAACTTAAGTTTATAAGCGACCTTGGCAATTCTCTGTATCACTTCATAAGGACTAAAATAATGTGGAGCAAGTTTCTGATTTCGGCGTTGTGCCACTAATTTCTGTCGGTACAGTCGAAGCTTAAGATACACCATTTCGCCAACCGCAAATTCAACGTCTCTACGGTGCTTATTAGCCTGGTGAACCATCCTTTTCTGGGATACTTCCATGTTAATTCGAAATTCCAATAACAAATCATCCCTTTCTTTGAGCTTTTTTTCTACGTTGGTATATCGCCAAAACACAACAATTTAGGAGCTTCTCGACCATAAATAGCACGGAAAGGTGTCATCTTAATAGCTGATTGGTATGAGGTGTTGTACCAGTACTCTGCCCAAGGAAGCCAAGTTACCCATGATGTTGGTTTGGTACCCACAAAACAACGCAAATAGGTCTCTAAACAACGGTTAAGAACTTCCATTTGACCATCCGTTCACTGGTGATTGATATATCATGGTTTTTACCGGTTTTCAACCATGATAAAAGTTCATGTTTTAGAGTCTTTTTGGTGTTTTCGAGTGCTTTGGTGTTAATCTTAGGTACAAAGGCATTTTGGACTCAATTGGTGTTTACTAGAACTTTTTGGAGCATAAAGGAATGAGCAGTCAAAGTGGCGATTTCGGAGTCAACATTTCGAGACTGTGTCGAGCGACAGAGATGATAGTGTCGCTCGACACGAAGCTTTATCAAGTGTCTATCGACATGGAGAATGGTGTCGCTCGACACGATACTCGACCAAGCCCAAAATCAAGTTTTCAGAAGATTTCCTTTTTTTTTACGTGAGAAAGTCCATATGTTTGCAATTGGGCCCATGACGGTTTTGTACCTTATAAATATGTATTTTCAGTCATTGTTTAGACTATGCTTTATTTTCTTAGAGATTTTTATACTAGAGAATTATTATTCATTACTATGTCTGAGTAATTCTCTAGTTAGGTTTTAGGGATTTTTCAATGGTTTAATGAAGAGTTATAGAATTTGATTACTTATGGGATTTTGCATTCATATTTATTATTCTTCACATTGATTGCTTTGAATTCTGATTTAGGCCTAAATTAGATATCCTAGGTTGTTTAATAGATACGACAATATTATTGAATTTCCTGAATTTGAATCATAGGTGAGCAAGGATTCGATTCGCAACGACAGTTGGCTTTGAATCCTTGTGAACAAATCGAAACTGATCATTAAAGTTTGTTTAGATCAATTTGATTTCGCAACGACAGTTGGTTGTCTAGGGTTTAAACATAAATAGTACTTGCAACGACAATTGATTTACTTTACAATAGTGTTTCGAGTTCTAGAATTGCACTTCATCAATCCCAATAATAATTTTATTCTGCAACTTGGATTTCTTTCTGCGAATTTCCTAAAGCCTAGCGTTTCTCTTTTATTGATTTAAAGCTTTACCATCATTCGGATTTACTGTTTACTGCAATTTATATTTACAACTTTTCTGCTTAGCATAATTTGAACTTATAAATCTATTGTCCAGCTGATTCCCTGTGGATTCGATAACCCTAAGTACTACAGTGATCTCTTAATTTGAGAGAGTAGTCAAAGGCAAATTTAACCATATCAGTGATAAGCTGAACTTCGATGAGCTCGGTTCCTTGAGTCTTAAATAGCTCTGTCCAAAAGTCACTGAGAAAAGATGGATCACGAAGACACCATCGTCTCCGGAAACCCGTGAAGTCTCACTATCTCTCTGAAATATGACTCCGAAACAGTTTTTACCGTGTATGGGTGTTTAAGAGGAACAAAGTGCCCATACTTACTAAGTATGTCCATTACTACCAATATAACATCAAATCCTTTTGAAACTGGCAATCCATCAATGAAGTCAAGACCGGTAGTTTCCCAAATTCTGTTCTGGAATTGGTAAAGGAGATAGCAGGCCAACGGGAGAGAGGGTAGAGTATTTGGTAGTCTGGCATACCTGACATTGAGTGATGAACTCCACCACATCCTTATGCATCCCTTTCCAATATACTTCCTTACATAGCCTCTTGAATGTTTTCAAAACCCCTTCGTGTCTGCCTATAGCGCTAGCATGGAACTGATGAAGTAACGTTGGTATAAAAGGAGACCCTTTCGGAATAACCAAGCGTTGTTCCTTGTATAATAATCCTTCTTCCAACGTGTAACTTGCATACGTAAGCTCTCCTTGCAGTATTTTGATATGATTGCGACACAATCGGCATCTAAACTCACATGTCGAGCTAGCTCAACTCGATCAAGAGACTTTGGGGCAGTGAGTTGCAGCTGCATCATATATTCATTTGGATGTCGAGACAACGCATCTGCCACACGGTTATCAGCTCCTGGCTTGTACTCTATCACATAATCTAATCCCAACAATTTCGAAGCCCATTTTTGTTGATCACCTGAGACTGATTTTTGATCTAGAAGATGCTTGAGACTCTTCTGGTCGGTTCTGATAGTAAATCTTCTCCCAGTTAAATAGTGTTTCCACTTAGAGACAGCAAACACTATTGCTAGCAACTCCCTTTCATAAACCGATTTGGTTCTTCCTTTCTGCGAAAATCCTTGACTAATGAATGTTAGGGGTCTATTGTCCTGCATCAACACAGCGCCAAAATCGGAACATGAGGTATCCGTCTCAATCATAAACAGTTTATGAAAATCCGGTAAGATAAGCACTAATAGTTGAGTGACAGCCTCCTTAACTGCTTGAAATGCTTCGGTGGTGTCCTTAGTCCATTTAAACCCATCTTTTTTAAGCAACTCCGTGAGCAGTCGTGCTATATTCCCATAGCCATGCATAAATCGCCGATAATAAATGGTGAGACCAAGGAACCCTCTCAGCTCTGCAACATTATTAGGTTGGGGCCATTTAACCATTGCAGCTATCTTGTCTTTATCTACAGAAACTCCATCACTGGATATCACATGTCCAAGATACGAAACCTGAGAATTCCCAAAGCTACACTTCTTCTCATTAGCATAAAACTGATGCTTCCTCAAGGTGTTCAACACGGTTTCCAAGTGCTCTAAGTGTGCCTAGAGACTCTTGCTGTAAACTAGTATGTCGTCGAAAAACACCAAGACAAATCGCCTGAGATATGGTCGGAAGATATCATTCATTACCGATTGGAAGGTTGCTGGTGCATTTGTTAGCCCGAACGGCATGACTAGAAACTCATAATGGCCTTCGTGAGTCTTGAAAGCCGTCATTTCCACATCAGAACTCTTCACTCTTATCTGATGGTAACATGATTTCAAATCTAGCTTGGAAAATACCGTTGCACCTTGTAATTCATCTAATAACTCTTTAATCACTGGAATGGGATAACGATCAGGGACTATTACCTTGTTAAGAGCCCTATAATCCACGCAAAATCGCCCAGCCCCATCCTTCCTTTCCACTAGCAAAACCGGGTTTGAGAAAGGGCTTATACTAGGTCTGATTATCCTGGCTTCTAGCATCTCCTTTACTAACTTTTCAATCTCATTTTTCTGCATGTAAGAGCATCTATAGGGCATGATATTAACTGTCGATGCCCCTTCTTTAAGGGTTATGGCGTGTTCTCGCATCCTCGAAGGAGGCACCCATGAGGCATTTAAAAAACAACGGCATAATCCTTCAATAATCCATGTATCCCTGCCATCGTAGGCTCAACCTTCTTGGGGGCCTTCTCTTCAAAGAGTTCAGTCAGCTCTAGGAGGTATGATAACTCTCCTCCTTGAAGCACCTTCTCCATGGAATTGAGTGATACATGCATTCTGATTAGAGTAGGATCTCCCATTAGAGTTACCCACTGGTTATCAACCTTGAAACCCAGCTTTTCTAGTCCCCAATTTATCATTGTTTCACCTAACGTTGCAAGCCAAGAGAACCCCAACACTACATCCGTTGTTCCCAGCTCAAAAACCAAAAATTCATCCATTATCTCAATTCCTTGTATCGATAAGATTAGACCCGAACACTTCCTTTTTCCTGATATCATTTGACCATTTCCTAAGGAGGTGCCAAAACCTTTCGTTTCTGTCACTTCAAACCCTTTTTCTTTGACCAATTTTGCAGAAATGAAATTGCTAGTTGCTCTCGAATCGATTAATACAATCACCTCAGTCTCTCCAATTCGACCTTTTATCCGCATGGATCTCTCAGCTGTGATACCCACCATAGAGTGCAATGACAAGGTGACCAGCTCTTGTTCTTCTCCTTGATCAACAAGGTCTTGTTCTTCTTCAAGTGTCTCCGTTACACCCCTTTTCTCACATGATTCATCGACTTCTAAACACTTGAAACGTTGTTGACTCTTGCACTTATGACCGGAGTAAAACCTTTCTCCACAATACGACACGGAATTACTCTATTTGTATCAAAGGATTTCCTTGCAAGAACCATTTTATTACCTTTACGTGGACTTTGAACTTGAGTTCTATTCATACTACTCAAAACAGGAGTCGAATTAACCCGTTGAAGGTTTTTGGTATTGTAACTTCCCTTATCTGCCTCTTGTTCTTCAATCATCTTCGCTGTATCAACGATTTCGTCCATCCCTTGTGGTCGATACCTAACGACTTGCTCTCTAAGATTTCGTTTCATCCCTTGAAGAAACACAGCTTCTAACACACCAATGGTTACATGAGGAACCTCAGCATAAAGTACCTCAAATTGTTCTCGATACTCGGCTATCGAACCCTCTTGTCTAAGCTTCAGCATTTGAGTGACGATTGTACCTCCCCGTGTGGGTCTGAAACGTTTCTTCAACTTGCCTTTAAAATCTTTCCAATCACATAAATCCTCTCGGTCTTGTGTTATTCTAAGCCATATAACAGCACAACCCGCCATACTTGCTAAAGCTTGTAGCAACTTATTCACCGTAAAGCATCTCTCTACTCGGTATATCCAATCAACTGGGTTTTGTCCCTCATAAAGAGGTATCTCCATCTTCTTACCAGGTGAATCAAGCTTATAGTTTGGTGAAATAACCTGTCGATTTTGCGAGCGATATGGCGTTTCATTCTCCATGGAGCTACTAGGGATAGCAAGCGTTGGAAGCGGTACCAACCCATCTCCTCTCCTATTTGCTACTGCTTTCACTGGGCTTGTTAGAGTTTGGATCTGAGTCGAAGATGCTGGGTCGAGATTCCCCATGGGACTCGCTTCTCCTCCACCAAATCGTTCTTTGAGAAAGTTCTTTACCCACTGGAGATCTTCATCCATTTTATCGATCCTTTGAGTCGTGCCTTGGTTGATTTTTGCAGCTCATCTATTATCAGATCTTGTGCTTTAATCTTCTCCTTCCCACTTGGATCTGTTACAATAGTTGGGTCGATTCTCGGAGCCATGGCTCTGATACCAATGATAGAATCAAGATCTATCAACACAGAAAATGAATCAGACTTAGAAGAGAAAAAGAGAAACGAGAGTGAGATAGAGAGAAATGAAGAAGGAGGCGTAGAGATAGATGTTTGTTTTTAATTTCATAAGATAACTTACCCTAATTTGGGCATTGTAACTTAAATACATAGTTCCTCATAAAACGACATCAAAACTATATAAAACGACTAATTGAGTTGACGTTATTATAAGTTAACTCAAGAAGTAGGGTCCACCCAGCACCGCCCTTTAGACCTTCTTTCTCCCCAAGAGGCTTCACTTAGCCACTTTTCTTCTCACTCCTATGACCCTTTCTCCCTGAAGTTCTCATTTTCTTCTTAACATATGCACAAGGCACAAGAAGTCTATCATTCCGCTTATCAGATTCCAACTTGTGTCGAAACATTGGGAATCTCTGATTAGGTCAAGATATTTTGGGGAAAGGTACATATCTCATCAAAAAACAAAAGATCCCAAGCTCTTTTTTATCTGTGTGACTTAGTAAACCTTTCGGAAAACACACTTTTTATTATGACAATGAGGATATATTGGAGGAGACCATGACCGTTTCTCTAGAACATCGAGAGTCTCTACAATTCAAGGAATTCAGTGGGTATCTCGAGATTTCTGAGAGCTCCGACGGTTGTCTGCATCTATGGCATTACAATACCTGTAGAACTCATGAATCCTGCCTCTGGATTGTCCATATCACTCCCTCTAGCTAGAATTCAGAGACTACATATTGACCTTCCAAACCCGGATCTTGAGGTACTTATAGATCAAGTTCCAGAGCCAGAGGCAGAGGCAAGTGAATTTTTGGCATTTACTAGGTTTGGATTTGGGAAAGACATCGATCGTTATGGGAAGATATAAGCTAGTATGGTTATATAATAAATATCCTACTCCTAGTTCACATTGCAAGAAGATGACACGATGCGAGGTTTTGGATTTAGAAGATAAGAAATGGAGATTCGTGACTACTACTCATCTTGCTCATCATCACATCTTGACTAATCAGAGACCCGCGTTTGCAAACGGATCATTCTACTGGCTGACCGGAGATGAGGAAGCATATCCATCCACACAAACCAAACTCATAGTTTTCGATATTCATAAAGAGATGTTTCAACTCGTCCCAATTCCACTTTTTATTACCCGTGATGCCTCTCCTAGGACTATCGGTTTATGTAATCTGGATGGTCGTCTCTGCAATTCTGAGTTGAAAGGAGATTGTAAGCAAGAATTTTGGTGGAGTGTTAACGACGGCACAACATGGGAGAAGATCTTCACGGTTGACTTGCGTTCTACTTCCACTTGGTTTCGCGGTATCACTTCCCAACCTCTCACATCTTTGACCATTTTAAGGGGAAACAATAAGGTCATCATCTTGCTTCGTGATCGACATAACCTCGTTATTTTCGATCTTGATCCCGACTCTCCAGTTTATCATTTATATTTCTCTGGTTACTATGGTCAGGGCCCGCGATGGGCAGGAGCATGTGGAGCAAATGCCCGGGGCCCACGATTTTTTTTTCTTTGTATTTTAGAGCATCATCAAAGCAGGTATATAAAACAGTCTCTAAGTAATAAAATACTTGAAAATAATAAAAAGCAGAAACAAAATTTGAGAGACGTCTCTATATTTGGAAGCGGAACATACGTCTCTTCCCTGTTAGTGGCCACATGTATTCTTATTATTGGTTCGTCATTTTTATAATAATTAAATATTTAAAGAATTAATAAAATTAAATTGAAACCATTAAAATAATGAACTTAGAGACCTATTTTGGGTCTGCAACCGTTAACCATGCTCTTAGGGTCCAAATTTCTTAAAACTTTGCAAAAAGTGCTCAAATTTCTTAAAATTTTGGGGAAAAATGGCCCAAATTTCTTAAAACTTTGCAAAAAAGGGCCAATTTTTTTTTATTTTGTACAGGGCCCACAATTTTAATGAGCCGCCCCTGACTAAGGTTTAGTTGTTCCTTATTTTCCAAGTTTATTAATCTTTCATTCTCTTGATAAAAAAAAAAGATTCATTTGTATGTTGATTGATCCGTTAATTTATATGCATTCAAACGAGAATGGTATGTTGGGATTATTCCCTTTCCTTTAGACTTTAATCGATACTGGAAAAATATCTACAATTTTGAGCTTGTTTTTTGATCGAAGAAGAACCAAAAGCATTGTTCTTTGATTTAAATCGTTAGTTTATTTCCTACTTGATTTGATAAATTAGATGTTTGATTGTTGAATGCCTAAGGATGCAAATTGCTTTGTTGGGGTTAGAAGATTATTCACATAATATGGCATTAAATAGGTAGAGCTAGACTAATATACTCATCAAATAGTTACTTGTTTTTTTTTTTTCATGTCAATCAGTGGTTACATGAACCATGGTTGGGATGGTGCACAAACGAGTTATGTCTTTGGCTTTTCTTAATGTTATAGGTGGATGTTAAGTGTTTCCAAGGTATTACTTTAAACATTTTTTTTCCTTGGATTAGCAATGTAATGTTCATATCCGGCGGACGAATTAAGACAACGAATTAGCTTAATTTTTTTGGCTATATTTTTAGGCAAGATCTGAAGTGAATAAAAGTAATGCTTGAATGTTGTGTATAGTAACTTTATGATGATCTATGGTTACAACTTACAACCCTACATGTTGTACTATATATAGTTGTCTCCACATTTAATGGGAAAACTCATACTTTTATCGAAAGAGCTCCGAACAGAACACTTGCATTTGCTTACTCTTCTACTCGGGCTAATACGTTTTACTTATCTAGCCTTCTTCTTTAACTCCCTCGAACAGACTGTTGTCAGGAGGTTTACTCGACCTAAAGATCAACACTTTTATGTCCCGATTTGGTTTTCCCTTTTTATTCCCGATCAAATCCATTCTATAAACAAGGTTCCGACCTCATTTCTCTTTATTGACGAACCGAATCTTGGGTTCAGCACCACTCAATAAAGTTTCTATAAACATAATACAACGGTCAATTTCATGTAAATTGCATGTTTTTGGATGATACTAATAGACTCGATCCAGGGCCGGCTCAACCTTATAAGGGTCCGTGGGCAAAAAAAATTTTGAGCCCCTTAAATTTGATTTTTAAAGATTTTTTGCTAAATTTATTTGTAAAAAATATATATTTTTGTAATGTCAGTTAATTAAATAAAAAAATCTACATTATAAAATATATTTATGGACCTTTTTTATTTGATAAATTTTAATTTTAATTAAAAATAATTTAGGCCCCTAATTCTTGGGACACGGGGTGGGGCCCACGGGCGGCGCACCACTTGTCCCCCCATGTAAGCCGGCCTGACTTGATCAGATCTCTTAAGACAATTCAATTTAAATTAAGGGTTTATGGTACATATGAAATGGTGCCTACAAAACGGTGACTATATATAGAAGTAACAAATCTACTAGCCAAACATAGACTGATATGAAAATGTCCTTTTCATGGGAGATTGTCAAAACATGTTTGATGGTATTGATAAGTGGTATGAAACAGGCTCAAACGATGGATGCTTCCAGGAGATTACAATAATATTAGAAGATATCATCAACATTTCTAGGACCAGTAAAAATTTCAAATTCAAGAAGGTTCATCCACTACAAGAAAACAGCGAGAATCCTACGGATATATCCGTCAGAAGTCTGTCGGAAAACGCATATTCCGACAGATTTCCGATGGATTTGTCTGTCGTTTCTATCTTGTCGGAAATGGTAATTCTGTCGGAAATCCGTCAAAATTTTCCGACAGATTTCCGACGGCTTTATTTCCGACGGAATTCCGACATCCTGCCGGAGTCCGGCGAGACGTCGGAATTCCGTCGGAAATATCACTGTCGGAAATCTGTCGGTTTTGTTTCCGACTGATTTCCGACGAGTTCCGAGTACATGTAAACCGATGACTTTCCGACAGACTTCCGACGTATTTATTTCCGACAGATTTCCGACGGTTTTATTTCTGACGGATCTATTTCCGACAAATTCCGACGTATTCGTAGAAATTATTAAAAATTATAATAAATTAAATAATAATTAATTTAATATAAATTTAAAATTTAAAATTTGAATTATTTAAATTAAAATAAAATTAAAAGTAGAAATTAAAATAAAATTAAAAGTAGAAATAAAAAGTAATATTGTTTTACAAAAACGTTGAAAATAAAAATCTAAATGGTGGGCCCCCCCGGAAAATCTGGGTTGCGGCCCAAGTACTCCATCATCCGCTGCATCTTCTCCCTGTCCTTGTCCCGCTCGGCTCTCTCCTTTTCCCGCTCGGCTTCTAGGGCGGCTTGTGCATCTTGTATCTGTTGGACCGTCGTCTTCAAATCTTCAATTTCGACGTCCTTTTCCTTCATCTGGGCTCTCAGGTCGGATGTCTCGCTGTAGTAACAAGAAGACCCCGATGATCCCGCATCGTCGGGAAGACCATAAAGCCGCCCTTTGCTCTGCGGAGCAACCTGCGGAACAAATTAAATTGTAAATGAAAAAGACTTGAAAACTATTTTAAATTTTACATACCTTTAAGACGAATTGGTTGATGATGTCGTCCGGGGCTTGGGTGATGGGAGGGGTTCCTTCGACGGATGGCTGAGACATAATGTACTCCTCTTCCATTCTTTGGACGCTCTTCTGAATCTCCCGAGCTACCTGATCCTGGACAACACCATTCTTGTCGGTGTGTGTCGCTAGCAGAAGTTCCAAGTTGTTGGGATCCCGACCCAACTTCTTAGCCTGCAGTTGTTAGATATTTATTTAATAATATAAATGTATAAAACAAAAAAAAAATTAATAAAAATGAAGACGTACATAAAAAACTTACCATATCCCTAGCCTTTGTCTTCTTGCTGGTAGCTCCAAGGTTGTGGGTGGAAGGTCCCTTGCCGTTGCGCTGGCTGTTCCGGTTGCTAGAGTGATATGTAGAGGTGTCCTTGGTAGCCTCTAGTTTCCAATAGGCGATGAACCCGTTCCACAAGTCCGGCTTCTCAACCATCTCCTTTGGCACCTCACCGTGTAGCCACTTATCCTTCCACTCGAACACCTTCTTCGAGTAGTGCGGTGCTGCATAAGAGTCGAATTCCCGCCTGACCAGAGCGGTCATGTGTGGGTCCCACCTAAATTCTTGCTGCAAAAAGAAAAATTAAATATAAATAATATTAATTTAAATGAAAGTAAAAATTGTGAAAACAGATGACTTACCGCAAATTGGCGAAACCACATATCTTGATCCTCCAGTGGCATGGCGGTGTACGTCGCATAAGGACGGCTGAGCAAAGAGTTTTCCATCTTGTTGAAGGACTTCGAAATCCCGCTGCGAGAATCACCAAACCTACGGGAAAAAATGTAACATTAGTCGCAATTAAATTAAATTTGTTAAAAAAAAAACTTAAATGGAACAAAAAACTTACCATCTGTCTCTACCTAGCTGGTCTGGATGGAGTCTAGTCAACCTCTCTCGTCCAGGAAGACCCATGAAGTCCTCGACGCTAATCTGCGACGGTGCTGTGGTGGCTACTGGTGTCACCGGCGTCTCTAGAGGTGTAGACGACGGTGCAGATGTAGACGTGGAAGTCGAACGAGATCTACTCACACGACGACGACGTGATTGGCCGCTGCCAGATGCAGCAGCGAAACCACCGTAATCCCTAGATTTATATGATAATATATTTTAAATATATGAAAAATCTATAATTATAAAAATATAATGGTTTAGAAAAACATTGCTTTAAATTTCCAAAATTCTAAAATTTAAATTTCCAAAATTGTAAAATTTAAAATTCTGAGGTGGAATTTAAAATTTAAATTTCCAAAATTCTAAAATTTAAAATTTAAAGTTTTATAAGGTTTTTAAATAGTTTTATAAGGTTTTTAAATAGTAAACAATCTTATAAAACTTTTAAAAACTTTCCTAAATCTAATTGTTTAAAATTCTTTAAAATATAGATATAAATTCAAAAGTTAAGTCATTATCTTTAAATTTACAATTATTTCGATATTCTAAAATTCTTAAGTAATTGTTACATAATTTAAAATTCTAAAAAATTAAAATTCTAAAATTTTAAATTAATCGCTATAATTGTTTAAAAATTAGTAAACCTTGCTAACAATATTCTAAAAATTTATGGAAAAAATAATTTCCCTAAATCAATTTCCCTCATTTTTCCTAATCATAAATCTAATTTTTCATAACAATTTAAAAACCCTAACAATTTCATAACAATTTAAAAACCCTAACAATTTAGTAAAAACTAGTAAAAATACTAACAATTTAGTAACAATTTCATAAAATTAGTAACAATTTCCAAATTTCATAATATAACTTCCAAAACCCTAAATCTAACCCTAATCTTAATCCTAAATCTAACCAAAATCAATTCACAAACTCCTTTCCTAAATCTAACCAAAATCAATTCACAAAATCAATTGATACTTACAAATGACTTGGGATTTCCGACATGGGTGGCGATTTCCGGTGGCGAGGAGGAGCGGAGGAGGCAGCGGCGGTGAGCAAGAGGAGGAGGCGGCGTGGAGAAAGAGGAGGAGGCGGCGAGAAGAAGAAGAGACGAAATCCGGTGGATTTCCGGTGAAGAAGAGAAGAAGAAACGGCGAAATCGGAGGCGGACGGCGAAGGAGGAGCGGAGGAGGCGGCGGATTTTCCAGAGAAGAAGAAGAGAAGAAGAAACGGCGAAGAGAAGCAGAAGAACGAAATCTGTTTTATTCCCAGAATTTCCGACAGATTTGTGGTTTTAGTGTATGGGAAATTTAAAAAATGTTTTTTTGTTGTTTTAGGGTTAAGGAATTGAAGAAATTTAAGAAATGTTTATTAAATTTAAAAAATGTTTTTTTTTGGTTTAGGGTTAAGGAATTGAAGAAATTTAGGAAATGTTTATTAAATTTAAGAAATGTTTTTTTGTTGGTTTAGGGTTAAGGGATTGAAGAAATTTAGGAAATGTTTATTAAATTTGAGAAATGTTTTTTTTGGAAATTAATGAATTAGCATTTTGGAAAAATTTGGTAATTTTTAAACAATATTTAGCATTGTTAACATTTTTTTTTCCAAAATGCTTATTTTGGAAAAATTGTTAGCATTTTGTACATATTTTTACCTGAAATCTCCAATTCCGTCGGAAATCTGTCGGAACAAATATACATTTTTCCGACAGATTTCCGATAGATTTGAGGTTTTAAGCTTGTTTATGATCCGTTTTCGTAGTTACAAGTTAATAGCATGGTTGAAGCAATATTTGGAAGATAAAATACTTGATAATGGTCATTGTTACTTTCAAATTCTAAACATTTAGTATTTTCCGTAAACATCTATTGTTTTGTATATGTAACTGTATGAAACGCTTTTGGTTGAAACATGACAAAATCGCAAAACATGTTCTGTATAACATCAAGAATGTTATTTACTCAATTATCTTTCACTTTAGTTGTCAGAATTGAATGCCGAGACTTTGTCTTCTCGAAATTCAGGAATTTGGCCTCAAAACCCTAAATCTGTCGAAAATCAGTCGGAAAAATATATATATTTCCGACTGATTTCCGACAGATGTAAGGGTAACACGTGTCGTCTTTTAAGATTAGCATGATATGAATATTGCGTCGGAAATCTGTCGGAAATATATATATATTTCCGACAGATTTCCGACGGATGCTTCAAAATAAAATAAAAGCTTATTTATATAAAAATGATTATCTGTCGGAAATCTGTCGGAAATATATATATGTTTCCGACAGATTTCCGACAGATATATCATTTTTAAAAAAAAAATATATATATATATATATATATATATAAATCATTTTATATTAAATATATATATATAAATAAATAAATATACAGATAAGTCGGAATTATATATATATATCATTTAAAATATATATATATATATATATATATATATATATATATATATATAAATTATCCAACTTCTTCGTCATCAAATTCTCCAACTTCTTCTTCTTCATCAGATCCTTCCGAAGGAATTGTGTCTTCGTCTTCATCAAATTCTCCAACTTCTTCTTCTGATTCTGAATGTACGATATTATCACCAAATTCAGTGAAATCAACAAAAAGGTCCACCGCTGAAGAATGATCAACTGGAGCCATCGGAGTAATTCTAGTTGGTTGCATAGCATCTTGCTCAGCAACTCCATATAGTCTCCCTCTTGGATTAATTGGAGTCACTGTAATCCAAGGATCTCCTCGATGTGTTACCCTAGGATAAGAAATGTAGCATACCTGAAACAAACATATTTAGTTTAGGCAATTACAATATCATTATTTATCTATAAGGCACATATTATAAAATTTTAAAATCAAACCTGGTCTGCCTGTGATGCTAGGATGAATGGGTCATACTTTTGCAGTCTCCTAGAGGAATTTACTGAAGTGACGCCAAATTGGCTCACCTGGACACCTTCTGGATATGACGGATCATACCACTCACACAAGAAAACAATGCACCTCATGCCCAACATTCCTGGATAGCGCACTTGCAATATTTCTTTCAGAATCCCGTAGTAGACTACATCACCACTTATAGCTGAAATACCGTAATTTGCAGTTGCCCTCAACCTTTCTTCATGAATCCTAAATGCAAATCCCCTAGTGCAATACCGAGCGTATGAAGTTGCTTCAAACCTTGGGCCTGAAACTATCTCTTGTAACCATGTCGGAAACCTTTCTCCATTCTTCATTCCTTCAGAAACCTGAGATAATAATTTAGACAAATTAATAAACAAACATTTAATTAAGTAATAATTAATTCACTAATTTTAAGAAATGTAAGCGTTTTTTTAAAACTTACGTAATATTGCAGCCAATTTGGAAACTCGTTTTCCTTAGATTCTCCAAGTTCGTCTTCTGTCATTTCTTGATAATAGCGACGTATTGATGAAATGTAAATCCTGAAAGCAAACAAAAATATATAACATATGAAACCTATATGTATTTAAATAAGTTCTTCTCAATGCCATTCTTAGGTATTAAAAACAAGATGTATTTAAATAAGTTCTGTTTTTACCTTTCGTACTCCGCCATCTCCTCACAATTCGTTAGGATATACATATGTAAGTGACTCCACTCTGCTTGTGATAGGAAGCGTCTCTTCCCTCTCCCAATCACTCGGCCAACTTGCGAAAACATCTCAGGGACAATCGCGGCATACGTGACTCTCTCACCTTTATCATCATAACGAGCAGGACGTCTACTCTTCGTACTAACTTCCCGCGGAAAGTAATATTCCGCAAACTGTGATGATTCTTCATTGATACTCTGTGCGACAATAGAACCTTCAACTCGAGCCAAATTTTTGACCTTCTTCTTTAGATGGAACATGTACCGCTCAAAAGGATACATCCAACGAAATTGAACGGGACCACCTAGTTCGGCTTCGCGGGGGAGGTGTAGGGGAAGATGTTCCATAACATCAAAAAAAGACGGCGGAAAGATCTTCTCAAGATTGCAAAGGATCACTGGTATATTGGCATCTAAATTACGGATCCCCTCAACTGTAAGTGTCCTCGTGCATAAATCCCTAAAGAAAGCACCAATTGCTGCAATAGATTCGTGGACAGTTTGAGGAAGAAGATGGGTAAAAGCAAATGGAAGAAGCCTCTACATCAGTACATGACAATCATGACTCTTCAGTCCCAAAAACTTTAGGTATCGCGAGTCTACGCAGTTACCCAGATTAGTTGCATATCCATCAGTGAATTTAACTTCGTGTTCAATCCACCGGAAAAATTCTCTTATCTTTTGTATTTGCAATCGGTACGGAGGAAAAGGATATGTACCATCGGGAAGACGATCAAGATAAGCACGGTAGCAAATCTTTGAAACATCCATCCTAGACTTCACATTGTCTTTTGTCTTTCCCGGGATGTTTAACACCGTATTCATGATGTTGTCAAAGAAGTTATTTTCAATATGCATCACATCGAGGTTGTGCCTTAATAAATGATCCTTCCAATACGGCAAATCCCAAAATATACTCTTCTTGTGCCAGTTGTGAGCTCCTCCTACACCACAAAGCGGTTCATGCCCATTACCCCCACAATCAGGAGTCCTCTCAGCACCAAAATCTCTCAACTGCTCCAATATAGTATGACCGTCTATTTCATCAATTGGAGCATCAAACACTTGTTTATTTTTCTTAAATAATCTTTTAGACCGACGATAGGGATGGCCGTCCGGTAGAAACCTTCTATGGCAATCAAACCAACATGGCTTTCTTCCATTCCTCAATTGGAAAGCGTCAGTGTTGTCTTGGCAAAACGGGCACGATAATGTTCCATGAGTAGTCCATCCAGATAGCATACCATATGCTGGGAAATCGCTAATAGTCCACATAAGGACCGCACGCATCAGAAAATTCTGCTTCCGTGAAACATCAAATGCTTCGACACTGTGACTCCATAGCATTTGTAACTCATAAATCAATGGCTGGAGGAATACATCAAGTGATCTCTTCGGATGCTCAGGGCCGGGAATAAGAACGGAGAGGAATAAAAACTCTCGACGCATGCACATACCAGGGGGCAAATTATACGGTGTTACGATTACGGGCCACAAAGAATACTGCCTTCCATGATTCCCAAATGGATTGAAACCATCCGTACTTAACCCGAGGTACACATTTCTTGACTCGTATGCAAAATCCGGATACAACATTTGAAAATGTTTCCACGCTTTTGCATCTGAAGGATGTGTAATCTCTCCATCTTAACGATGCTCTGCATGCCATCTCATTTGTTCTGCCGTTCGCACAGATTGATATAACCTCTTTAACCTCGCTGTCAATGGTAAGTACCACATACGTTTATATGGAATTGGAACTCTCCCACCAGTTTCCTGATACCGCGGTTTACGACAAAATTTACATCTTCTCCGGTCTTCGTCTTCTCTCCAATATAGCATACAGTTGTCGATGCATACATCTATCACCTGATACGGCATACCAAGACCAGCTACAAGTTTCTGTATCTCGTAGTATGATGCAGGTGCCTGATTATCTTCAGGCAAAATATCTTTCACAAAATCTGCTATCGCATCAACACACTCTTCCGCCAAATTGAAGTCCGTCTTAAGGGTCATCAGTCTACTAGCAGTTGATAAAGGGGAATGTCCGTCTCTACACCCATCATATAATGGTTGCTTCCCTGCGTTTAACATATCAAAAAATCTTCTAGCTTCTTCATTTGGTTCTTCTAGTCTATCCTCCCTTATTACGATCGATGGCAAATTCTCTCTAAACGCATCATGAACCATCTCAGCGGTACCTACACCAAAATCTACTTCCGTTCTATGTTCGCCTAAGCTATCCGTTCTATGTTCACCTAAGTTATCCATTCTATGTTCGCCTAAGCTATCCCGCAACATATGGTGCACTGCTACTACTAGCACCATCATTATTAGTTTCTCCATGAAAAAAACCAAATTTTGTATCCAGGCATAAAACCAGCGGTATACAAGTGATGCCAAACTTGTTCTACATTAACATTACGAGAATTGCAACAATTTAAACATGGACATTTTATCACCTTTCGATTCCCGACAACCGCCATGAACTCGCATATACCTCGTGCATAACTTGGATTTAATGTATTCGACTCCGGATCATACATCTCTTCATCCATCCACGATCTATAATATCTAGAAGATGACATCTCACTCTCTTAACGATTTTTTTCTAACAAATATTTGGTTGGAAGTTGTTGTTGTTTTGTGAGTGAATGAAGATGTGTGGAATCATATATATAAATACGCTGACCGTCGGAAATCTGTCGGAAAAGCGTCGGGAAAACAACGGATATAATAACGGATATAATAACGGCTATATAACGGTTATATAACGGCTATTTTTTCCTACAGATTTCCGACAAACTAGTTGGGAGTCTGTCGGAAATCTGTCGGAAATTTATATTTTCCGACGGATTTCCGACAGACTAGTTGACGGATTTCCGACAACTGACCGGAATCTCCTCCGACGTCGGCAACGGCTAGTTACACGGTCCAATAATCCGACCGATTTCCGACGGTCTGTGGTCCGTCGGAAATAATTCTGACAGATTTCCGACGGAATTACTTCCGTCGGAATTTCCGTCGGATTTGCGGCTGTTTTCTTGTTGTGATCAAAATGTTGTTCATGAGGTGGATGTAAATGCTAGGATATCTAGAGAACAACGTTTGCCTTATTGTATAACTTGGGACGTGTTGTACACTATCTGAATCATATGAATAAAATCTATAATTGTCGGGAAAAAAAAATCTACTAGCCAAACTATTACTTGCATTTAATGTACATATCCATCATACTAAAAAGTTAATTAATTTAGGTACCAATCAACTATCTAATATAGGTATCTTCATCTATAAATTAAATGAAACGTATCATCACTCCCACAATATATAATCACGAGTCCCAAAAACTCCCAAGTGAATAAGAGTTCATCAAATGACAAAGTCAACAGTGTGCATTGTTCTTGCTCAAATCTCCCTCGTTGCCTTGTTTCCTCTTTCTATGAGTAATAATCAAACCGATGAAAGCACGACGACTGTCTCTCTATCCCCTCAGTTTTACAACAACTCCTGCCCGAAAGCAGAAGCCATCGTTGCCAAAGCGTACTCCGATGACCCTCGCATGGCTGCCTCATTGCTTAGGCTTCACTTCCATGATTGTTTTGTCAATGTTTGACAATACCTAGTCTCTTCACAACTGTTTGATATGAATTATATATGGGGAACTTTTCCGTCTTTATTTATATGGACATTGCTTGCTTTTTGGGTGGTGCAGGGATGTGATGGTTCAGTATTGTTAGACAGTAGTGGAACCATGGAAAGCGAGAAACGGTCAGAGCCAAACCAAAACTCTGCTCGAGGGTTCGAAGTCATAGACGATATCAAGTCTGCCTTGGAAAATGAATGTCCTCAAACAGTTTCTTGCGCCGATATTTTGGCTCTCGTCGCTAGAGACTCCACTGTTATTGTAAGTCAACACTTAACACAATTCATTATACGTTTAATAATTGTTACAAACACTCGTTAGTAAATTCAGTTATATATATATATAAGACTGGTGGACCGAGTTGGGAAGTATATCTGGGGAGAAGAGACGCAAGAGAAGCTAACCTGAATGGTTCCAACAACAACATTCCTTCTCCCAACTCCACGTTACAGACCATCCGCACCAAGTTCTACCTTCAAGGACTCGATTTCACCGATCTTGTTGCTCTCTTAGGTAATTAGGAGAATGATAATTTATATGCAATTTATATATATACTAGTTAATATACCCAACCAACTCGGATCTTATAAGTTATAACATTTTTTGAAAAAATTGATAAATTGCATAGAGTTGTTAAGTTTTTGGTAAGAACATAATTAGGAGAATGAGTAATTTTGAAATAATGTCTAAACGTATGATTTTGGGATTAAATCTCCTAACATCCTCTTTTGCTATCTTTAGTATATTAAACATGTATTTGCGCGAACCAACACATATTGATAAATATGATTATATGAGAAAATCTTAAATAAATAACCATGCTTCCAATGTATAGGAGCGCACACGATAGGAAACTCGAGGTGCACGAGTATTAGACAAAGATTGTATAACAATTCTGGAAACAGAGATCTCGACCAATCTTTGAATCAAAACTACGCCTCTATGTTGAAGCAAGGATGTCCGATTTCCGGTGACGACCAGAACCTCTTTGCTCTCGACTATGCAACACCGACTAAGTTTGACAACTACTACTTTTTTTTTTTTTTTTTTTTTTTTTTTTGAAAACATTTTTCTATTTAAAAACAAAAAGAGAGCAAATGTTACAAAGCCTATAAGGCCCAATTGTTTGAAATTCTAATACAGTAAAGCCTAACACATAAAAAGAAACCAATTGAATCAATATGTTGTAGAGTCCACCGTACGTAGGCCCAATTAAGAGTTGTCTTCAATCTTGAAAAGTCCCGAGTCAGACCGAACTAAGTAGAGAGATATGTAGAGCATGAAATTTCCCGATGTTATGATGATTCTAAAGTAGAGAACCAATGCTGAATCATTTCAGAGGATCGGGATGGATTGGAATTCCTGAGACTAGAGATCCGATTGCGAATCAGGCGATCAATTTCATGTCTTACAGCATCCGAAGATTTGAAGCTATTCCGGTGTATTCGATTATTCCTCTCAGCCCAAATCAGGTACAACGAAGCTTGCCAAGCAATAAGAAGGAGCACACGAAGCGGTTTAGGTGGCTTGTAGACTTTCAATTGAGGGAGAATTTGATGCCAGTTTCTGTTAGATCGGAAGCTACATCTTCTCGACGTCTCTTCCCATATACTCCATGAGTAAGGGCATTCGAAGTATAAGTGATCTCTAGATTCCAAACCACTATTACATAGCAGGCAGTGTGTATCCGTTTGGAGCCCCCATCCAGCCATTCTATCTCTTGTTGGGTTTCGATTGAGTACCGTGAGCCAAGCGAAAGTTTTGTGTTTTGGCACTCCTCCTGAAAACCAAACTTCGTTCTTCCAAGAAACTTGAGGTCTGTGATCCTTTACTAAGTTGTAGATTTCTCCAGTGCTGAATTTTCCCCTTTTGATATTATCCGGCCACCATTCGCACTTATCCTGATGTGAATTGATTTGCAATGTTGAAAGGTAAGTTTGGACCTTTACTTGTCTCTGATCTAGCAGGAGGAAGTCTCCATCCGCCATTATCCCATAATTCAGCAAGCGTAGCTTCCGCAGGGATTCCAATGTTGAGAGAGCCATCAGGAGACAAAAAGTTCCTAATGTTGCCATAAGGTGACCAATTGGAGGACCAAAATGATAGGACTTGATTTCAGAGTTTGTAACCTTGCCGATATGAATAAGAAAAGAAACAACTTTATTGAATAACTCCAAGAAACATACCACACAAGATTATGAGAGTACTCTCTCTCTATAACCTCCCCACAAAAAGTTGATCAACAAAATGATAAGATTAAAGATAAAGCATAACAGATCTTTATAGGGATCTTCTCCTCCCATGAGCTGTCCTCTCTTGTCACCATCTGCTATGACACTTCCTTAAACTCGGCCCACCTTCCTTTGGCCCACCTGTTTATTCAACAAGAGTCTCATCCCTATAACAGACCCTTGCTTGCTTGACCAACACTCTTCAGTTCCTCTTGGCTCTTCTCCTGTATTGATAAATGATAGGAGGCCTAGGGTTGAAGCTATCAATACCTTCCCCTGCGAAATTGACCTTGTCCTCAAGGTCGAAGTCCGGGAACTGCCGCTCAATCACTCCTATCCATTCCCACGTGCAATCATACTCAGGTAACCCTTTCCATTTCACCAAAACCTCTGACTGACCTGAAACCGCATTGACCCTTTTCCCATAGATCAGTTCTGGTTCTGCTACTAGTACCCCTTCCTCCGTTAACTGCTCCGGCAGTGCCATTGGTTCCAGAGTACTACCCACTGCTGCTTTTAGTTGGGACACATGAAAAGTACTATGTATCTTAGCCGTAGGTGGTAGTTTCAGTTGATAGGCCACCTCTCCCACCTTGGCTATGATCTCATAGGGTCCATAGAAGCGAGCACTGAGCTTCTCATTGGCTCTGCGTGCCAATGACTGTTGTCTGTAGGGTCGCAGCTTCAAGAAGACCCTTTCACCAATCTCAAACTGTACATCTCTCCTGTGACGATCAGCCTGTTGTTTCATAACCATTTGAGCTCTTTCCAAGTGTTGATGGAGCAGCTTAATTATCGCATCCCTCTCCATCAACCTCTTCTCCAAATCAGCATGAGAAGTAGACCCATTCTCATACCTCAGCAATCTTGGTGGTTCTCTGCCGTATAGGGCCTTGAAAGGTGACATCTTGATTGACTTGTGATAAGACGTGTTGTAACAGAGCTCGGCCCAAGCCAAATAACCCTTCCAACTCCTAGGCTTCTCACTCGCAAAACACCTCAAGTAAGTCTCCATCCCCCTGTTGGTGACTTCAGATTGGCCATCCGTTTGGGGATGGTATGATGTGCTAAAGCACAACTTAGTTCCAGCCAGCTTGAAGAGTTCTTTCCAGAATTTTCCCGTGAAAAGCGCGTCCCTGTCTGATACCAGTGTCTTTGGATACCCATGGAGGCGCACAACCTCTGGAACAAAGATCTGAGCCACGTCTGGTGCTTCAAATGGATGTTTCAGTCCCACATAATGAGCATATTTCGTCAGCCTGTCCACCACCACCATCACCACATCATATCCATCAGATTTTGGAAGTCCTTCCACGAAGTCCATAGACACATCCTCCCATACTTCAGCAGGTATAGGCAGAGGTTGAAGAAGCTCAGAGGGAGCTAAAGTAGAGTATTTATGCCTTTGACATACCTGGCATTCAGCGACATACTTCCTGATATCTGACATGATTCCCTTCCAGTAAAACACTTCCCCAATCCGTCTTTGAGTCTTGAGTATTCCCCCATGACCCCCTAATTTGCTGTCATGGAATTCTCGCAACACTTCGTTGATCAGATAAGATGTCGCAGGCAGTACCAATTTGCCCTTCCTTAAGAGTCTTCCTTGTATCACTGTATAATCCGGGTGATCTCCCACTTGATTAACCACTTCTTCCTTCAGTTTCTTCAATTCTGGATCCTTATTCACCTCAGCTTCAACCTCTTCTAACTGTATAACTGCTGGTACAGACAAAGCAAACAGATGTGGGAGTCCTTCCTTCCTTGACAGAGCATCTGCAGCCTTATTCTCCAATCCCGGTTTATACGTAATGTCGAAGTCAAAGCCTAGGATCTTTGTTAGCCATTTCTGATATTCCAAGTTGATTTCTCTCTGCTCCAGCAAAAACTTAAGGCTTCTTTGGTCAGTTCTCACCAAAAACTTCCTTCCCGTCAAATAATGCCGCCATTTCCATATCGCAAGAACCACTGCCATTAGTTCCCTCTCATAAATCGATTTCAGTTTCTGTCTATCAGTGAGGGCTTGACTGAAAAAAGCAATCGGTCTTTGCTCTTGCATGAGTACCGCTCCCAACCCTGTTCCAGAGGCGTCGGATTCCACCACAAATAACTTATCAAAGTCAGCCAAAGCCAAGACAAGCACAGTGGTCATATATTGCTTTAAAGTCTTGAATGCCTGTTCTGCTTCAGGGCCCCACTGAGATTGATCTTTCTTCAACAGAGATGTTAACGGTTTGGCTATGGCACCGTATCCCTTCACAAACTTCCTATAGTAACCAGTGAGTCCAAGAAATCCCCTCAAAGCTTTCACATTCATCGGTCTTGGCCACTCCACCATTGCTTTTATCTTCTCAGCATCTGCGGCCACACCTTCAGAAGATATGATATGGCCCAAATATTCCACTGAAGCCAATCCAAACTTACACTTCTTCTTATTGGCGTATAGCTGATTCTCTTGAAGCAACTGCATCACCAAACTCAAATGCTCCTGATGTTCTTTCACTGTTTTACTGTAGACCAAAATGTCATCAAAAAAGACCAGTACAAACCGCCGCAAATATCTTCGAAAAACGTCATTCATTAACGACTAGAAGGTGGCTGGGGCGTTAGTCAGACCAAAGGGCATGACCAAGAACTCGTAATGTCCGTCATGGGTACGAAAAGCTGTCTTCGGCACATCGGCAGACTTTACTAGGATTTGGTGATACCCAGAGCGCAGATCAAGCTTCGAAAAGATCACAGCTCCATGGAGCTCATCTAGGAGCTGATCAATCATGGGAATTGGGTAGCTATCCCCCACCGTCACCTTATTCCGCGCCCTGTAGTCGACGCAAAACCTCCAGCTTCCATCTTTTTTCCGTACAAGCAACACCGAGCTCGAGAAAGGACTACTGCTCTCTTGAATAATCCCAGCTGCGAGCATAACTGCGACTTGTCTTTCGATTTCATCTTTCTGCACTTGAGGATGGCGGAAAGGTCTTACACTCACTGGTTTTGCTCCTGGCTGCAAGGTAATGGAGTGTTCTTTCCCTCTTGATGGTGGTAGGCCTTGGGGTTCATCAAACACCTGTAGAAATCTCTCCAACACAGCATCTATTTCAGGTAAAATACCTTCCTCTTTAGATTGTCCCTTGCTGTCTAAGCTGCTGTATTCCACGATCAGGCCTTCTCCATGGTCCTCCAGTGATTTCCATAAAGCCTTGAGGGACACTGGGGAGCAATAGAGGCTGGGGTCACCTACCAGCACAATCTTCTTACCGTCCACATGAAACTGAAGCCTCTGAAGCTTCCAGTTACACTTCATTTCTCCTACTGTTTCCAGCCATTGCATTCCTAGTATCACATCGGCGCTTCCCAGCCCCAGTGGTAGGAAATCCGACTTGATGTTCAGCCCAGGAAGGTGGAGTTCAACATTCTTGCAGATTCCTCTCCCTTGCACTGTAATTCCTGTCCCTGTGATTACCCCATAGCCCTTTGTTCGCTCTGTAGGAAGTCGAAGAGACAGAACCACCGCCTCCGATACGAAATTGTGCGTCGCTCCGCAGTCCACCATCACGACCACCTCGGTGTCTGCGATGCGACCTTTCAGTTTTATGGTTCGTGGAGAAGAGATGCCCACCAGCGAATTCAGTGAGAGCTCTGCGACGCCACACTCGTCTATAATCTCGTCTCCGTAACCGATCTCTTCGATTCCGTCCCACTCTCTTTCCGACCCATCATCCTCCACAATCAGTAACCGCAGCTCCTTGTGCGGGCAATTCTGGGCTGAGTGCCCTTTATCGTCGCACCGGAAGCACAACCTCTCCGCCTTTCTGACGGCTATCTCCGCTGGTGTAAGCCGCCGAAATGGAGGTTTCACCCGATATTGACCATTAGGGTTACGAGTCTCGGTATGGGACTGATACGCCGTCGTAGACGACTTGTTTGAGTTCTGTCCCGTAATGGGCCTCGCTCCACTCGGCCCACTTACGTTTCGTGTCGTGGATCCTGGAAGTGGGCCTTGTTGCAGACCTGTCTTGTTGTTTACGCCGGAAAACGGTCCACTCGATTTCTCCGGTACCGACTCTTCCCAACCTTCGACTTTTCTGGCGTAGAACATCATCCGTTGTAAATCTGGTGGCTCGAAATTTTTGACTCGTGACCGGATTTGAGGTTTCAGCCCGGTCATAAACGCCAATTCCAACATTTCTTCTTGCAGTGTTGGCGCGTTTGTCGCGATTCCGATGAACTCCTTGCAGTAATCAGCGACCGACCCCCGTTGTCTGAGGGTGATGAGTCTTTCCCCTGCGCTCTCGTCGTGATACGTCGCAAATTGCATCAAAAGCCTTTGCTTCATCTGCGCCCAGTTAAGGAACGACTCTCGATCCTTCTGCCATAAGTACCAGTCCAACGCGTCTCCGGTGAAACAACTCGTCACCGCCGCCAGTTTCTGACGCTCTGTACAAAAGGTGATATCGAAATACTGCTCCACTCGAGCTACCCATCGCTCCACCTCTGACCCTGTAAACTTTGGTAACTCCAATCGGCGGGTAAACTGATTGTTTTGGTCCATCGGCCGTCTCGCCGTGGGTAACACCACCGGTTCTGGTTCTTCCACTTGGTCTCTTTCTCGAAACCGCTGAGCGTATGGTCGAGTTAGCGGAGGAGGACTCTCCGGTGGCATCGACCTCTCCGGGGGAGTAAACAAGGGTTTTTTCCCTTCCCTGTGATCGGCCATCGTTGCGCTGCGTGATGACCCAATCTGACCTGAGGAATAAAAAGCCTCCCTTTCTTACCTTTCCCTTTTTCTTTCAGCCGCGTCTTCTTCGTACCGACTATCCATCCTTTCCAACCGACTGTCCAGTTTTGCCATCATCGCCAAGAGCTTCTCTCCGACAACCGAATCTATCATACTGATCGCGGATGGAGTTTGAGACCCTTCGTGAGATCCCTCCGTAACAGGCGTTAGCAGCGGCTCTATACCTTCCGATTGATTTCCTCTCCCCGATACCATTTTTCCCTTTGCTCGTACTGAGCTCTGATACCAAGTTGATAGGACTTGATTTCAGAGTTTGTAACCTTGCCGATATGAATAAGAAAAGAAACAACTTTATTGAATAACTCCAAGAAACATACCACACAAGATTATGAGAGTACTCTCTCTCTATAACCTCCCCACAAAAAGTTGATCAACAAAATGATAAGATTAAAGATAAAGCATAACAGATCTTTATAGGGATCTTCTCCTCCCATGAGCTGTCCTCTCTTGTCACCATCTGCTATGACACTTCCTTAAACTCGGCCCACCTTCCTTTGGCCCACCTGTTTATTCAACAAGAGTCTCATCCGTATAACAGACCCTTGCTTGCTTGACCAACACTCTTCAGTTCCTCTTGGCTCTTCTCCTGTTTTGATAAATGATAGGAGGCCTAGGGTTGAAGCTATCACAAAAGTAACAACGCTCCCCATTACCAACACTGAGACGTATCCACAAGTAAGCCACATCTCTTAGTTGTAATAGTGCACTTGCCAGCCAAGAGTTTTTCTGTTTTGTATTAATCACCCAAAAGTCATTGAGATTCCCATCTAATACCTCTGTGATAAACCAGTCTCTCCAGATTGATCCAGGAAGAAAAAAGAGCATCCAAATTAGCTTAATTGCAGTTGCAGTGTTCCAAGCAGATAAGTTTCTCAATCCTAATCCTCCTTCTTCCTTACTAAAAGTTAAAGAGTCCCAAGCTACTTTTGCTGATGTTGATCCATCTGTCTTTCCTTTCCACAGGAACCGAGCACACAGAGAGTCTATTTCATCAAGACAACCTTTAGGGAGAATAAAGGTTCTTGTCCAAAAGGATGTTATTCCTGATATAACCGAGTTAATCAACTGTAATCTTCCAGCAAAAGAAAGGAATCTAACTGTCCAAGAGTGTAGTTTTGACTTGATAGACTGAATGAGAGGTGCACACTGGTGAAGATTGATCTTCTTGGTGCATAGAGGGATACCTAAGTACCGGATAGGCAAGAATCCAGTTTTTAGGTTAGTTGTTGTCTTTATCTGCTCCACCTCCTCTGGCCTTAACCCTGCTGTATACATACAAGTTTTCTGAATACTCATAGCTAATCCTGATCGCTCTTCAAACTCTTTTAGTACCTGCAGGACATTAGCTACTGAAGTAGGAGATCCATCAGCAAAGATCAACAAATCATCGGCAAAGCATAAGTGAGTGAGCTTGCTTTTGATGCACCTATGATGATAGTTGAGGGCTCTTGAGCTCTGATATACAACTACTACTTCAAGAACTTGGTAACGTTTAAAGGGCTCTTGAGCTCTGATGAGATTTTGTATACACAAAGTAAAGACTCCATGGAGCTGGGGAAGCTTTACGCCGAGAATGAAGAAGTTCTTTGAACAGTTCGCTAAGTCGATTGTGAAGATGGGAAATATTTCGCCATTGACGGGAAATGATGGTGAGATCAGGACGATTTGCCGGAGAGTTAACCATAAAGACGTCTAATTGAGTTGCATTATCGGATAATGAAGTCATATTATGCGTTTAATGAACGTTTCTTGATTTGTGTAGAGTTTGATTTCTTTTGGTCTTGTGTTTAATTATTGAGTTTGGTGTGTTCTTCCTTTTTTTTTTTTTGGTTAATTAGCTACAAACTTTAGTGTTTGTTGTAAAATATGTCTATATTTACCCAAAATAAAATCTATATTTATTGAGAGTTTGGAATTTGGAATTTGATGAATTCCAACTGACATTCCAACAATGTAAATTTGACATTCCAACTCCATAAGTTTGAATTAAGTAGATGATTTATCTAGCTAAAAAAAATAAATGCAAAAAGGTTTATTGTTTTGAATCTCAAACTAGCGATCAGTCGCGATGCGCCACTATTAACTACGGACGAACCAAACTTGGTCATAACAAGATTTAGTCGTTGGTCACTACCACCAACAACTACAAAATGAACAAAGACTTTGCGATTCGTAAACCGAACTTTTGAAAAACGCCCCAGCTTCTTCGAATCACATTCATCATGGTCTATGAAATATGCTCTTAAAGTTCTTCGACAAGTACATAGAAAATATAAGTTCTTTCTTTACTTTATTAACCGCTTTTGTTACCGAGATCACACACTCTGGTTTTATTCTCTCAAACACATTATTGGTTTTACTTAAGACTAGCATCATGTTTGTACTATAAGGCGAAACAAACGGCGTGAAATTACTGTGTTGTGTGTCGTAACTTGTTTAAGAAGGAGAGAATCTCTTGAGAGACTTGTTCAGACTTCTCCTGCTGGATAAAGTGATGACCATCCTCAATTACAGCAATCTCAAGATTAGGTACAATCCTCTTGAACATCTCTCCTTTCACATACTGCATCGTTCCAATGGCTCCTTCATTTCCGATATCTTTGTCTCCCGCAATAAATTTAGTGGGGACGACAATCTTGGAGCCTTGCCAAGGCGCCAAAATCTCCCAATTCCTGTAATTCCTCACTTTTAAAACACTTGTTCTGTATGCAACAGACGGACTTGATCGAGGAAAGGCGAAGAAAACTTACAGATCCATGGCTCTGTAGTAATTCAAAGGGCCTGTGAATCCAGATTTTTGAAACTTGTCTGCATAAACCTGAATCTCTTCCTCGGTTATCCAATCAGGAATCGCCGATGGTACCTCAAGATCATCGATGATCTCTGTATCGGGAGGAGCCACCAAGAAGAAATTTGTTCTTGTTGTTAGCAAGAACTTCTTCATGACCGTCAAGCAATCATGTTTGGCAAATGCAGCCTCAGCTCTTCCCGGTTTCTTGTAAAATAAACGACGATATTGAGTACCAAAACAATCAACACCACAAATCTTGATACTAATTATTGGGTATTACCTGAAACTGAGTCATGTATAAGCCATCTCCAAAACTATTACAAAACTCTGAAGGTTTGAGTTTGGGATCTCTTGGAAGATATGGAACAGAGAGACTTATGAAACCTTTGACTCTGTCTGGTCTAAATAAACACAGACACCAACCAATGTTTGCACCCCAGTCATGTCCAGCCACAAAAGCCTAATAACAGTTAAAAATGTAAACTTTTTTCCAAGAAACCTAATCTAAAGATTCTCAGAAGATGAGTTTCACACCTGAGCAGAGCCGTAGTGGTCGAGCAACCCGATGACATCAGCGACGAGGTGACTCACAGTGTAAGACTCGTGGCTCGGAGGAGAATCGGAGTCACCGTAGCCTCTGAGATCTGGAGCGACCACGTGGTAGCCATGGCTCGACAAGAAATCGATCTGGTGACGCCACGAGAACCATGTCTCAGGGAAGCCATGGAGTAACAGAACCAAAGGTCCTTCTTCGTCTCCTTTCTCAGCTACGTTTAACCAAATCCCGTTGCTCTTGATCTTCTTCTCTCTCACCATGTTTCTTGATTTGATTAGAGACAGAGACCAAGCAAAGACTTTGATACGGTGGTTGATGAACGTGAACCAATTCTGTACCAATACCAAAGGAAGAATAAAAGAAAGGACCAAGGAGCAATATGAGAAGAGTCAAGGAAGATGAGTCATCAGGTGTTTTGGAGAGTTCTAGAAGAAGGTACACATCATGAATAAACCTAGCTGTCAAAGGCATGTGCAGAGGAGTTATAAGGGAAGGTTGTTAGGATCTTATTCCCTATCATTGGGTTGATCATTTGGGTGGGTTGTTAGGATCTTATTCCCTATCATTGGGTTGATCATTTGGGTGGATTGTGAGAAGGAGAGCTGAGTCTCTCTTGCTTCTCATTTGATCATTTCATATCTATCTTTTTTACATTTCTTGTAATCGAATCCTTTTCTGGTTTGGTGAGAGCAATCCTTAATAAAATATCTACTTTTGTTATTGATTCTGCGTTTACAAAGTTCATCACTTATCAACGTGGTATCAGAGCTCACAAAATCCGATGGTGACCGACACTCCCAGATATCCAAATCAATCGGCAGATTCAGAAGGAAACTTACCTCAACTGAGTCCGATTGCTGAGACCTCGGAGGTTTCGTCGTATGGCGGCTTACCGATGGATAAGGTGATGTCACAGATACTAGTGTTCATGGAGAAGATGAGTCGGAGGCAAGAGGCGAAGGATATGGTGCGACAACAGGGAAGGCAGACGGTAGATGCTTCCCCGTTCTCAAACCATATGGGATCTTCGATTGAGGCCTCCGGAATTAGAAGAAATGCGGGAAAAGCACCGGTTACAGGGACTCCGATGACTATAAGTGCGACACTCTTTCCAAATGTCAGGAGAGATCTAGATCCGGATCTTCGATGACCCACCACTTGGACCTTCCAATCTTTGACGGCAGTAACGCCACGGAATGGGTGTCCCAGATGGAACAATACTTCGAAGTGGGAGGCTACGACGAACATCAAAAAATGGCGTCACTCTCGTGTTGTTTTACAGGGACTTTCTCACCTAAGAACCTTCAACAAATGATGAATTTGGCTAAACAGGTGGAAGGATGGTCGTACAAACCGGAGAATCAAGGAAATTCCAGTGCCGGAGGCAATAGTCGAGGCACCTCAGTGGGCTTTTCTAAATCTATAGGCCCAACTACTCTTGCTATAGCCAAAGGAATAAATGGGCCAGGAGTCTACAAGGCCCACAATACATCAATGGGAACTCGTCCGACGACTGCGTTTCGAGGGACTGATACACGGAACCCTAATCAGCACAATCGGGTGAAACCACTGTATCGGCGTCTTACACCAGCAGAAATTGTATACCACCGGGAGAAGAAACTGTGTTTCCGGTGCGATGAGGAGGGTCACTCCAGTCAGTTCTGTCCTCAGAAAGAACTACAACTACTGATTGTGGAAGCAGATGGTAGTGAACGAGAGTGGGATGGAATGGAGGACATTGGTGATGTCGATGTCGAGGTCGAAGGTTGTGGAGTCGCCGAGTTATCACTGAATTCAATCGTGGGGATCTCATCACCAAGAACTATGAAGCTTAAGGGACAGATCAGAGATACGTCGGTGGTGGTCATGGTTGATAGTGGAGCTACGCATAACTTCATATCAACGTCGTTGGTTCAGGAGATAGGGTTAACCAAGGAGAAGACGAAGGCCTTTGGGGTGGTGACTGGTACGGGAACAGTGGTTCATGGATTAGGACTTTGCCCTGAAGTAGAGCTCGAATTACCAGGGCTTACGGTGATTAGCAGTTTCTTGCCGCTGGAACTGGGCAGTGCGGATGTGATACTCGGGATGCAATGGTTAGAGACCCTTGGTGAGATGCGAGTGAATTGGAAGCTTCAGATTTTGAAATTTCAAATGGAGGGAGAACAGGTAGAGTTGAAGGGCAATCCCAGCTTGTGTTGTTTTTCGGTGTCTATGAAGGCATTGTGGAAGGCCTTAGCTGCCAATGGAGAGGGAATGGTGATTGAATATGGAGGAATGCAAGCTAGTGAGGAAACAGGAAGTGACCAACCATCTTCTCGGATTCAGTCTATCCTTCATCAGTATCATGAGGTATTTGCTGAGCTTACCGCTCTTCCTTCATCCAGGGGAAAGGAGCATGAGATAAACTTGGAAGATGGTGCAAGAGCCGTGCGTGTAAGGCCGTTCAGATATCCTCAGGCTCAGAAAGAGGAGATTGAGAAACAAGTAGCTACCATGTTGGTGGCTGGAATTATTCAAGTAAGTACTAGCCCTTTCTCAAGTCTTGTGTTATTGGTGAGGAAGAAAGACAGTAGTTGGCATTTTTGCGTAGACTATAGGGCTTTAAACAAAGCCACCATTGGAGATAGTTACCCAATCCCTATGATAGATCAACTGTTGGACGAGTTGCAGGGAGCAGTGGTCTTCTCCAAGCTCGATTTACGCTCAGGTTACCATCAAATACGGGCCAAGGCTGCAGACATACCTAAAACTGCATTCCAGACACACGATGGTCATTATGAATTTCGGGTAATGCCTTTTGGGCTGAAGAATGCTCCTGCTACCTTTCAGTCGCTTATGAATGATATTTTTAGAGCTCATTTGAGGAAATTTGTGTTGGTCTTCTTCGACGACATACTCGTGTATAGCAAGACAGATGCAGAGCATGAGGAACACCTGCGAGTTGTGCTAAGGATCTTGCAGCAGCAACAGTTATATACAAATAGAAAGAAATGTCAATTTGGGAAAGATAAGGTGGAGTATCTTGGACATGTGATTTCACGGGAAGGAGTAGCTGCAGATGGGGAAAAGATCAAGGCAATGTTGGATTGGCCTCAACCTAAGAATATCAAGGCCCTGAGGGGTTTTCTAGGCCTCACGGGATACTATAGGAAGTTTGTGCAAGGTTATGGTGGAATAGCGAGGCCTATGACTCTATTACTATGCAAAGATTAGTTTAAATGGGACGATGCGACTACTAGAGCTTTCCAGCTCCTGAAGCAGGCTATGTCTACAGTCCCGGTTCTTGCTTTAGCAGATTTTACAACTCTCTTCGTAGTGGAATCGGATGCGTCTGGTGTCGGGTTGGGAGCTGTGCTTATGCAAAACTAGAAACCTTTGGCTTATTTTAGTCAGGCCTTGACAGAGCGCCAAAAGATGAAGTCGGTCTATGAGCGCGAATTGATGGCAATTGTCTTCGCCATTCAGAAATGGAGACACTATCTGTTGGGGCGAAGATTTCTGGTGCGCACTGATCAAAGGAGCTTGAAGTTTCTCCTAGAGCAAAGAGAGGTAAATATGGAATATCAGAAATGGGTGACAAAAATTTTGGGGTTTGATTTCGACATTCAGTACAAACCAGGACTAGAAAACAAAGCTGCAGATGCTCTCTCAAGAAAAGAAGTTGTTAGTGAGTTGTTTGCATTGTCTGTTCCTGCGGTAATCCAGCTGGAACAAATCAACTCTGAAGTTGACAAGGACAGTGCACTGCGCAAGATCAAGGCTGATCTGCAAAGGGATGCTTCAGCACATTCAGAATACAAGTTAGTTCAAGGCAGGCTTCTCCGACAAGGTAAGCTCGTATTGCCTTCTTCTTCCCATCTGATTGAGGTAGTACTACGTGAGTTTCATGATAGCCTAGTAGGTGGACATGGGGGAATTCTGAAGTCTCAGAAGCGTATCAGTTCCATGTTTTATTGGAAAGGCATGATGGGCGACATAAGGAAGCATGTGGCATCTTGTCAAGTTTGTCAGAAGCATAAATACTCTACGTTAGCTCCTGGGGGACTTCTTCAGCCTCTTCCCATCCCTACCAGCATTTGGGAAGATATTGCTATGGACTTCATAGAGGGATTACCGCTGTCTGCAGGTCACAATGTGATTATGGTGGTGATAGATAGTTTGACTAAGTATAGTCACTTTATCAGAGTGAAACATCCTTTTACCGCTGTGGATATTGCTGCTATGTTCATTCAAGAGGTGGTAAGGCTTCATGGCTTCCCCAGAACCTTGGTTTCAGACAGAGATAAAGTATTTACCGGCAAGTTTTGGACTGAAATCTTCAGGTTAGCGGGAACAAAACTGTGCTTTAGTACAGCCTATCATCCACAATCGGATGGACAAACGGCGGTAACTAACAGAGGCCTAGAGATATTTTTGCGCTGTTTTGCCAGTGAAAAACTATCCAGCTGGGCTACCTACTTACCTTGGGCTGAATTCAGTTATAACTCCTCATTTCACACTGCAATTCAAATGACTCCTTTCAAGGCGGTTTATGGGAGGGATCCCCCATCTCTCCTGAAGTATGAGCCTGGTTCTACCTCGAATGCTGAGTTGGAAGCAAAGCTCCAAGAAAGAGATGCGATGCTCACTGTGTTGCGTCAACATATGTTACGATCTCAACAGTTGATGAAGCAACAAGCTGACAGTCGTAGAAGGGACGTCGAGTTCGCTGAAGGGGATTTGGTATTTCTCAAGTTACGTCTTTATAGACAGTGTTCAGTGGCCAGGCGAAGCAATGAAAAACTAGCGCAGAGGTTTTATGGCCCTTTCCAGATAGCTAAGCGAGTGGGGGCAGTTGCGTATAAACTCATTTTACCCCCTGGAGCTAAGATCCATGATACGTTTCATGTCTCTTAATTAAAGTTGGTTGTGGGGAGTTCATTGGAACCAGTTACCTTGCCTCCGCAGTTAACGTCAGATGGCATTCTAGAGGCAGAGCCCGAGCTTGTGTTAGGCCACCGTCTGAATCAGAACACAGGCCAAGAAGAAGTATTGATCAAATGGAAAGGGTTACCGTCTTGTGATTGTACATGGGAATGGAAAGGGATCATTCAGGATCAGTTTCCAAGCTTCAACCTTGAGGACAAGGTTAGTTTTAAAGGAGAGGGTATTGATACGGTGGTTGATGAAAGTGAACCAATTCTGTACCAATACCAAAGGAAGAATAAAAGAAAGGACCAAAGAGCAATATGAGAAGAGTCAAGGAAGATGAGTCATCAGGTGTTTTGGAGAGTTCTAGAAGAAGGTACACGTCATGAATAAAGCTAGCTGTCAAAGGCATGTGCAGAAGAGTTATAAGGGAAGGTTGTTAGGATCTTATTCCCTATCATTGGATTGATCATTTGGGTGGATTGTGAGAAGGAGAGCCGAGTCTCTCTTGCTTCTCATTTGATCATTTCATATCTATCTTTTTTACATTTTTTGTAATCGAATCCTTTTCTGGTTTGGTGAAAGCAATCCTTAATAAAATATCTACTTTTGTTATTGATTCTGCGTTTACAAAGTTCATCACTTATCAGACTTTTATTGAAAGAGTTGAGAAATGAAATACACGTGGCCGAGAAAGACACAGACTTTGAATCTTGTACGTTTCTTTTGAGTCTTTATTAGTTGCCATGAACTAAAAGAGGGACAAATTCATTAAACAAGAAACACATGACTGGATATAACAGAAACGTCAAGTAACTCTAGGTTCAACAAAGAGATTGTCATTGAAGAAGATTATTCTAATGTTTTGGCTTTGAATGAAAGCAATCTTCAAGAAGACATTGACTTCTTCTTCTCTTCTTCGAGCTGCTGAAGCTCAGTCAATCTTTCAGCCCAAGCTCGGTCCCTTGCGACTTTAGCCATCTTACGTTCCACTTGCTGGATTCTCTTCTTCCTCTTCGCCTCTTGCACCAAAGCTTGCCTCTTCTTTTTCTCAGACTGTGTAAACAGTAATCAGGAGAACAAGCATCTCATTAGAACGCAATATCACTCATTTATAACAAACAAAATCTATTCTAAGAAATGGAACAAAACAGAGAAGCAAAGAGAGATAGAGACTATATTTTTTGCCATTGTTTACACATCTTTCTCATTTGTACAAGCTATGAATTCAACATTCCAAGATTTCTCATCTCAAGTCTTGTTCTCACAATCAACAAACATCATAAAACAAAACTAGAAAGAAATCACACAAACCAGTATAAAAGCACGCCTCTGCCCGATACGCTTCTTCGCATTCCTTCTTTTCACACTGCCTTCGTTGGGATTGTTTGGAGAAATTGGCTCACCAGGAGTATATTGAACATATGCATATGGTCCTGCATTTTCCTCAAATTAGTTAATTAATCCATAGATTCTCTAACTAGTATATCAATTCTTCAGTAAGAAACACATTCCCAAGCAAACACGAGATCAAAATACTAAACCTTAGTTAAATACTAACAAAATTACATAAACAAAGATCCTTATGAAGATTAATCATACCAGTTTTCACAAACAAAGCATCAATCTTAGCGTCACTACAATGAAAACACATAAGCGACAAGTACAAAATGGGCAAACCTGGAGGTTTCAATTTGGATCTTTTCTTCTTGGGATGAGTCATGGGTCGTCTCTTCGGAAGCCGAGTATCAGTTAAGCTTAAGCTATGGAAATGATTAACCATCGGAATCCACGGCAACCTCGATCCACCGAAAAAGGAGCATAACTCAGGCTTCGCCGCCGCAGGGAACGGCGCAGACGAGTAGCTAGCGGCGGCTCGCGAAGCTAGGGTTCTCGACAATGGTCGGAAAATCGCTCTAATCGCACCGAAACCCATTTTCACCAAAGCATCAGCAACACAGATTCCGATCCAAATTCTCTCGTCGATTATCTGATTCAGCTTTCCAAGTTGAAACGAAAGACTCGCTAAACCCTGAATTTCACTCTCTACAGTCTACACGAATGGGCCTTATGGGCACTATAAAGTGTAATAGGGCTTCGTGTTGGGTTAAGATATTTGATATCAAATTATACAAATTTTTATTCTATAACGCCATGCAAACAGAGCCGTGTCTAGACATACGGAGCCCGTAAACGGAGTTAAAAAAAAGGGCCCTCATCGTCAAAATCCATATAAAACCAATTCAAATCATATAAAACAAATAATGACCATCATCGTCTCAAATTCATATAAAACCAATAATAACAATCATCATCCTAAATAAATAAATAAAAACGAGACTAACAAATTTTAGAACATAATTTTTCTTCCCTTTTTTCCAACAAAATCACTAACCAAGCTTTCAAAGTCGACACTTTTAACCAACTCTCTTTCGATAGACAAGATAGCCAAGTCACTCAATCTCTCTTGTGACATACTCGAACGAAGATAAGACTTTATCAACTTCAACTTTGAAAAACTTCTTTCAGCAGATGCAACTGAAACTGGAATCGTCAATAATATTCGATAAGCGATCCATGAGTTTGGATAACTATCCTCAACCTTCTTGAGAAAGTCTAACACTTCAATAGGCCTCTTAGTTTCACCTGGTAGAGCTTCTCTTAGAAATTTTAGTTCATAAAAGAGATCATTACCAACAACATCCGAATGCTTCCCATGTGTTAGATAATCTTCAAGTTTGGTACAAGAAGCCATCAAAGTATCATCACTCGCTGACCGCAATTTCTTCAAATCAAACAAAAAGCCAAATATTTGTTCATACCTCTGAAATTGTTCAAATCTCGTCTTAAGCGAGTAGAGTGCTTCATCCATAATTTGGATGAAGTAATCAACTCTAAAGCTCTCCTCTGGTGATAATACCACATTTCCTTCACCATTCTGAGATTCCTCACCATAATGTCGTTTTCTTCTAATGATCCGTTTTGCTTTTTTGGGAAATACAGCCTCAATCTCCATAAAATCTGCAATTTTTGTAGCTTCCAACTTTGCTTGCTCAAAACCTGAATCTCTGTACTTTTGAAAATAAGAAACCAACCCCTTCAGCTGAGAGATAGCAATATCAATATCCATGTCTTCTGATTGTAAATTCTTACTGACAATGTTCACAGCAAAAAGAAGATTATACCAAATGACCATGGAAACCAAGAACTCAAAACTTCCAATTCCATGTGTTTCACTTGTTGCAAGACACTCAGCATCGCCCTGCTCTTGCGGATCATCACTATTCTCAGCAATGTAAACTAAAGCCTCCATAATTTTAGGAGTTTGAAATCGTATTGCCTTAACACTTTCAACATGACTTTCCCATCGAGTCTGCGACAAAGGCTTAAGTGTTAGGCCTCCCACCCTATCTTCTAATATTTTCCATCGCTTATTGGAAGCTGCAAAGAAGCAATAAGTGCGTTGAATAATTCCAAAAAATGAAATTGCCTTTGAAGAAGTGTTTGCCATATCACAAAGAGCAAGATTAAGACTGTGACAACCACAAGGTGTATAAAATGCCCTTGGATTAATCTCAAGTAATCTTTTTTGTACTCCTTTGTGTTTTCCCTTCATATTAGAACCATTATCGTAGCCTTGCCCCCTCACATCATCGATATTCAAATCAAAAGCAACCAACACATCTTGAAGCTCACTAAAAAGTCCTTCTCCGGATGTATCATCAACTTTCAAGAATGTTAAGAAGAATTCTTCGACCCTAGGTGAAGTGGCTGAAACATCTACACACCGAATGACAACAGTCATCTGTTCATGATGGCTAATATCTGGAGTACAATCAAGAATGACAGAGAAGAACTTTGCACCTTGAATTTTCTTGATAATCATAGCTTTAATCTCATTAGCTAACAAAGCGATCAACTCATTTTGAATTGTATTGCTGAGATAATGATAACGAGTTTCACCTTCTTTAAACCTTCTAAGATGCTCAATCATCACATGATCAAAATCAGCAAGCATCTCGATAAAACTTAAAAAGTTTCCATTGCCATCTTCTCCGATCTTTTCATTGCTTCCACGAAACGCTAGATTTTGTTTAGCAAGTGTCTTGACCACAGAAATTATTCTAAGCAACACCTGCCTCCAATGAATTCTCTCTTTATTCATTTCATCTTGAGCATGTTTATCAATGGTCTGATTTTTTTGCAACCTAAGTTCTAATTCCACCCATTGATTCATGCACACAATGTGTTCCCGGCCAGATTCATGTTCTCTAAGCCTTTTCAAAACATTTCTCCAATCGTTGAACCCTGTAGATGCCAATTGACCATTGTCACGATGATTGAACAACTTACAACAAAAACAAAAAATTCTGTCCAATGATTTTGAGTAAACTAGCCAACGCCGATCTTGTTTTTTTCCATCACTTGTTTCTCTTGTGTAATAAATATGCGAGAAATGCCTCTTAACTCTATCTTTTGGAAATTTATAATCAATCGGTAGTCTTTTTGTCGGACCTTGGACAACCATAAAATCTCTCCATTCATTCCATCCTTTCTTTATGCTTTTCCAATTTCCAGGATCATACATATCCAAAAATCCACTGTGCTCCATCAGATCATCCCCTTTTTCACATTCATTCTTATCCCCATCTTCATCCTCTTTTTCTTTAAAGCCCTCCTCATTCACTACATCCACTTTTTCATTCAAATTCTCCTCATCCACCGTATTCACATCTTCTTTCTCATTTAAGCCATTTTCATTCACTGAATCTCCAGAATTATCATGCTGCTCATCATTTCTTTCCGTAGATTTATCAAGAGGTTTAGGTTTTTTGAAGTACCTGAATAAAGCATTCGCTTGAGACTTCTCTTTTTCTTCTCTTTTCTGTTTTAGTTTTCTTTTCTCATATCCACACAATGGTTTTTTTAAATTGTTGGGAGACATCCCTGGAAAAAAAAAGAGTTACAACAAATTAGTAAATGAAACAAAATTATAATGAAAAAATGGTGCATAAACACGTAAGTTAAAGAATGTTTCATCCCCAAAATATAGCTAGCAATTCTTAAGTCATTTACACGTAATGAAACAAAATTATAAGGGTCCCAAATTATAATTAAAAAATGGTTCATAACTCGTAAACTAAAAATATATATAGCTAGAAGCCTAGAAATTCTAGCAGAACAACAAACCTATGCTCGTTTAATCCTATGCTCGAACAGCCTGTGCTCGAATAATGGGTTCAATCAAACCTATGTTGGATGTAGGATGTAGCAGAACAACAAGTCTCCTGCAAAAAAATATTAATATTGAAAGATAAGAAACCAATTCCACATATCAAATTCTAAAATAATCAATCTATCATTTACTGAATCACTAATGAAGAAATACCAGTAATTGATTAATTTGAAGATAAACAAATACTAGGAAAAAAAAAGAAGGGAGGAATGTTAAACATAAATTAGCAAATACCCTTTGATGATTATGTTATTGTTGTGAAAAGAAAAAAAATTCAAAGCTTCAAAACTTCCACGATGAAGAAGGGGAGTTGAAAAGGTATCGTGTATTTGTTTAAGCGGCTTTCTATGGTAACAATTACCCTAATTTATTATTTGTTAAATTGTTTTTAAGTTATTTCTATTTTTAATACTAATGACCCTTCTAATTAAATTAATACTCAAAGTAAACATGGGCCCTTACGATTTTTTAAAAAAATTGGGCCCATAGGCCAATGTTTCCAAAAGCTGGTCATAGCCACGGGCCTGCATGCAAACTTGGGAGTTGTCCGGACTCCCAACTGATGCCATTCATTTCTTTTTTAGAAGTTTACCCTCCAATTTTGATACTTTCTTCTGGCGTATCTTTCACTCTAAGCCTCTCGCAGAAGTCATTTATGCAATTCCATGGATTATCTAGTATATCTAGAAGGCGAGGAACGACAAAATCTTTAACTCGGTGATCCGAGCTCCATTCTGAGACGTTAGCTTTGGCTATTAAGGAAGCATGGAAATGGTCCCAGGCAAATACCACGGACCATGTACCAGCGGTGCAACAAGAGACACCAACCAGCCCACACATCTTTGGCCACATTCACGTGTTTCATAGATGGATCGTGGAAACAAGAGGATCGAACGAGTGGAGTGGGATGGGTGTTGCAACTTCAGGATTGAACGACATATTTGCTTGGGTTAAAGGGAAATCAGCGGAGCCTTTCCCCACTTCATACGAAGTTACCATGCGTTGTTTATTCCGGAAGCGACGCTATTGTTCCACCTTTGTAACTGATTCAGCTGGCTTGTTGAAGATGGTGGAATCATCTCAGGAGTGGCCCGGTTTTCAGCAGGAACTGCGTGATTTGGCAATCCACCGGGAATCTTTCCCCGAATTCGAGCTTATCTACCGGCAACGGCAGAACAATATGAGAACAGATTTGCTAGCAAATAATGCATGCACGCGGGATACTATTTTCTCTTTCATTAGCACTTCAGTTCCTTAATGGTTTTCGGATACAGATAATGGATTTGTTTAATCAATAATGAAGTGTGGCCGTGACAGAAAAAAAAAGAGATATCTATAATTAAATTTTTATTTTGTATAAATTACTACGCGTTGTATATATGTGAACAATTTACATTTTCATCAAAATAAAGAAAATTAAAATACTCGATACTAAATATAATATATTTTTGTTTAACAATTAATTTATCTAGAAAAGTATAAGTACTAAAACCTAATATTGGAGCTTAAACCTTCCACTAGATAGTGATCTGCGCTATGCACGAGATAAGTTAATTAGTAAATTTATTTGTCAAACAAAGTATTATTGAATGATAAAACAAATTACGACATGAAATAATAGATTATATTATTAGTGGATAGCTGATATATTAGAGATCGAGAATCTAGTTTTTATCTACTCACACAAAAATATCGTCAAATTTATAACATCCTAGAAATGAGCAAAAAGAAAAATTAATTAACTAAAACAATTAGTTAACATACTCTTCCCGTTGGTGAAGGTCTCATGTAGTATACATAACAAAATTAATTGATTTTAATTTAAAGTGAACAATACATAGAAAGTAAAACTTTTCATCATTTGATTTAAGTTCAATTATTTGCATTTAAATTAAATTTGATGTTAGTGCTGATTTAGTTTTTTCATCATTAATGTTGACATTTAGTATTTGTTACTAGAGCTGTCAGAGTGGGTCAAAACTTACGGGTCCGACCCAACTGGGTTCAATAATGTAAACCCAAAAAAAAATGGGTCTCATGGGTTGACCCATGACAGGTAACGGGTTTCGTGGGTAAAACCTATAAAAAACCACAGGTTAAAGGGTTACCTACCAATTTTTATATACATTATATATTTATATATAGTTTTAATTTATATATATATATATATATATATATCTTATTATATTAGCTAATGTATATCTAAAATATAATAATAGTTTAACAAAAGTATTAATATGCAGTCGAAATTGGTTGCACGGATTTGAACCTTATGAAGGTAAATATTTATTTATTTTTTAAACTTGCAAAATCATATACTAAATTTTGTTTATTATTTATACTATTTGTTTGATCTATGTAGAGGATAATGGTGAACCTGAAAAAGAACCTACCACACCTCCCGAAGAACGTAGGCAAGAATGACATTGATTCTTGACAAGGAAGCCATATGCTTTTTTCAAATTATGGACTTCTATCATTTTTAGTATTATTTCTTATTATAGTATTTTTCATTTGGTTTTTTGGTTTTCAGTTATACATTATGAATTTATAATGTCTAATTTTAACTTTTCTCTGTTTCTTTGAATTTATTGGAATATGTTTGTGTTTTTTCTTTAAACAAACCAATTTTTATTTTTATTTTACCGTAAATATTAAAACTCATGGGCTGCCCAAAAAACCCATGGTATTTGGTGGGTCAGGTTTGCGTCTATAGGTATTGACCCGCGGGTCTCATGGGCCGGCCCACCGTGGGCAAAAAAAAATGAACCCATGGCGGGTTGGGTCAAATGGGTTGGGTTGGCCCATCTGACAGCTCTATTTGTCACAAATATGTGATGGAATCAATACGCTTTTGTGACCAGTTATTTCCGTAGTTCATTGTAGCTGGTATGTCACAATATCGTTACTGCATAATTTGTAGCTAAAATATGTCACAATTGGTGATAAAATTGTGACGCCAATAAAACTCGTAACAATTTGTGACGAAATTATGACTAATTTTCATCACAAATTAGCTACGAATTAGTTACAAAATTACGAGTCTCATTTTGTAACAATATAGTGACAAATTTGTGTTAAAATAATAGGTCATAATACATTAAAAACACAAGATACAACCTGAAACACCCAAACCCTTTTAATTAATTAATTAATTAATTAATTGACTCGGATTATTATTCCCATCAATAATAATCCTCAAAACCAATTCAAACTAATTACACTAAACTAGACAAATCAACATAAACCAGCGAAAGACAATAAACCAATTAATCCAAGCATTTATCCAATTCTAACAAATCTAGCAACCTAAACCAGGTTGTAAATTCAATGGAAATAAAACACTTAAACTGAGACCCTAGATCATCCTCCTCTTCATAGCCATGATTCCATGATCATAATCTTTACCAGCAACACATCAGAAAACGAGTTGCGTGAGTATTATCACAAATACTCAATGAGACTGTCATTCCATCTACCGGCTATACACACAAGCATATGGAATAACACCAAAATACAAAAACGACCAACAACACGATTAATCAACATAACTCGCAATTACAGCAACTGGTGTCGATCGACGCCCACATAAAACAAGTATCGATCAACACTACCACTAGGTGTCGATCAACTCTATTCCGGTTCATCGAGCGATCACCTGCATCGATAAAACACCAAGCACAACACAAAAACACAGAAATAACACATAATCTCAACACAAATCATCCACAAACATCAAAACACACAAAATATCATATTTCATTACCCAGATAAGCTATTGTCGTGCACTCACCTTAGCCTAGGAACAAGGAAAAAGGATATGAACAATAAAACAGCGATTCAAACACCCTCGAAGCCTCTGATCTCACACGAACACACCGAGGAATTGCCTTGTCTTCCTCCAAAAACCACCAACGATGAACTTGTAACATCCGCGAACCAAAAAGGAGGATTTTTGGGTTCGTGTCGATCGACACAAAGGATGGAGGAGTGTCGATCGACACCTCGTGTGTATCGCTCGACACTAGTGTCTACAAAATCGGGTTAATTAGATTTTTTAATCGCGGTTTAGCTCTGTTTAGGGAATCGAACCCTAGGGTTTGCGTTTATAAGCCCTTGGGATCGTGGCCATCGTCTTGGAGAGGAGAAAAAAAGAATTGAGAGAGAGATTTCGTGTTCTTAAAGATTGTTGCAAAAAAATCCACAAGAAACGTATTCGGTGAGTTTTAGAGGATTAGAGATCATCGTTTCTTCGTGTTCATCGTAGTATTGATTCGGGTCAGTGGGTTTTCGAGTCATAGAGGGTCTGTTTGGTGTCCTTGTCAATCTCATCTGTTTTCTTTTTGTTCTAAGGCAAATGTGAGTTCGCGACCACATGATTCTAGGCTATGATGATTGTTTGGTGATTTTGAGATGAATTTGTGAATGATTTTGTGTGGAATCGTTTGTTGTTGTTGCTGTATATTTGCGGTATGTTCTGTGTTGATCGTTTTTACAAGATTGCGACTCGTGTTGTCTAGAATTAAGAGAGGAGAAACTCGATTCTGGTGTAATACAGAGGTGTGTCGATCGACACTAGGAGGATGTCTAGCAACACGAGTGCTTGTAGCGTGTCGATCAACACCTTACTGGTGTCACTCGACACGAACTGTTATGTTTCGAAAATGTGTTTAAAATGCATTGTTTGGTTATGTGATGTGTTGTTTGATGAGTGGTGATATCATATTGAATTGTGTTTACCTGAGCATGTGTGATACGCTAGTAGGTGGTATGACCGGCTCACTAAGTATTTGTGATAATACTTACGCAACTCTTTGTTCATGTGTTGCAGGTAAAGGAAAAGTGTGATCGCGGAATCATGGCATTAGGAGGAGGATGATTAGGGTTTTATTTTTTATTGTGTTTCTAGTAGAACCTGGTGTTTATGTTGCTAGAGTTATTGGTTATTGGAATTGAGATTGTGTTGAATAGGTTATTTGAATTAAATTATTTTTTTGTGATTTGTTGGATCATTTAATTATGTGTTTCCCGCTGATGTTAGTAATTGTTGAATTAGCCGTTGGGGATTAATATTTATGGGAACATTAATTCGGGTTAATTATTAAAAAAAAAGTGTTGGTTGTTTCAATTTGGTATCAGAGCCCTTACGGTTTTAGGGCAGTAGGTTGTGTCAACTGAGACTATGTGATTTAAATTAATTATGAGTAGTTTGTCAATTTAATTAGTCTTAGATCATCCTCTTTGGGCCTTTAATGTGATTTCGCGGTAAGTTTTATTGTGGTTTGTGACTTCTTTTGTCTCATGTTCATGTTATATGTGAGTGCAAAGATATGGATACCAGAGCGAGAGGTCGTGGCAGAGGTAGAAGCCATGGTAGAGGTAGGAGACGTGGTCGTGGACCAGTGATGGAGTTGTCCAGTAGTGTGGCTGCGAGTACTGCGCAGGTGTCAGAGACTCCGATGCATCATGTGGGATCTGTGAGTGAGACCAGCGTGAGTGCCAGTATAGGTAATAAGGGTGCCAGGAGGGGTGCCGGTGTGGCTGGTGGTGGAGTGGGCCCAGATGTGGGTGCTGCTCCTGCTCAGGATTGTTTGAATTGTATGGAGGGTATTCTGGCATAGTTGATGAAGCGGTTTCTGGCAGTAGCTCTGGTTTCGGCTCTAATTATGCCTCAAGTGGTGGAGGTGCAGCCGAGGGGTACGGTAGCTGAGGTGCGTCCGACCGGAGATGATGGGCCAGATTTGGCATATAAGTATTGCATTCTTTTCGGGCGGTGTTGGGCTTGAAGAGGCAGACGAGTGGCGTAGGTGTATGGAATGCAACTTTCGATCGATTCGTTGTCCTGAGGATTTCCGAGTCGAGTTAGCAGTTCATTATCTGAGTGGTGATGCTCACCTTTGGTGGAGATCTATTGAGGCCAGATACGATGTGGACCTGGGGAGAGTTGGTAGCTGAGTTTAATGCTAAGTAATTTCCTCAGGAGGCTCTAGATTGTCTCGGGACGAGGTTCGTAGAGCAGGTGCAGGGTGATCGTACAGTGCGTGAGTACGATGCTGAGTTTAGTCGACTACTCGTATATGGGTATAGAGGCATGAAGGACGTGCGAACGCATGTGCAGAGGTTGAGCGAAAGGTATAGATGTTCAGATCGCGAGAGAGTCGATGCCGGTGGACTTAGTTATTAGTCATGTAGAGCTGTATGATGTCATTATTGGGATGGACTAGCTGGAGCATTACCGAGTTCATCTGGATTACCATCGAGGCTACGTGGTATTTGAGCGTGAGGGATCAAGGTTGGTTTAACAGGGAGTGAGACCGACTTCGGGGAGCCTCGTGATTTCTGCAGTTCAGGCAGTGCATATGATTGAGCGGGGTTGCGAGGCTTATATGGAGATGATTTTGATGCCGCAGTGTGTGAGTGAGATTACTATTAGATAGGTTGTCTGGGAGTTTAAGGATGTTTTTTGGTCATTGCAGGGATTACCGCCGTCTCAGTATGATTTTTTCACGATTGAGCTAGAGCCCGAAACAACACCTATATCTAAGGCATCTTACAGGATGGCTCCAGCTAAGTTAACAGAGCTGAAAAAGTGGCTAGAGGATTTAGCGAGTAAGGGTTTTATTCGTCCGAGTACTTCACCGTTGAGAGCGTCGGTATTGTTTATTAAGAAGAAGGATGGGAATTTCCGGTTATGTATCGATTACCGGGGGTTTAACCAAGTTACTGTGAAGAACAAGTACCCTCTCCTGAGGATTGATGAGTTGTTAGATTAGATGAGGGGTGCTACTTGGTTCTCCAAGATAGACTTAGTATCGGGATACCATCACATTGCGATTGACGAGGTGGATGTTTGGAAGACGGCTTTCAGGACCAGATAAGGGCATTTCGAGTTTGTGGTTATGCTATTTGGTTTGACGAATGCACCAGCAACATTCATGAGGTTGATGGACGGCGTATTCCAGGAGTATCTAGATGTTTTCGTGATTATCATTAATGACGACATTCTGGTTTACTCGAGGAGTCCTGAGGAGCATGAGGTGCACTTGAGATTGGTTCTAGAGAGGCTTTGGGAGCATAAGTTGTATGCCAAGTTGAGCAAGTGCAGTTTTTGGTAGAGGGCTTTACAAGAATGGCTCAGCCGATGACGAAGTTGACCAGAAGGATGTGCCATTTTTTTGGTCTCAGGAGTGCCAGGACAGCTTTGCGAAGGTGAAGGAGATGTAGATGAGTACACTTGTTTTGGCGTTGCCCGAGCCATGTAAGCCTTATGCAGTGTACACTGATGCTTTTCGGATTAGTTTGGGTTGTGTGTTGATGCAGGAGGGCAGGGTGATTGCATATGCTTCGAGGCAGTTGAGAGGTGTTGAATGCAATTATCCTACTCATGATCTGGAGTTGGGAGCAGTAATGTTTGCTCTGAATATTTGGAGATCCTATCTTTATGGTGGGAAAGTTTAGATTTTCATAAATCACAAGAATCTGCAGCATATCTTCACTCAGCCATTGCTAAATGTGAGGCAGAGGCGTTGGGTTGAGTTGTTGGCGGATTATGATTTGGATATCATTTACCATTAGAATAAGGCGAACCTGGTGGCAGATGCTCTGAGTCGTCGGAGAGTAGATTCAGTTCGGGAGCAGGATATTAAGGTGCTAGTGGGCGAGATTAGCACTTTGCGTTTATGTACTATTTTGCAGAAGCTGTTGGGTTTAGAAGCAGCTGATTAGGTAGACCTTATGAGTAGGATTTGTGCGGCTCAGGAGAGGGATTAGATTTTGATCGATGTATCGAGGGCAGATGGTTCTCAGTATCAGGTCTCTTCGAATGAGACGATCCTTGTTCGTGGTCGAGTTCGTGTACCCAAGGATGAGGAGTTAAGGCAGAAGATTCTACGAGAGGCTCATGCGAGCAAGTTCTCAATTCATCCAGGAACGACTAAAATGTATCATGATCTTAAGAGATATTATCACTGTGTCAAGATGAAGAGAGATGTAGCTGACTGGGTCGCAAAGTGTGATACGTGCCAGTTAGTAAAGGTAGAGCATCAGGTACCGAGTGGTAAGTTGCAGAGTTTACCCATTCCAGAGTGGAAGTGGGATATGATCACGATGGATTTCTTGGTCGAATTACCTAACTCGAGGACCTACAATGCTATTTGGGTGATTGTGGACCGTCTGGCTAACTCAGCACATTTTCTAGCCATCAAGAAGACCGATGTAGCTGCGGTTTTGGCTTAGAAATTTGTGAAGGAGATTTTGAGGCTACATGGAGTGCCAGCCAGTATTGTGTCAGATCGGGATCCGAAGTTTGCTTCAGAGTTTTTGAGAGCCTTTCAGGCTAAGATGGGCACTAAGGTGCATATGAGCACAGCTTATCATCTGCAGACTGATGGTCAATCGGAGAGGACCATTCAGACTTTAGAGGATTTGCTGAGGATGTGTGTGCTGGATTGGGGTGGTGATTGGGTTGATCATTTGTGCTTGGCTAAGTTTGCGTCTAACAACAGTTTTCAGACAAGTATCGGGATGGCGTCTTATGAGGCATTATATGGGAGACCGTGTAAGACACCTTTATGCTAGACCCAAGTGAGGGAGAGAAGCATTTTCGGTGCGAGTTTTGTTCAGGAGACGACGGAGAAGATTCGTGACCTTAGGCTAAACATGAAGGAGGTTGAACATGAAGAAGAGTTATGCCAATAAGAGGAGGAGGGAGTCGGAAATCGCAGTCAGAGATAGATTGTATCTCTAGATAGCCATGTTGTGACGCCCCAACCGATCAATTTCAGAGAATAACCTGAGTCCGAGGTTTCTGGGTCCATTCCCAGTAGCAGAGGTTTATGGGATCGGTGGCGTACCAGTTAGAGTTACCTCCGATTATGAAGGCATTTCATAAGGTGTTTCATGTGTCGATGTTGAGGAAGTGTCTGCATGAGTCGGAGAAGTTGGTGGCTAAGATTCCAGAGGATCTTCAGTCTGATTTACATGTAGCGGCGAGACCTATGAGGATTCTCGAGAAGAGAGTTTAGGAGCTGCGTCGGAAAAAGATTTCACTGTTGAGGGGTTTGTAGGATTGTGCTGGTTTCGAGGAGGAGACTTAGGAGCCGGAGGCAAAGATGAAGTCAAAGTTCAAGAAGTGGTTTGACAAGCAGGTCGCGGTGTAATCTTTACTTATCTTTGTGGTTCCAGTTTCAAATGTTTAGCATGTTGTTGCTTTTGTTTTGTATTTTCGTTTTCGTTGTAACGATTATACTTTTTATAAATTTATAAGATAGAGTTGTTCTTTACTTATTTGTGTGTATAAGATGAGTAGTTCTTATATGTGTTGTTTGTTGTGATATTCCGGGTTAGGGAATATCGAGTTTGGCCACGGGAGGTAGTTCTAATCGATAGATGTTTATAAACGTTTTAGAATTTATTACTCTAGGGGCTGCGGTCTCAAATAACTCATTCATTTTTAGAGATGAGTAGTTCTCCAATGGGAATGATTAGTTTCCCAGAGGAGATGATTAGTTCTCATGTATGCTCAATTGGGATGATTAGTTTCCATCATGAGTATCAAGGGATGATTAGTTCTTTCGAGGGGATGATTAGTTCTCATGTGTACCCAGAGCTCAAAAGATATGTTCCTGAGAGTGGATGGTGCACGAGACACCGATATCTCAAAGGTTGTAATCCTGCGAGTGGGAGGGGTGTGGAATGAGATAAGAGTAATAAATGTTTGGAAACGGGCGTATAGAGATGAGACTGGATGAGAGATTCAGAGATCGAGTGAGATGCTCTTGGGTAGTATTGACCGGTTTGGGTCAGGTTTTTGGTCTTTGATAAACGTTGTGTCGGGATTAGAGGGCGAATCCAGAGTTGTGGGGGAGAATTGTCACATCCGCGAACCAAAAAGAAGGATTTTTTGGTTCGTGTCGAGCGACACAAGGGAGTGTGTCGATCGACACCTCGTGTGTGTCGCTCGACACTAGTGTCTACAGAATCGGGTTAATTAGATTTTTTAATCGCGGTTTGGCTCGGTTTAGGGAATCAAACCCTAGGGCTCGCGTTTATAAGCCTTTTGGGATCGTGGCCATCGTGTTGGAGAGGAGACAAAGAATTAAGAGAGAGATTTCGTGTTCTTAAGGATTGCTGCAAAGAAATCCATAAGAAACATTTTCGGTGAGTTTTAGAGGATTAGATTTCATCGTTTCTTCGTGTTCATCATAGTATTGATTCGGATCAGTGGGTTTTCGAGTCATAGAGGGTATGTTTGGTGTCCTTTTCAATGTCAACTGTTTTCTTTTCGTTCTAAGGCAAAGGTGAGTTCGCGACCACATGATTCTAGGCTATGATAGTTGTTTGGTGATTTTGAGATGAATTTGTGAATGATTTTGTGTGGAATCGTTTGTTGTTGTTGTTGTTGTTGTGTATTTGTGGTATGTTCTATGTTGATCGTTTTGCAGGATTGCGACTCGTGTTGTCTAAAATCGGGCTGAGAGAGGAGAAGCTCGATTCTGGTGCAACACAGAGGCGTGTCGATCGACACCATGAGGGTGTCGAGCAACATGAGTGCTTGTAGCGTGTCGATTGACACCTTACTCGTGTCGATCGACACGAACTGTTATGTTCCGAAAATGTGTTTAAAATGCATTGTTTGGTTATGTGATGTGTTGTTTGATGAGTGGTAATATCATATTGAATTGTTTTACCTGAGCATGTGTGATACGCCAGTAGGTGGTATGACCGGCTCACTAAGTATTTGTGATAATACTTACGCAACTCTTTGTTCATGTGTTGCAGGTAAAGGAAAAGTGTGATCGCTGAATCATGGCATTAGAAGGAGGATGATCAGGGTTTTATTTGTTATTGCGTTTCTAGTAGAACCTGGTGTTTAGGTTGCTAGAGTTATTGGTTATTGGAATTGAGATTGTGTTGAATAGGTTATTTGAATTAAATTATTTTTCTGTGATTTGTTGGATCATTTAATTATGTGTTTTCCGCTGATGTTAGTAATTGCTGAATTAGCCGTTGAGGGTTAATGTTTATGGGAACATTAATTCGGGTTAATTATTAAAAAAAAAAATGTTGGTTATTTCAGAACTCAACCCTCAAGAACACCAAAACTCTCTCAAAGAAATATAGACGATATGTGATATGTTTTGTGTAATGGTTGCAATGAGGAGATCCATGGTAGTTTCACGGTTAAGCACTATAGACATGGCTGCATTTTTGCTAAAGATCTCGCGGTTATGTTAGGGTTCCGAGTTATGAATGATGATGTTTCATTAGAACAATATTTTTCAATGGTTAAACATAATGGACAATTCCGCAATGAACATGATTTGATTCATGCTTATTTTTCATTTTTGTATATTGTTAGATAAATAGATCTCTCTTTCTTTTGTTTATGTACCAATTATTTTTGATGATTTGCAGGTACAGAGAGAAGTTGTTTTATCATTTTGGAACATATTTTGAATTGGTGAATATTCTTCAACTCAAGGAAGTAAATGATGATTTGTCCTTGACAGATAAAGTTGATCCATCTCCACTGCAGTTTTTATTGGTTGAACAATTACTTCATATGGTTTTGGCAAAGTTTCATTTTAAATTGTTTTCCATATTAAGAACTATGAAGAAGTGTCGTACATAGGCTTGGGACTTCGGATAACCATTCGGTTATCGGTTCGGTTGGTTCGGTTATCGGTTTTTTGGTTATATGATTATAATACCCATTGAGTTATTTTAATATTTCGGTTCGGTGTCGGATCGGTTAACTTCGGTTTCTGATTGGTTTCGGTTATAAGAATAATAACCAAAAATAACCAAATTTAATTCGGTTATGAATTATTTCGGTTTATGAATAAATGGAAACCCGAAAAAAATCAAATATACATGACCAAACAAATAAAAATACGCTCATAATTCATAATATTCAAAATCCAATCATAAATAAATCAAAACAATGTCTAAAATCAAATCAAAGACTCAAGTTTAAAAAACAATCCAAAGCCAAGCAAAGTAAGAAACTGAATAACATAAAAGAATGATAGTATTTTTTCAAGTACGAAACACATTCCAAAATAAAAGCAGCCATTCTTGATTCTCCATATTCCTATTACAAAATCAAGTAACAAACATGTATTAGAGAATGAATATCCATCATATTGTAACAAATATGTTTGAGTGATAAGATTAGAGACTCAGAAAATGTTTAGAATAACTCAACAAATTATCATTATCACAATAAAGAAGAATGAGCAGTACAGACTTAAGAGTTGTTAAGGGAAATGATTTACCTCTTTAAAGATCATATTCCAATTAACCATTCACTCATATTTCAGCCTCTCGAACTCTGGAAAATAGTTAAAGAAAATAATGTTAGAAACTAAAGCATAATAAAACTATATAACAGAGAGTATGAAGCTTAAAGAGACATGGAAATGGCTTGCCTCTCTCAAGTTCATCCTGCATTTCAACTTCGGCAAGTAATTGTTGAACAGTAGTAGCTCCTTTTTCATATATATGTATCTCGCATTTCAACCATTGCTCGGTACACATCAACGCTTCAATCGAGTAGTGTGTTAAACAACTTCTGTACGGGTCCAAGATGGGACCCCTAGTGCTAAATGCAGCCTCTGACGCAACCGATGAAACTTGCATTGCAAGTATAACACAACAAACTTTATTCCCAATATAATATTTGGGTTCACCACAGGTTTTTTCAAGTATATATCCATCTCATTACTTGCATCTTGGAATCCTGTTTCATTGATGTGGTCTTTGTAAATGGAATCCATCCTCTCATATGAAAGAGACCTAATACTATCAAACATATCCCCTGCAGTTTGATCTTGTGACTGTGAAGATGATCTTTGTGACCAAGAAGAAGAAGCATACCCGCCCCACCAGAAGTAGTAGTAGTAGTACCACTAGTAGACTTGACCTGAAACTTACTATACTCCTCAAACAACCGATCCAAGATTTTTGATATTGTATTATCAAGTAGAATAGCCTCTGGACTGTCTTTGCCATAAAGCTTCTCAAAACAAAGTTGAGCAAACTTCATTTTGTTCCTAGGGTCAAACACACTGGCTACTATCAAGAGCTTATTCATGTCCCCAAATGGATTACAATACTTGCCTAATTTGTCAAGCATAGCACTAGCTTTCTTAACCAATTCTTCATCACAACTACCAAGCAGCTTCCGGATGCTACTTTCAAGGGTTACAATCTCAAGATACGGAAGTAGTCGCAGAAAGGAGAAGAGTTGAATTGTAAAAGATAATCAGAAACTATGCTAACCTCTCTACTGCATCCCAATCAATTTTGCATGGTGGTCCTAGCCTCTTTTTCCTTTGTATCAACTCCTGAAAGTGGTCATTATACAACTTATCTTCGGCTTCCATCTTCTCAAAAGCCACTCTAAATTTTAGAGCTCTATTCAACATCAGAAATGTTGAGTTCCATCTAGTCTTGCATTCCAAATATAAGCTTCCTCTTGTCATCTTCCCAGTGTCCACTCGACTTAACTCTTGACTTAACTCTTGGTCCTGAAGACCTCACATAACTCACACCATTACGAACTTCACATATACTCTTATCAGCTTCATGCATTCCATCTTTCACAACCAAATTGAGAATATAAGTAGCGCATCTTAAATGCAAAAACTCGCCATTTAGAACTAGTGAATCATCTCCAACCAACATGAATTCCTCCTTAAATGTCTTTATAGCAGATGTGTTAGCTGTTGCATTATCCACTGTAATGGTGAATATCTTCTTTATGTTCCACTCCACTAAACACTCAAGAAGAACATCAGATATAGTCGCACCTTTATGGTCACATACATGCTTGAATCCAATAATGAGCTTCTTCAACTTCCAAGCACGATCAATGAAATGTGCAGTGATTACCATGTAACTAGCATTAGTGGTGGGATCAACTCATATATCGGTTGTCAAAGACAGTCTCTGCTTGTTCTGGTCAATAATCTTCTTCATTACTTCTTTCTTCTCAGCATACATCTGGTAAATGTCTTTTGTAGCCGTTTTTTGACAATGGGGTTTGTAAAGTTTGACTTTACTACAGAAATGCTTCCAAGCCAAACTCTCTACCCAGTTAAGTGGTAATTCACCAATAACGATCATCTCATTAGTTGATTCCCTAAAGATACTTTCAGAAACCTTTCCCAGCTTAAGCATACCATCAACCCCTTCTTGATTTAAGACATGTTGAGAGCTTGCTTTACTTTCCTCCCATGCTTTAAACTCCTTACATTTTTTTAAATGAGTCCATAAATTGGTGGTGCCAAAGCTTGATGCACAAGACCTTTCGTTACCACAGTAATTACAATTACACTTCTTGTAATTGTCTTTGTGTTTAGTAAAGTGTTCCCAAATACCAGATCTTGTTTTCTTTCTCGGTTGAGCTCCCTCATCGATTTTCCGTTTCTCTTTATTTCCATTGCGTGAATTTCTCCATCAATTTGTATTTCCTCAACATTATCAACTTCCTTGTCTGCTGGATGATTAGAAGATGTCATCTGCACAAAAAAGTACCAAATACAATAGCTAATCAATAACCAAAAAAAATAATGAGATTGATTCACTACATAAAATATTATGCATTCCATGTCCAACATCATGAAACCAAAGATTTATTATAATCAGTAACCAAAACTAAAGCTGAGATCAACCCCACTTCATATTACACTTTCTAATCAAATCGTGAAAAAGAAACCAAAGACAAGAACAAGCATTTTTATAATCATAAATCGTATTCCTCCTAAACAAATGAATAAGTTTTTTTTCTAAACAGATGAAGATATCCATAAGCAAAGGCAATATATACTCCACCTAAGTCTAATAATACAAATTCCAAGTTAAAATTCAAAACATTAATCTCGTAAGCATTATAATTCAAAACAACAAGTAAAGAACATAAACCAGCAACTCGTCAAATCTTGTTGCTTTGATTTTAAACTTCAAAATCAATGAGATGAGATGATTATAGTATAGTATATTCTTACCTCTGGCCAATTTCTCGTTGAGGCAGAGTCTGCAGACGAAGAAGGTGACTCGGTGAAAAGATTTAGGGTTTTCAGAATTCTCAATTAAGGGTTTTAAAGGGTTAAATTTAGCAACAATAAGATATAGAAAATCAAAATTGAGCGAAAAATAAGGAAAATCACATATTCAGAAGCAGAAATTGACATATATCATACAGTTTCAAGATCATTCTACTACCATATGTGTGTAAGTGTAAATATTGCCGAATATTCGGTTTGCATTTTTGGTTATCAGTTGTAACCGAAACCAATCGAAGTCCATGGTTACCCAAGAAATTATCCATTGGTTATTTTAAAGGAAACCGGAACCTAACCAAACCGGTCTTTCGGTTCGGTTTCGGATCGGTTATTCGGTTACAGTTTATTAATCCCAGGTCTATATTAGAAACAAGAATAAATAAATAGAAGAATTGGTTGTTTGAATTTTTGAAATAGTAAGCTTTGGAAACAAAATTTGGGTTTCATTACTTATTTATGTTATCATTCATTAAACGAGATACCAATGAGATAGTACTGAGAAGCATGAAGGCGTTGAAAGCGAAAATTTTGGTATCACTAACTACATGTGCTCTAATCAATATGTGGCTCTAAAGTCTGAATAAGAGTGCAAATGGTGAATAAGATGAATAATTTATGGTGCAAATGGTCATCTCTCTGATGAATAAGATGAACAACATTAAGTGAAAAATATTTAGATGAATAATTTTCTACTTAGTGGATGGAAAATTTCCTATATTTCTCTGTTTTGTTCTTCTGATTAACGTTGAATGAATTGAAAAATTATTCTCTCACATTTAACTCAAATAGTAAATTTTGAGAGGAATATGTTGTTCCTCTAAAACTTTTTCTCTAAAAAAGCAACCACATGCATCCTTAAAGTTTTCTTAAGCACATAAATTGAATAACCTATATCAACTTTTACAGATCAATTAAGTTTAAATTAGTTATTCACATAAAAAGTAAATATTAAGCAAAACAAAAGTAATAGTTATGTAATTTACTTATTTAGTTAAGCTTAAATTAAGACTAATTAACAATTGAGATATATTTTGTTTGTATATTATGGTTAATGAGTCATTTTATGGAGGAAAGTTGTAAAAAAAATAGAGAAAATCTTGATATATGGTTTATCATATTATGGAGTATAATAAAAACGATTACATCATTAGCTTCTATTTATATCATTTTCCAATATTTATTTATATCATTTTCCAATATAGTATTCACGTAGATTTTTTACCAATATAACCCCGATACACAGTTTCCAACCAATATAACTTCATATGGCCCATATGGAAAAATATTGTATTGGCACATTCAATCCTAAGGATATAGTCAATTGAGAATCTCTTAAAGATGTGATCCATCCGTCCATGTGGTTTGATATTAAAGGGAAGTGGTCTACTTCAATCACGATCGTACTGATGTGGAAGTAACATTTGAGATCAAAAGTCTCGAGAAAGCCGAGACATTCGATATGAGCTTATAGTTTAAACCGCTTGAGTTGTGTACAAGGAAAGGTTCCAATGTCATCAACGGAGTATGACCATTTTTTCTGATCACATTGGCCACTCCTGATTTGGAAGAATACCCTCCAATAGAATATATCCGGTGAAAGTAGTTAAATAGGAGACACATTTGTATGTGTTCAACAATGGAACACAAATTGTGACCGTAGAGAGTCTCATTTTCCAGAGTGTGTGTGAAGAGTCCTTTGAAGATGAATTAATGCAAATGACTCAGATTCATTTACCAAAAATAATGTCTAGAATAGTAGTATGAACAAAGTATGAATGATCTCTTTTTATTTAAAATCAAATTATTACAATTCAGAAACTTGTATGAATTTCTATTTTCCTTGTTCTCATACTAGGTTGTTATGTTTATCAATTCTCTACTTACTCTCTGCTTGTAGTTTATTACTTTGTTTCATAAGATCATGTACAATGGTTTAAAAATTCAACACTCACATTTTTACCTTTTAACATTCCACATCCTCTTCTCTCTATTCCACATAATAATTCAACACCCATTCAATTTTTATTATACACAATGATCTTGTTTAATAAAATTCAACACCCTACCCTACCATTTTTTATTTTCATATTTTTATTTATTATGATTTATGAAGTTTTGTGATTATATATTAGTAACAATTATCGATTAAAACTGAATTAGAAAGAAGAGGCGACAGCCACAAGAATCATGCGGCAAATTTCATTGAAGAAGTCAATATGCAACGGGATATTCTTTCAAAAATATCTTCATGCAACTAAATATCTAGGAAGAAATTTTTAGCACAACTCTTCCTTTTGAATTGTACTCTTCTTCTCTTCTCACCTATTCTAGAAATATCGGACATAAACCATGATATTTGGATATGGTCCCAAACAAAATACACACTCATCTCTTGAATCAATTCACTCTCCATTGGTACCCTAACATGGACAACAACAAAGTTTTCGAAGGAATATTCCTTCTCATTCTCTTGAAGATCTTCTTGACGATATCATGTATGCATGGTCCAATGCCTCTCACCGGATACGATAAATTAGGCTGAAGCGTTTCTTATTTTTTAAGAGGAAAGACTTTCTATCCAGATCTCTACGCCTATTTGATATATCATGGTTTTTACCCAGTTTAGACCATGATATAAGTTCTATATCTAGAGTCTTTTGGTGTTTTCCAGTTGGTTTTTAGAGTCTTTACAGGTACTAGACGTTTGGAGCATAAAAAATGTTTACTGGGAGTTTTGGAGCATTGCTGAACGAAGTGGCAAAGATTGAAGTGAAGAATCGGATTCAGATGATGGTGTCGATCGACACCACCTCAGGGTGTCGATTGCTCAACCAAAGAAAAAGCCCGATTGCGAAGAAGTCCGTTCTAAGCCCAAAAGTTCCAGATATTTACTTTTATGTTAATGACGGTTTAGGAACCTTATAAATACGTTTTTACAGCCATTTTTTAGGCTTATGCTTTATTTTATCAATTACTTAGAGATTTTCATTAATAAAAAGATGTTTTCTTCTATGATCATGTCTGAGTAGTCCTCTTGTTAGGTTTAGGGTTTTCAAAAGTGTTTGATGGATTGCTAGATCTGATTTGTTAGGATAATATCTTTAGAATGTTCTTCATCTTGGCTTGTGTTTATTGCTGATTTTAGCGTCATGAACTGAAATCTGATTTTAGGTTAATTAATAGAAACGACAGTTTTATTGATTTGCCTGAACTAGTCTTTGATGAGCAAAGTTTATTTTCGCAAAGAAATTTGGTTTAGGGTTTTGTGAACAATTGAACCTGAAATTAATGATTGTTTAGATTCATAGGATTCACAAAGAAATTTAGTTTTCTAGGATTTATTCATAGATAACTTCTGCAACGAAAGTTGATTAGTTTTATATTCATGTTCATGTTCAGGAACTGTGCTTTAATATTCCTATCAATTGATTTATCTGCAGTTCTGATTCACTGGAGATTTCCCTGTGCCTAGCGCTTTTCCTTATTGAATTTACAACTGTTTTAATTGCTTGCTTTGATTTACTTGCATTAATATCATCCTGCCTAGCTTAGTCTGAATTTATTAATCTATTGTGTTTATCTGATTCCATGAGGATTCGATCTCTAAATACTGCATCTGATCTCTTAATTTGAGAGAGTAGCTCTTAGGGTTAATTTGAGCATATCAAATTTTGGCGGTCAAGTGTGGTTCCCACCTAAATTCTTGCTGCAAAAAGAAACATTAAATATAAATAATAATAATTTAAATGAAAGTAAAAAATTGTGAAAACAGATGACTTACCGCAAATTGGCGAAACCACATTTCTTGATCCTCCAGTGGCATGGCGGTGTACGTCGCATAAGGACGGCTGAGCAAAGAGTTTTTCATCTTGTTGAGGGACATCGAAATCCCGCTGCGAGAATCACCAAACCTACGGGAAAAAATGTAACAATATAATAACATTGGTCACAATTAATTAAATTTATTAAAAAAAAACAAAAATGGAACAAAAAACTTACCATCTTTCTCTACCGAGCTGGTCTGGATGGAGATTAGTCAACCTCTCTCGTCCAGGAAGACCCATGAAGTCCTCGACGCTAATCTGCGACGGTGTTGTGGTGGCTGGTGGTGTCACCGGCGTCTGTAGAGGTGTAGACGACGGTGTAGGTGTAGACGTTGAAGTTGAACGAGGTCTACTCACACGACGACGACGTTCGCCGCTGCCAGATGCAGCAGCGAAACCACCGTAATCCCTACATTTATATGAAAATATATTTTAAATATATGAAAAATCTATTTTTTTCAAATAATGGTAAAATTATTAAGAAATTCTAAAGTTATAAAGTTTTTAAAAGTTTTAGTAAAACTGTTAAAAAAACCTTATAAAACTATTTAAAAACCGTGTAAAACTGTTTATAAGGTTTTTGTAAAGTTTTATAATTATAATAATTATAAAAATTATAAAAATTTCGAAATTGGTTAAATATATAATTATAAAAATATAATGGTTTAAAAAAACATTTCTTTAAATTTCCAAAATTCTAAAATTTAAAATTAATCCTTAAAATTGTTTAAAAATTCACAAACTAATTCACAAACATTTCTTAAATTTCCCTAAATTCACAAACAAATTCACAAACAAATTTCCCTAAATTCACAAACTAATTCAAAAATTCAACAAATTAATTCACAAACTAATTCACAAATATAATTTTCCTAAATCTAATTATTTTAATTTTTTTTAAAAATAGATATAAATTAAAAAATTAATTAATTATCTTAAAATTTCGAAACTGTTTAAATATTTAATTATAAAATTACCATTGTTTTAAAAAACATTTCATAAATTTCCAAATTCCTAATTCACAAATTCCAAATTAACAAAGTCCAAATTCCTAATTCACAATTTCATAATTCATAAATTTCCAAATTCCAAATTCACAAATTCCAAATTCCTAATTCACAAATTCACAAATTCCTAATTCATAAATTAAATGAGATAATTTGAGGAAACTTACAAATGAGAAGGAATATCCTCCGCCATTTGTAATCCGGCGAAGAGGAGCGGCGGAATCCGGCGAGGAGGAGCGGCGAGGACGAGAAGATGAAGAGGCGGAGGCGCGGTGGGGGAGAGGATCGGAGGAGAAGAAACACGGTGGGGGAGAGGCTTGGGATCGAATTCCGGCGAGGAGGAGCGGCGAAATCGGCGGTCGGAGGCAAATCGCGATCGGAGGAGGCGATCGGAGGAGGATTTCAACGCGTGGAGAAGAAGAAGAAGAAGACGCGTCTGTTAATAACCCAGAATTTCCGACGGATTAAAATCTCTCGGAAATCCGTCGGTTTTTAATTTTCATTTCGCGGTATTTATTTTTCATTTCGCGGTTAAAATTTAGCACATCTGTCGGAAATTTGTCGGAAAAATAGATATATTTCCGACTGATTTCCGACAGATGCTTAAAAAACGACACGTTTTACCCTAAATCTATCGGAAATATATCTATATTTCTGACTGATTTCCGACAGATGCTTAAAAATAGATATATTTCCGACAGATTTCCGACAGATTTAGGGTAAAACGTGTTAACGATCCGTTTTCGTAGTTACAAGGGAATAGCATGGTTGGAGCATGATTTAGAAGATAAAATAGTTGATAATATTATTGTTACTTTCAAATTCTAAACATTTGGTTTTTAGGATTTTTTTCGTAAACATCTATGTTTATGTATATGTAACTGTATGAAATATTTTTGGTTAAACCATGAGCAAATCGCAAATCATATTCTGTATATCAGCCACAAGGTTATTTACTCAATTATCTTTTATCTTTAGTTGTTAGAATCGTATGCCGAGACTTTGTCTTCTCGGAATTCTGGTATTTGACATAAAATCCCCAAACCTGTCGGAAATCTGTCGGAAATATAGATATATTTCCGACAGAATTCCGACAGATGTAAGGGTAACACGTGTCGTCTTTTAAGGTTAGCATGATATGAATATTGCGTCGGAAATCTGTCGGAAGTATATCTATATTTCTGACAGATTTCCTACGGATGCTTCAAAATAACAAAAAAAAACAGAGGAGCCAGTGTCGATCGACAACCCTATACCGTCGATTGACACAGGTTTTGGCAAGATATACGCAGATGAATTTTTTATAAGAAGATTATATAAATATCCGTTTCTGTCGGAAATATGTCGGAAATATATATATATATATATATATATATATATTTCCGACATATTTCCGACGGAAAATCATTTTTTTTATAAAAAAAAATAGAAAAATATAAATTATCTGAAATTCTTGTTTATGTTAACAGATACAAACATATAATGTAACTAATCTGAGTCTGAGTCTGAGTCTGATCCTTCCGAAGAAATTGTGTCTTCGTCTTCATCAAATTCTCCAACTTCTTCTTCTGATTCTGAATGTACGATATTATCACCAAATTCAGTGAAATCAACAAAAAGGTCCACCGCTGAAGAATGATCAACTGGAGCCATCAGAGTAATTCTAGTTGGTTGCATAGCATCTTGCTCAGCAACTCCATATAGTCTCCCTCTTGGATTAATTGGAGTCACTGTAATCCAAGGATCTCCTCGATGTGTTACCCTAGGGTAAGAAATGTAGCATACCTGAAACAAACATATTTAGTTTAGGCAATTACAATATCATTATTTATCTATAACGCACGTATTATAAAATTTTAAAATCAAACCTGGTCTGCTTGTGATGCTAGGATGAATGGGTCATACTTTTGCAGTCTCCTAGAAGAATTTACTGAAGTAACGCCAAATTGGCTCACCTGGACACCTTCTGGATATGACGGATCATACCATTCACACAAGAAAACAATGCACCTCATGCCCAACATTCCTGGATAGTGCACTTGCAATAATTCTTTGAGAATCCTGTAGTAGACTACATCACCGCTTGTAGCTGAAATACCGTAATCTGCAGTTGCCCTCGGCCTTTCTTCATGAATCCTAAATGCAAATCACCTAGTGCAATACCGAACGTATAAAGTTGCTTCGAAGCTTGGGCCAGAAACTATCTCTTGTAACCATGTCGGAAACCTTTCTCCATTCTTCATTCCTTCAGAAACCTGAGATAATAATTTAGACAAATTAATAAACAAACATTTAATTAAGTAATAATTAATTCATTAATTTTAAGATATATAAGCGTTTTTTAAAAACTTACGTAATATTGCAGCCAATTTGGAAACTCGGTTTCCTTAGATTCTCCAAGTTCGTCTTCTGTCATTTCCGGATAATAGCGATGTATTGATGCAATATAAATCCTGAAAGCAAACAAAAATATATAACATATGAAACCTATATATTACTTAGGTATTAAAAACAAGAAGTATTTTAAATAAGTTCTGTTTTTACCTTTCGTACTCCGCCATCTCCTCAAATTAATGTGATTCGATGCTAATTCGACGCTAAATCATTTTTTTTTTGTTTGCCAATTTTGTTTTATATATTAGTAATGAAATATCAATATGTACTTTTTGTTATAATTTGTTTAGGAAATGTATTGAGGAAAGATGTATGAAGTATATTCTAGGAAATTTGATATGCAAAAATTCATGTGATTGTTATCGTTATATGTAGCGGGTTTATAATCTTTTAACGATATCGAATGTTTTCGTATCAGGTGCGATTTATTTAACCTAAGTCCTAAACAAATTAAAAAAATGATTTAGCGTCGAATTAGCATCGAATCACAAGAATTCGATGCTAATTCGATGCTATATTACAACATTAGCGTCGAAGTAGCGTCGAATTATTGTGATTCGATGCTAATTCGACGCTAAATCATTTTTTTTTTGTTTGTTAAATTTGTTTTATATATTAGTAATGAAATATCAATATGTACATTTTGTTATAATTTTTTTAGGAAATGTATTGAGGAAAGATGTATGAAGTATATTCTAGGAAATTTGATATGCAAAAATTCATGTGATTGTTATCGTTATATGTAGCGGGTTTATAATCTTTTAACGATATCGAATGTTTTCGTATAAGGTGCAATTTATTTAACCTAAGTCCTAAATAAATTAAAAAAAATGATTTAGCGTCGAATTAGCATCGAATCACAAGAATTCGATGCTATATTACAACATTAGCGTCGAATTAGCGTTGAATTATTGTGATTCGATGCTAATTCGACGCTAAATCATCTTTTTTATTTATGGTTTAGGGTATAAACAATAAAAGATTTAACGTCGACGATTCAGAATGAAGCTCCAATGTTATATATATTCCAACATTTAATTGCGAACAAATTAGTATGTTTGTCTCATTCGAGATTACAAATGTATGTAAGGAATTCTATTTGAAAAACTATATAGGTTTACATATATCATCACAACGCTTTATTAACCAAATATGTAATTACAAAATTCAAAATTTAAAATTATTCTATTATATCAATTATTGAAATGGCTAAGACAGTTTTCGTACCACTGGCGGATACCCAAAACCCTAAACCCCAAACGTAAAATAGATTCACGTTGCGTCGGTTTAGCATCGAATTAGCATCGATTCGACGCTAAATCGACGCTATATGACATAATTTACGTTTGGGGTTTAGGGTTTAGGGTATGGAATGGATAAAATGATGCTAATTCGGCGCAAATTCGACGCTATATTGAATTAATTTGATTTAACCAATGGCGGTAAACCGAATAAATTCAAATTTTTTTTGGTTAAACCAACGGCGCTAAACCGAATTAAATTGGATTTAGCGTCGAATTAGCGTCGATTTGATCAACATTTCGACGCTAATTCGACGCTAAATTAGCGTCGAATTAGCGTCGGCCATCGATTTGTATACAGAGAAAAAAGTCTTCTTCTCCGGTCACTGCAACAACATCCTCTCCTCTCACTCTCTCCATCTCCGACCACCGCTCCTCTCTCTCTAGCGACCGCCGATCTCTCTCTACTCTCTCTCTCCCGCGCCTCTCTCTCTCTCCCGCGCCTCTCCCTCTCCCTCTCCTCTCCTCCTCCACCGACGATCTCCCTCTCCTCTCCTCCTCCACCGACGATCTCCCTCTCCTCTCTCTCTCTCTCCCGCGCCTCTCTCTCTCCCTCTCCTCTCCCTCTCCCTCTCCCTCTCCTCTCCCCCTCCACCGCCGATCTTCCTCTCCTCTCTCTCTTCCGCTCCTCTCCCTCTCCCTCTCCTCTCCTCCGCACCACCGCCGTCAACAACCGCCGGAAAGCCACCGCCGGAAAAGATGGTAATAATTCTAATTTTATTTGTTTAAATTTTTTATATATATTTGCAATTAATTATTTATTAGTTATGGAATTTGATATGAAATTATTTAGAAATTGGTTTTATGACATATGTAGATTTTAGGAATTTAGGAAATTGGTTTTATGAAATAGAATTTAGGATTTTTGGTATGAAATAGATTTTAGGAAATGAAATTAAATTTAGATTTTATAAGTTATGGAATTGAATATAGATGTGCTAAGTTATATATTTGAATTTAGATTTTAGGAATTTAGAAATTAGTTTTATGAAATAGAATGTATGAAATTTGGTGTGAAATAGATTTTAGGAAATGAAATTAAAATTTAGATTTGATAAGTTATGGAATTGAATATAGATGGAATTGAATTAAATTTAGATTTGATAAGTGATAAAATTAAATTTAGATTTTATTTGAATTTAGATTTTAAAAAATATATTTATGTAAAGTCTATAAAATTATTTCCTAAATTTAAAATATCTAAATTTTTCCAAAACTTATTTCAGCACTATAGATATATTTCCTAAATTTTAAATTTATTTTCTACATTTCTAAATTTTATAAATTTGTTTTGATTTTATGTAAAGTCAAATAAACAAATTTAAGGGTTTTTTTGAATTTAAAATAAATATTTAAACTTATAAAATTATTTCCTAAATGTTAAATTTATGGATTTATGTGTTTGTATTCATATATTATATATAAATTTTAAGAATCGATGAATTGTTTTATCAACTTATTTTACTCGTTTATAATTTATTTATCAATTTATATTTGACATTTTTGAATTTAATAAATTTGTTTTATTTTATAGGCGGATCGACCTCCTCCTCCTTCATACGGACAGTTATTTGGCGATGATGATACGATTCCCGGATCTGATGGTCGTCGCGGATCCGTATCAGGGTCGGGTTCGCAGACTACAATAGCAATCGTCCACGATCTCTGCCACCAGGAGATAATTTATTAGGTTATTATATTATATTATAACTCATTTTTTATTATAATTTATTGTGTAACACTTTTATTTTATAGGTTCCACCGAAGAAGAAAGGACGAACGATGGGTGTTGGATCCATCAAGGATGTCCCGGCAGCGGGTTCGTCTCAGCCGCATTTGACCGCTCAGTTGGAAGCTGCTAATGCTGAGATTGCGGAGCTGAAGACTGGTCTTTCAACATTGAGCAGTCTTTTTGACATCATTGCAATGGATAACCCGACAGTAGCCAATGCCTTGCAAGGCATACATCGTCCTCCACCACCTCCCGGTCAAACGCAGTTCGAACAAGAATCCGAAGATATGATTCAAGAAGATTTCATCAACCTAAGGACCCAACAACCGCCGACGAATTAGCATTTTAATTTTATTTGTATGGGATTCATTTAAATTTTAATTGTTATTGTATTTTATAATATTTTCTTTTTTTTTTTGAAAAATATGTTCTCATTCGACGCTATTTCGATGCTAAATCGATGCTTATATTGCATCGACACCCGATGCATTAGCATTGATTTGTCGTCGAATTAGCATTGAAACAATTCGACGCTAATTCGACGCTATAGTAGCGTCGAATTAGCATCGAAATATTGTGTCGAATTAGCGTTGAATTTCCGACGCTAAATTAGCGTCGAATATAGCGTCGAGTACCATTTCGACGCTAAAATAGCGTCGAAAATGGATTAGCGTCGACGGTTATGCGTCGAAATGTTATTCGATGCTAATTCGACGCTAAGAGGATTTAGCGTCGAATTAACGTCGAAAAATGCCGACGCTAAATCAGTGTTTTCTTGTAGTGAGGGACCAGCGCGGCATACGTGACTTTCTCACCTCTATCATCATGACGAGCAGGACGTCTACTCTTCGTACGAACTTCCTGCGGAAAGTAATATTCCACAAACTGTGATGATTCTTCATTGATACTCTGTGCGACAATAGAACCTTCAACTCGAGCCAAATTTTTGACCTTCTTCTTTTGATGGAACATGTACCGCTCGAAAGGATACATCCAACGAAATTGAACGGGACCACCTAGTTCGGCTTCGCGGGGGAGGTGTAGGGGAAGATGTTCCATAACATCAAAAAAAGACGGCGGAAAGATCTTCTCAAGATTGCAAAGGATCACAGGTATATTGGCATCTAAATTGCGGATCCCCTCAACTGTAAGTGTCCTCGTGCATAAATCCCTAAAGAAAGCACCAACTACTGCAATAGATTTGTGGACAGTTTGAGGAAGGAGATGGGTAAAAGCAAATGGAAGAAGCCTCTGCATCAGTACATGACAATCATGACTCTTCAGTCCCAAAAACTTTAGGTATCGCGAGTCTACGCAGTTAACCAGATTAGTTGCATATCCATCAGTGAATTTAACTTCGTCTTTAATCCACCGGAAAAATTCTCTTATCTTTTGTATTTGCAATCGGTACGGAGGAAAAGGATATGTACCATCGGGAAGACGATCAAGATAATCACAGTAGCAAATCTTTGAAACATCCATCCTAGACTTCACATTGTCTTTTGTCTTTCCCGGGATGTTTAACACCGTATTCATGATGTTTTCAAATAAGTTCTTTTCAATATGCATCACATCGAGGTTGTGCCTTAATAAATGATCCTTCCAATACGGCAAATCCCAAAATATACTCTTCTTGTGCCAGTGGTGAGCTTCCCCTACACCACAAAGCGGTTCATGCCCATTACCCCCACAATCAGGAGTCCTCTCAGCACAAAAATCTCTCAACTTCTCCAATATAGTACAACCGTATATCTCATCAATTGGAGCATCAAACACTTGTTTATTTTTCTTAAATAATCTTTTAGACCGACGATAGGGATGGCCGTCCGGTAGAAACCTTCTATGGCAATCAAACCAACATGGCTTTCTTCCATTCCTCAATTGGAAAGCGTCAGTGTTGTCTTGGCAAAACGGGCACGATAATCTTCCATGAGTAGTCCATCCAGATAGCATACCGTATGCTGGGAAATCGTTAATAGTCCACATAAGTGTTGGGAATGTCCTGAAATCACACTTGTATTCACTCTAGTGATAGTTGTATTGTCGAGATCAGACATTCATATGATACTAGGTGGTCATTACGTTTTGCTAGAAGCCGCTGATGATCTTTGAGTTATGAACTCATTACTAGTATTATATGATCCTACAGGGTCACACACCTAAGCAAGCTGGATTTACTTAATTTGGGAATGATCATTAATGTAATGAAAAAATGATGTGTATTAGATACACATAAGAATCATGTTTTAGAAGAGGCGTCGATCGACACCAGGCTTTGACCGAAATAGGGATTTCGGTTTAACGACTTAATTAATTCTGAATCGGTTCAGGGATTAATTAGGTTTTCTCCAGGGCCTATATATATGATATGAGGCTTTGACCGAAATAGGGATTTCGGTTTAACGACTTAATTAATTCTGAATCGGTTCAGGGATTAATTAGGTTTTCTCCAGGGCCTATATATATGATATGAGGCACGACCTGGAGAAAGAGCTTTTAGTCCAGAGCCGCCTCTGAAACATAAATTCCCTGAAAGATCTGATTCCAGGCTCTAGCGACCCTGCGGATTCCTGTTTGTGTGCGTATGGACTAACAGTAGAGGCGCAACGCTTGGGGCGCTATAGATCTCGAATCCCTGATTCAATTCCGCTGCATAAACTCCAGGTATCTTCGAGATCCGTTCTTTTCAGATTAATTGTTTACAAACCCTAGATCCTAGGTCAATTGGAATTGATCGCTAGGTTGTTTAATAGAGATTAAACCGGTAAAATCCTTAGCGAATTCCTACAGTGGTATCAGAGCCTTAGGGTTTAACTAATCTGAATCTAAAGCATATAATCGAATTAGTTGAATTGATTAGAGGATGCTTGATAGATCAAAATCTGTTTCAAAACGTTTTGCAAAAATTAAAAAATTAGGGTTTTCGGCCAGCGTCGATCGACACTATGGTAGTGTCGATCGACACGGGCTAATCTCGTGATTTAAATTTTTTCCAGAGAGGTTGGTGTCGATCGACACCGTTGTGCTGTGTCGATCGACACGCTCTTTCAATTGCCGTCAGTTTGATATATTAATCGATATCAAGTTGGTGTCGATCGACACAAAAGTTGTGTCGATCAACACGACCAGGCGATTGGTTAACCAGTTCAATTGGATTGAATCGGTTATCGTGCTCGGTTAACAGATCGTTTAAACCGAATGTCGGTTTAATGCGGTTTGGTTGGCATCGATCGACACTAATGTAGTATCGATCGACACCGACTGGTAATCGACCCGGTTCAATTAGATTGACCGGTTATCGATCCGGTTCAATTGGATTGACCGGTTATCGAGAATTGGATCTGGTTTGATCAATGTCGATCGATGCTAATGTAGTGTCGATCGACACTGATCGGTTATTGTATTGGTTCTGTCGGTTATCGAAATCGGTTCAATTGGATTGATCGGTTTTCGAAGAACTGTGACAGACAGGTAAGTGTCGATCGACACTAAGGTAGTGTCGATCGATTCCCTATCTTGTCAACTGTCAAGGCTCATTTCATTGCGTGACAGGCTTGCAGTGCAAGGTATCTGCAGTTACATGAGTGAGGCAGTAGGTATTTTAGATAGTGAACCTAAAATCTAATAACCGAACCAGATTTAATGAAATTAGATTCCTAAATGCATATATGATGTGTGTTAAGGATTAAAAGTTCATTTCCTCAACTAAATATCAAGTGTTCTGGATGTCTTCCCGATCTTGTCAGCTGTCAAGACTTGTTTCATTGCGTGATGGGCTTGCAGTGCAAGGTGTCCGCAGTGACATGAGTAAGGCAGTAGGTAATTGTGTTGATGGGCTTGCAGTGCATGACATCAACTATTACATGACTGAAGAGATTGGTTTACTTGAATGGGCTATCAGAAGTTCTGGGCCCATAGACATCAGGTGGATAAAACATAAGATGTCTTATCCACAACCAAGATTCATATTGGATATGATTAGCAAAGTGTTGCTTACCTATATAGTTAAGATTTGAGTGACAGCCAGTGGCTCGCTCGGGTTTTGGTGAAACATGGATCTTGGATCATTATATTCATTTGAGGAAACATTGTTTTGAATATAATGCGAGTTTTCTTAATTGTTAAGATTTCTCATTTTCTGAATATCATAACTGATTTTTCCTTTTCTTATTACAGTTATGTCTAATCAGAACTCTTTCTCGTTGAGATCCGTCCTTGAGAAGGACAAGTTAAATGGATCCAACTTCCTTGATTGGTATCGAAACTTGAGAATTGGTATCGAAACTTGAGAATTGTTCTCAAGCAAGAGAGAAAGGACTATGTCCTTGAGAAAGCTCTCCCCGAGAAACTAAGGTCCAATGCCTCACATGCAGTATATGATGCTTGGAATAAGCATTATTATGATGTGGTCGATGTGAACCGTCTGATGAGGGATACCATGAACTCTGAATTGCAGGGGCAATATGAGAACGTGGAATCGCCTATCGAGATAGTCACTAGCCTGAAAGCTATGTTTCAGGAGCAGACTCGAACTGAGAGATACCAGTCGGTTAAATCTCTATTTGAGTGCAAGCTGCCAAAGGATGCTCCAGTAAGTCCTCATGTCATGAAGATGATGGGTTATATTGATAACCTGAGGAGACTGGATTGTCCTATTAGCTAAGAGTTGGCTACTGACATCATTTTGCAGTCCCTGCCGACGAGCTATGATGAGTTCATCAAGTACTACATCAAGAATGTCTTGAAGAAGACGTTGACTGAACTGCATGATATGCTCAAGACAGCTGAGCTCAATATCAAGAAGGGCAAAAGGTTTGTGAAACCTGGTAAGGACAAGGGTGAGAGAAAGGCCGTCCAGATTGTGAATCAGGATAAGCCTGAGTTTCTCACTAAACCCAAGTCTGGCATATCTGATGATGATGCTTGCAGCTACTGTGGGGAACCAAGGCATTGGAGGAGAAAATGCAAGAAATACATGGAAGATTCCAAGGAAATAAAGGAGATGTATGACACTCCTCATTCAGGTATTTGTGTTATTTCAAGTTCTACCTTGTGGGTATTAGATACCGGTTGTGGTGCTCATATTTGTTTAAATGTGCAGGGCCTGAGCAACAGTAGAACGTTGAAGAAGGGACGAATGGAGATACTCAACAGGAATGAAGCAAGGGTTGCTGCATTAGCTGTAGGAAGTTTCCATTTGTTGTCGCCTTCAGACTTGGTTTTAGAAACTAAATAATTGCTATTATGTAATTGCTTTGAGCAAAAATGTCATTTCATTTTCTTGTAAGATTTTGAATGATTTTATTTTGATAAAAGACAAATGTTGCTCTTTTGATCTAAATGATATTTTATATGGTAGCATCCCATTAGAGAATGGGTTTTATGTCTTAAACCAATATATATATCTGTCTATGACATAAACACAAATCGGTTCTCCAGCATTATCGTTTGGGCCACAGAGGATTCAGAAGTTCCATAGTGATGGGCTTTTGGGCTCATATGGTTGTAAATCATGTGAGATATTTGAATCCTGCTTATTGGGCAAAATGACTAAGGCCCATTTTATCAAACTAAGAGAATGGGCCAATGACTTATTGGGCTTTATACATACAGATGTGTGCGGCCTGATAGGCAACAATGCTAGAAAAAAAAAATTAAGATTCAAGACTTCATTACCTATACTGGTGACTAGAGTGGGCATGGCGATGTCTATCTAATGAGTCACAAGTAGGAATCCCCTTTTGAAAATTTTTCAAGGAATTCCAGAATGAAGTACAGAATCAAATTGACAAAAGTATTAGAGCTCTTCGATCAGATCGTGGAGAAGAATACTTAAGTCAAGAGTTAAGTGATCATCTGAGAGAGTGTGGAATTGTTCCACAGCTCACTCCTCATGGAACGCCCCAATGAAATGGAGTTTCCGAGAGGAAGAATCGGACTTTATTGGATATAGTTCAATGAATGATGAGTCACAAAGATCTTCCATTATCCTTTTAGGAATACACTCTAGAAATGTCTGAGTTTACACTAAATAGGGTTCCAACAAAATCAATTGCAAAGACTCCATATGAGATGTGGATTGGAAATGTTCCAAGTTTGTCTTTACTAAAATTTGGGGTGATGAGGCTTGTGTAAAACGTTTAACAAGCTCGCATCCAAATTCGATAAGTGCTACTTCGATTGGTTATCCTAAGGAAACCAAGGCTTACTACTTTTATAAATGTTCTGAAAAACAAAGTGTTTGTTGCTAAGAACTAAGTTTTCTTGAGAAAGATTGTCTTTCCAAGAAAAACAGTGGGAGTAAAGTGTATCTTGAAAATGTTCAAGAATCACAGGAGACTGCTCGACCTGTTAAGGAAGAGTAGTAGCTGGGTATGCAAAGAGTTGTAGAACATGCACCTGTGGTGCCTGAAGTTCGTAGATCCAAAAGGATTCGTAACGATCACGAGAGATATGGATTTCTTGTGAACGATTGTCATGACTTGTTGATCATTGACAATGACGAGCCTTCGAATTTTGAAGAAGTAGAGTTGGGCCCAGACTCCGAAAAGTGGCTTGGAGCCGCTAGATCCGAAATGGGAATATCCAGATATTCAAAGCTTGGATGGTGGCTAAAGGTTTCATGCAAATCATGGTATTGACTATGATGAGACCTGTTTCCATTTGCTATGCTTAAATCCATTAGGATTATCCTAGTAAATGCCATTTATCATAGTGATGAGATTTGGCAGATGGATGTGAAAAACAGTTTTTCCTTAATTGGAATTCTGAAAGAGGATGTGTACGTGACGCAACCTAAGGTTTCACAGATCCAAATAATGCTGGGAAAGAATGCAAGCTTAATCTATCCATGTATGGAATGAAGCAAGCATGACGGAGTTGGAATCTTCGTTTTGATAAAGATGTCAAAAGGTTTGACTTCATCAGGAACGAAGAGGAACCGAGTGTTTACAAGAAGACTAGTGGGAGTGTAGTTGCATTTCTCATTATGTATGTAGATGACATACTTATTCTCAGAAATAACGTTTCGTTGCTTTAATCTCTAGAGACTTGGCTTGGAAGTTATTCTTTCAAAGAAAGACATGGGAGAAGCCGTGTGAATTCTTGGAATATAAATCTATAGAGATAGATTGGGTAGGCTAATTGGATCGTGTCAAGATTCTTATGGTGATAAGGTCTTGGACAGATTCAATATGCATGATTCCAAGAAGGGCTTCATACCAATGTCTAATGGCATTAATCTTGGCAAGACGCAGTGTCCCTGGACACTGGCTGAGCAAGAAAGTGTTTAAGTAGGATTTCCAGGCGTATGCAGTGGAACCTATCATAAATGCCATGACCTGCACTCGTCCAGATGTTGCTTGTATTTTGAGCAGGACGAGTAGGTACCAATATGACTCAAGTGAAAGTCACTGGACAGTTACCAAGAATATTCTCTAGTATTTGAGGAATACTGAGGATAGGAGCTTGGTGAACTGAGGAAGTAATGGTTTCTGATGAGAGTGGTTAGACAGACAAAGACAATTTCTGGTAGGAACCTGATTATGTATTGTGTTCATACTGCGGTGCGGTTTGTTGGAAAGAGTTCCAAGCAAAGCACCACAGCCTGCGGTTTGTTGGAAAGAGTTCCAAGCAGATCACCGCAGCCTCTCCCACGACCTAAGCATGAGTTTCACTCTCCTGCTGTAGGTATTGGATATATTAAGATGTGATCTTAATTCTAGTGGGAGTTATAAAAGATTTAGTTATGTTATGATATTCATGTTGACATACTTTGGTTATGTCATAATGAAATTGTTTCATGTATTATTTGATTATTGGATAATTGAATAATATTTCCAAAGTAATTTATGGCATTTTATAGGTCATCAAGTTGAGGACTTGATCATGAAACCCTATAAGTGATAAATGACATAGATTATATTTGTCCCTGGTCGAGGTTGTTAAAGTGGGACACTGACAACCGCGTGAGACTGGCATGTGAGGTGACTGATGACTAAGTTTCATGGAGTCATTAATAAGAGTATTAAAGTCAATCACATAGATATATGTTGGAGAACATATGATCGGGCATGACCCGCTAATGGGAACTCTACAGGATAGTTATATAAGTGTCATAAGAGTTTCCCATTACGACTATAGAGTATAGTCCTTAGACCTGAGTTCATCATGATTTCTTACATATGAATTGGTCCGCTTTGACTTTGTCAAACGTTATCCGTAACAGGTGACTATAAAGGCATTGATTGGGCGTATCATGAAGTGTGTGAAGGAACAGGGATGGAACAAGATGGGATTTGTCCCTCCTATATAACAGGAGATAAATATCTCAGGGCCCATCGAAGATTTGATACTGAGAAATGCGTGGCCGCGCTCAAACGAGGTGATTGTCAGTCGTTTGTTTTTGTTTAGTATAAATCGGAGTTCGATGAACGTGATAATGGTTGTAATAAGGATGACACGGATCTTGCCTTATGCCATATCGAGATATAGAAACGAAGGGATTATGGGAATAGATGATTCCAGTACAAGTGGGAGATTGTTGGGAATGTCCTGAAATCACACTTGTATTCACTCTAGTGATAGTTGTATTGTCGAGATCAGACATTCATATGATACTAGGTGGTCATTACGTTTTGCTAGAAGCCGCTGATGATCTATGAGTTATGAACTCATTACTAGTATTATATGATCCTACAGGGTCACACACCTAAGCAAACTGGATTTACTTAATTTGGGAATGATCATTAATGTAATGAAAAAATGATGTGTATTAGATACACATAAGAATCATGTTTTAGAAGAGGCGTCGATCGACACCACATGGTGGTGTCGATCGACACCAGGCTTTGACCGAAATAGGGATTTCGGTTTAACGACTTAATTAATTCTGAATCGGTTCAGGGATTAATTAGGTTTTCTCCAGGGCCTATATATATGATATGAGGCACGACCTGGAGAAAGAGCTTTTAGTCCAGAGCCGCCTCTGAAACATAAATTCCCTGAAAGATCCGATTCCAGGCTCTAGCGACCCTGCGGATTCCTGTTTGTGTGCGTGTGAACTAACAGTAGAGGCGCAACGCTTGGGGCGCTATAGATCTCGAATCCCTGATTCAATTCCGCTGCATAAACTCCAGGTATCTTCGAGATCCGTTCTTTTCAGATTAATTGTTTACAAACCCTAGATCCTAGGTCAATTGGAATTGATCGCTAGGTTGTTTAATAGAGATTAAACCGGTAAAATCCTTAGCGAATTCCTACAATAAGGACCGCACGCATCAGAAAATTCTGCTTCCGTGAAACATCAAACGCTTCGACACCGTGACTTCATAGCATTTGTAACTCATAAATCAATGGTTGGAGGAATACATCAAGTGATCTCTTCGGATGCTCAGGGCCGGGAATAAGAACGGAGAGGAATAAAAACTCTCGACGCATGCACATACCAGGGGGCAAATTGTACGGTGTTACGATTACGGGCCACAAAGAATACTGCCTTCCATGCTTCCCAAATGGGTTGAAACCATCTGTACTTAACCCGAGGTACACATTTCTTGACTCGTATGCAAAATCCGGATACAACATTTGAAAATGTTTACCACGCTTTTGCATCTGAAGGATGTGTAATCTCTCCATCTTGACGATGCTCTGCATGCCATCTCATTTGTTCTGCCGTTCGCGCAGATTGATATAACCTCTTTAACCTCGCTGTCAATGGTAAGTACCACATACGTTTATATGGAATTGGAACTCTCCCACCAGTTTCCTGATACCGTGGTTTACGAGAAAATTTACATCTTCTCCGGTCTTTGTCTTCTCTCCAATATAGCATACAGTTGTCGATGCATACATCTATCACCTGATACGGCAGACCAAGACCTGCTACAAGTTTCTGTATCTCGTAGTATGATGCAGGTGCCTGATTATCTTCAGGCAAAATATCTTTCACAAAATCTGCTATCGCATCAACACACTCTTCCGCCAAATTAAAGTCTGTCTTAAGGGTCATCAGTCTACTAGCAGTTGATAAAGGGGAATGTTCGTCTCTACACCCATGATATAATGGTTGCTTCCCTGCGTCTAACATATCAAAAAAATCTTCTAGCTTCTTCATTTGGTTCTTCTACTCTATCCTCCCCTATTACGATCGATGGCAAATTGTCTCTAAACGCATCATGAACCATCTCAGCGGTACCTACACCAAAATCTACTTCCGTTCTATGTTCACCAAAGCTATCCGTTCTATGTTCACCTAAGTTATCCGTTCTATGTTCGCCTAAGCTATCCGCAATATATGGTGCACTGCTACTACTAGCACCATCATTATTAGTTTCTCCATGAAAAAACCAAATTTTGTATCCCGGCATAAAACCATTGGTATACAAGTGATGCCAAACTTGTTCTACATTAACATTACGCGCATTGCAACAATTTAAACATGGACATTTTATCACCTTTCGATTCCCGACAACCGCCATGAACTCGCATATACCTCGTGCATAACTTTCATTTAATGTCTTCGACTCCGGATCATACATCTCTTCATCCATCCACGATCTATAATATCTAGAAGATGACATCTCACTCTCTTAACGATTTTTTCTAACAAATGTTTGGTTGGAAGTTGTTGTTGTTTTGTGAGTGAATGAAGATGTGTGGAATCATATATATAAATACGCTGTCCGTCGAAAATCTGTCGGAAAAGCGTCGGAAAGCCAACGGATATAATAACGACTATATAACGGCTATTTTCCGACAGATTTCCAACAGCTAGTTGGGTGTCTGTCGGAAATCTGTCGGAAATTATTAACGGTTCATATTTTCCGACGGATTTCCGACAGTTTACCGGAATCTTCTCCGGCGTCGGCACCGGCTAGTTACACGGTCCAATAATCCGACCGATTTCCGACGGTCTTCTTGTCCGTCGGAAATAATTCCGACAGATTGCCGACGGAATTGGAAAATTTCAGTTCCGTCGGAAATAGGTCGGATTACCGTCGGAAATTTTCCAACGGAATTCCTTCCGTCGGAAAGTCCGTCGGATTTGCGGCTGTTTTCTTGTAGTGTAATGAGTATAAGAGAATGAAATAAATAAATAAAAATAAAGAGGAGAAAAATTGTGGTGATGACAGCTAAGCAAAGTGCTCCCAAAATGCATCTCAAATAATATATAGGATGATTTAAATCTATAATTTCAAAATATTTTAATTTTGGCAAGTTGAAAATTTCAAAATCTTTTAAAAAATTGTGGTGATGACACCGCTCCCAAAATGTTTCTCAAATAATATATAGGATTCTTGACAAAGAGATTTATAAAATGTTTTTCGATCTCCATATTTTTCATCGACTTTTTATGCGTATGGATATTTGTTTCCATAATTTATGTATGTTATATTAAAATTATTTAACAATGCAATTAAATAACTTCGAATGGATATTGCAGAAATTTTGTTCTAGAACGACGCTAAATCATATATAGTAAACTTTATCTTAGTACCAACTGTTGTAAGTAAAAGTTCTTAACTAAAACGTTTTTCCACACAAAATTAGGTGTTCGTTAATTGAAATAAGCAATTGGTTTTTGTTGAATATAAAAACTCAAATTACAATCTAAAAACAGATTTTTTATAATTATTGTCCCTCGCTAATGATATAATAGATGAGAATTTAAAATCAAATAAATCGTGAAGATATTACACTTTTGCGAGAATTTATGTGTATATATTCTAAAGATATAGTGTAATTATGTAGCTATAGAGGAGACTTGCGGCGTAATTTTATACAACTGAAAATTTGGGGTCAAATTATGCCGGATAAGGAGATAAAATATTATACCATTTACGACACCAATTCAAATTATGGACCACTTTTCTAAACCGTAGATATAGTTACCATATCGATATAGATTAAAAAATCCAATATTAATTATTGAAACCACTATAAAATATACACCACTCTCGTTCCTTTTGCAAAGAAATACATAACTTGCAATTCATACATAGATATCTAGTTTTTACACGAGTTCATAAAAAAATGTCTAGCATGTTTTCGTCAAGTCGCCAGACAAGTACAAAGCTGGTTCGTTTTTTTATCTATCTAACATATTCATAAGCTGATGATTCTTGCGATCCGTGTTACGTATTAATATTAATCAAACGTTTTCTTTCAGACTTGTGGGTTCAAAGTGAACACCAAATCTCCCGAATGGCACAAGAGCATGACGAAAATCCTCAAGAAAATCAAAGGTTTGTTCTTTTTTTATATAAACATATATATTTTATGTTTTGTTCTTCATTTCAATATCATTTTTTCTAACAGTGGTTATAATATTGTTTCAGGAGGAAATTTTTGGATAGATGTGGACGAAGGAATGGCATACGTAACGGGTCAAGGTGATCCAAACAAGCTTTTGAAACTGATGGGTTCGAAGAGAGGCCAAGATGCTCAAATGGCCTTTGTGAAAACAGGAACGGATCATCACAATTTTCACAACCATGAAAACTCTTACTTTGGCGGACAATCAACGCCTTATTGGCCGGCCGATATGAGCTACCATCCTTCACAGTCTCAAGGTTACTATCCGGCAATGCAACCTTACCATCAACAATATCCATATTCCGGTGGATATAATAATTATGGTTACTATTAGGCCTTTTAATTAGGTTTATTTTTATTTATAAGTAACTCCGTCGAGATCGAGCAAAATCCGGTTTTTTTAGTTAAATTAGGGTTTTATGCTTGTATCCGATGGAGAAAGGTCTTTTATTTCCTTTTGCTTTTGCGGTATTGATATTCTCTCTGCGGTTTATTAGTACTAGCAGAAGAGAATAGTTCCTTGTTTTTTTGGTGTTTTAGTTTGTTATTGTTTTTGTACGTACCCAAATGATTTTATGATTGGGTTCGTATAAACAATAGCAGAATTGGTTGTTTCAACTTTCAAGTTTGTCTTCTTTGTTTCTTCGTTAGTTTTCTATATTCTATAAAACAGAATGGTTTCAACTTTCAAGTTAATTTTGTCTTTTCTTGTTAATTCGCATAATGTGATTTAATTATGGATATATAATTTTGCTTCACCAATATCTTTTTGAATGCTTTTCGGGGAGATAAACCGGAGGTATCAGATTTAGGTTTCCCGAAACGTGTTAAATCTTCTTTTATCAAAACGAAAGTTCCCCGAAACGTTATGATTCATTAGTAACAAAATGATTAAAAAAATCCTAAAACTATCCTATATATTATTTGAGGAGCATTTTGGGAGCAATTTGCTTAGGTGTCATTACCACAATTTTTTGAGTTTTTTTTATTTATTTTAATCTCTTTATACTAATTGTCAAACACATTTCTTTCCTAATTAACTAATGTTGATTATTTTTAGTCTCAATGCCAAACACATTGAAATAATCATAAACTTGCCAAAATCGAAATATTTCGAAATCATGTACTTGCCAAAAAAAATATATATATATATTTCAAAAATCCAAGATTAAAATCATCCTATATATTATTTGACGAGCATTTTGGGAGCAATTTGCTTAGGTGTCATTACCACAATTTTTTGAGTTTTTTTTTATTTATTTTAATCTCTTTATACTAATTGTCAAACACATTTCTTTCCTAATTAACTAATGTTGATTATTTTTAGTCTCAATGCCAAACACATTGAAATAATCATAAACTTGCCAAAATCGAAATATTTCGAAATCATGTACTTGCCAAAAAAAATATATATATATATTTCAAAAATCCAAGATTAAAATCATAAAACTAATTATGAACAAAAAATAATATATATTCCAAAAGTGTATTAATTAGGAAAAATAAAAGATATTTTCCTTATCTTTTGAAATAGATGATTAAATACTAATATACCATTATATTAAAGAAGAAGAATTATAAACCATTATATTAGGTGTCAAGCTTGCAATTTATCTTATTTTTGTTTTTAAATTAAAATTATATTATTAAGTTCTACTAAAATTTTATCCAAACACTCTTCATAAGACAGTTCCTATAACCAAACACAATAATTTGTAGTTAGTTGCATAATGAAATGTGAACAAGTTAATTTTAAAGTATATAAAATCTTCACTTTTGGAATCATAAATCATGATTTTAATTTTTATTTAATTGAAAATAAACTAATGAATGAATGCATTGTTTTCACTTTGGAATCTTCAATAAAAAATACTTATATTTCAATGTTTACAAACATCTCAATGTTTACAAACCTACGGTGCTTATTATATAAAAAATACATTGTGTTGAGTCATAAACTGTATTTTTGTATATTATGAGATGAAATTAATACATTTTATTATATATATTGACTAAGGAATTAAAATCGTTATCTTTAAAGATTATGAGATTGTATACATTGACCAAAAAAATAAAAACCACTATTATCAATTATTTCACGGGTGGATACATTACTAATCAAAATAATGACAAAATTTCAAAATATAAAGCAGATTTCAGATCAGTATAACAATTTTCCAAAAGTGGTATTTGATTATTTTAATTCAAATTATATTGATTTACTCGCTAATCATATTATCCCGCGTATAACGCGGGTAACTTTCTAGTAACTGATATTACATGAAAAACACTTAACATTGATTCGTGTAGATAGATCCTTTGGTAATTCAAAACCATATATGTGAAATATTAACCATTCTTGATTTGATATATATCTTCATGAAAAAGCTTCAATCATGTAATGATACTTCAAAACCATATATGTACAATAAAATCCAGGGTCGTCTCAAACATTATAGAGGCCCCGTTCAAATATTAAAATTAGGCCCTACAATAAAATTTTTTAATGCTAACTACAATAAAAATTTATTTTACTATAACTTTTTATGGCTTTTGCTTCTTTCTCAAAAAAATTTTTAACCGTTTTTTATGTCCACAATGATATTTGCTAGTTCCAGGACCCATAATTTAAATAAATGATGAAGTGATAAAACTTGGATAATTAGCTTCTTAACGATCTAACAAGAAGTACGTTTAGTCTTTGATTAGCTCTTTTTTAGTTTGAATTTCTAACTTGAAAAATAAGATCACCTAATAATAGAAAAAAAATTATTAGTACATTAGAAATAAACTAAAAATATATTATTATGTAAACAAATAAATAAAACTTGAAAATACCTTGAAATGTTGTTTTCAATGGTAGCAACAAATGTGAATCAATTTTATTTGTTTTTTTGTGATAAGAAAAAAACTTGTAAGCAAAAACTCGTTTTAGAGAATTGGTGGACATGGAATGATTTTTCCAATATATATAGTAAGTGTAATTAATAGAAAGGTTTAAATGTTAATCAAGTAAAAATCTTCTTCTAACGTCACTTTCCATTAAAGTTAGCAATTGATAATAATGTTGCAACGTCAATTTTCTAAATTAAGTTTATATACCAAATCTAATTAATCTTTCAATTTTGTTTTACCTTATTTAATTATGTAAATAAACTATATATTTTGTGCAATCTTCACTTAATAATAAACATAACAAAAATTTAGTAACATGTCCATATATATATATATATATATATATATATATATATATATTTGGGCCCTTCTAAATCATGGGTCATGTTCGACCGCTCCACTTAATCACCTAAAAAAAACCCTGATAAAAATCCATGCTTGAATTGATAAATCTTCATGAAAAAAGCTTCAATGATTTTTTTGACATGGAACACACTTGATTTCAGGGTACCAATTATCCTCTCTTTGAAAACATTTTCATCCGTATCCAAACATACTAATGATCACTCCCATGCATCTTCATCTCCCAGAGTTATCTTATTTTTGAAAAGTAACATCAAGCGTTATACCTTCTTTTGGCTCATCATAATTCATAACCAGAAAGAAATCCTTTTTTTTTTTGCATAAGCAATAAAGCAAACTCTCTTTTATTTGCGGAAACACCTTTTTTTTAAGACAAGTGTAGAAAGTTGTATACATCCTACTGACTAAAAGGAGCTGTGTGGAGCTCTAGAGGGTGTCCACCTCAGCAAAAACTGCTCTCTTTCCACGCTGCCACGTCATCGCGTCTGTGAGGTTTTTTTTAACCCAGATGCAGGCCCAATTAAATTTTTCACGACTAATGAAACCCATTACTTTTTAACTCTTCCGTTTTCATCTCTAGCCAAATCCTTTTCGACTTCCGCGACTTTTTGCTCGCCAAATACATTTATATGCTTCAGCTTTTCATCTCTATACTCTGAACAGTGCACACAAAAAGAAAAACAACCAAAACATCATTGATTGATTATCTTCATTCCCTTCTCGCCAAATTCGTTCTTCTCCACAAATTATCGCCCCTTCCAATTCTACGGTGTTCACAGCCGCTTCCAATCAAATCTCCGTTTGGGGTTTTGTTAGCTTCTGGTTTTATGGTAGATTTTAATCTATGACTCTTACTTGTGCCGATTGATTAACTTCAGGGTCTAACCTAATTAAAAAAATCCTCTCCCTAAGGCCATTGCTAGATTCAATTTTCTCGGAGCTGTACTGGGAATCAAGAAAATCTCCATCGAAAATAGTGGGTATATATCTAATTCGATTTCCATATAACTTTTTAGTTACTGAGTGGTAGATCTCATTCTTCTCTTCATAAACTTGTATAGATCCGAGATCTCTCAAATATCTTTTCGTCATTCAATATCTCTTTCTCTGTTCTCGCTCATGCAGGTTGGAGTGTCTTCATATTTCGATACAAAGACTTCACATTCGATGGCATCCTTTTTTTCTCCATAAAATTAAGGATACAAAGGGTTGAGCCTCGAAAATAAATGCACGATCAAGATCATGTACAAGATCAAGAGCCATACATTTTTTTGATGCATCATTGTGCATTCCACCAACGTAAGGGCTCGATGTGATGAGGTAAGTTTCTCCGTTCATTGTAGTTCTATGTTTGTTTTGGGAATAGATATATGTTTAACGATAGCCAGAGGCATATGTATTTTACTTTCATGATAAAGTCAAGCTTCAAGTAATGGGTAAAACGGTGAAACATGCAATTTTGGTTTTAAAGTCATGGACTGAAAATAAAAATCTAATGAACAAAAAGGATAATAGTCAAAGTAGGTAGAGAAATAGGGAATGATTATGTGACTGATAATTGTCAAAGTGGAGAAATAGAGGATGGTTAATCGCACACTTTGCAATGAAAGAAACTCAAGTGGGTTGGAGAATCTAATGAAAGAATCTAGCGTGCCTTTTATACACTCGTTCATATGAAATTTGTGATTTCTTACACATTTTAATGTTGTCAAATTTGTGATTCTTACACATTTTAAAGCAATTATAGAAGAAGGATGTTGATGATGTTTTTGTCGTACAATCCTTATAAAAGAGAAGAAAACATGGTGCTGTGAGTAGGAGATAATTGTGAAAGTAGACAATAGAACCCACTTTTTAAATTAGAAAACGCGCAAGAATAATTGAGATATTTGTTGAGCTGGACAAAAGGGGAATGGAAAAAAGAAATGTGCAACAGTAAGAGAAGCTAGAGATGATGAAAACTTGGATATAAGCAGTTCAAAAGTTGTGTACGTGTTCTCGACTACCATGTTCTTTTATCTTGAAGAATCCAATAAAAGGTGAATCTACTACCATATTCTACATTGAGATTGTTGTGTCTAAAAGGTGATTCTACCACTGACTAACAGAGACGATGAGCGAGTACCTTATATTTGCAGTCTTATAGCATCATTTCATTGTCACGTGAATGATTTTGCAAGTCTCAACAAAATGTGTCGTTATATGATTGTAATGCTCACATCTCTTTTGTGATGGAAAGATACTGTTTTAAGATGGAAGGATTACATATATGAGTTTTTCGAATAATTTCGTAATCTATTTTTGCTTCTCTATTGTATACTTATGCCAGGTTGGTCAAGGAGTACGATCATGATATACATGATCATGAGTTGTTATGCTTCTTCACTTTTGCCTTAGGTGTAATGTTATAGATCAATGACCTCCATCCTTACTATGCCCTAAGAAAAACGTTGCTACTTCTATTATTGCCCTTTAAGAAGCTGATTACTTAAATCTCTCGAACCTGTTTTGGGCTTTGATTACTTTGGTTCAACTGGTTAAACTACGGTTTACTAAATTTGTACAGTTTTTTTTTTTTGGGGTGTGCTTCAAATATTTTGCAGTGGAGGTAGAGAAGATTATAAGAGTGGTGGTGAACTGGTGATTAAGGAAATTAAAGGTTCTCAGTATAGAGTGGAGCTAGATAATGCGGTGCGAGATTTTTTGGCAAAAGGAACCGAGCTCGAGAAAATTGTTGGCTTTTTAAAGTCCAAGTACTTCAAGGCTATTTCCGTCGTCGTTTGCGAGGTACAATCTATCGCCTAAACTAACTATTATTTCAATTGCGTATATGTCTTTTTATAGAAATGTTTTCATTTTCTCATTAACTCAATTTGTAAAGTGTAAACTCAAGCAACCATCAAAAGCAAGTGAAGAAAAAAACAATCTTTGCGTTGACCGTGAAAAGAAAAACTTTCTCAAACGCAATGACTAACTTATACAAACAAATATGAGACATTTAATATTTGGTTACTGATGAGAGAGCGATTGTTTATTTATCGGGTTTGAGACCGAAGGTAAAGAAGAGAAGAAAATGAAGGTGGAGAATGCGAATGTGGTAGGGATGATGCAAAAATGGTATTTATCCGGAAGCTGGGGAGTCTCTGTTTCGACTATTGTCTCTCTCGCATATTCATTGTCTACAGTTTTAACTATATTATCTTAAAATATTCCATGTTTATATGGCACCCAATGCTATAGTTTTTACATTTCGACCAATCTTTTTCCATTGATCATTGGTAAGTTATACTTCCTCAGTTTGACTATACGATGAATGATGAAAAAGGTTCAACGCATGAAAAGAAACTCTTACATTAAAGTCTCCTTATGCTTTTCCCATTTGAAATTTTTGAATATAATATATTTTGTTCTATTTTTCCGTTGAAAATTTTCCACTAATCCATATTTATAAACCAAATACCAAAAATAAAATATGCATGAAAAATTACAGTTGTTTTCAAAAAAACATATTACTTTTAATAAGTTCTTTTGGAATGTTCTGTGGAAGAATGTCCAATGAAATGTGCTAATCCAAAACATAAGAAAATAACTATTAGAGTCAACCAAGCATAATATACTTTTTTGGCAATTAAAGAATCAAAACTATGAAAATACAATTTGTTGCATGTGGTATAATTTAAATGTACGCATATAATATTTTTCCAATGATCGAAATCATTTCTCTCATCCTTAGTTTTAATATCAAGACAGCCAAATATTGCAACAAATTAAATGAAGAATATTTTGTTGTTGTGAATCAAGAGAACGAATGGGGAAGATTGTGTTTATTCATTAATCATAAGATCCTTTATATAGGATTATTACAAGAGAGAAAAGGAAAATTCTTTTTCCTAATGGGAAAAGGAAAGTACATAAAAGGAAAATCCTAATTCAACTAGGATTCATTAAACCGGCCTAAAGACTAAGTGTTAATGGGCCGTAAACGGACCAGAACTAGTTATGACAATCCACTATGATTTATAACACTCCACCTTGGATGTCATAACTCTAATGGGCTTGTAATACGCTTTGGATGTTGCCTCATTAAAACCTTACCAAGTAAAACCCATTTTGGGACAAAACCGTGGTGAAGGAAAAAGAGTACAACACGTATTACTCCCCCTGTTCTGAACCTCACTGCAAGTCTTTCAAACGACGCATTCCAATCTGATAAGTAAGTTTCTTGAACGTTGAGGTTGGAAGTGACTTGGTGAATAGGTCTGCTGAATTCTCACTTGATCGTACTTGCTGCACTTGAATTTCTCCATCTTTCTGTAGATCGGATGTGAAGAAGAATTTTGGCAGAATGTGCTTCGTCCTATCACCTTTGATGTATCCATCCTTAAGTTGAGCTATACACGCTGCATTGTCCTCGAACAAGACCGTCGATTCCTGCTTACCTTCGGCCATTCCACAATCCACTCTTATGTGCTGGGTCATCAGACTTAACCAAACATACTCACGACTAGCCTCATGAATTGCCAATATCTCTGAATGATTAGAAGATGTAGCTGCAATGGCCTGCTTCATTGACCGCCAAGATATTGCAGTTCCTCCATGAGTAAACACATAACCTGTCTGGGACCGTGCATTATGAGGATCTGAAAGATAACCTGCATCAGCAAAACCAACTAAACTGTCCTTAGATTGGTTAGTATAAAATAGACCCAAGTCTTTCGTTCCTTGTAGGTAACGAAGAATATGTTTTATCCCGTCCCAGTGCCTTTGGGTCGGACATGAGCTAAATCTTGATAATAAATTCACGGCAAAACATATATCTGGCCTAGTGTGGCTTGCCAGATACATTAAAGCTCCTATGGCACTGAGATATGGCACTTCGGGACCAAGGACTTCTTCAGAGTCTCTCTTAGGACCAAACGGATCCTTTTCTAGATCAAGAGATCTCACCACCATTGGGCTGGACAATGGGTGACATTGATCCATATTAAAACGCTTGAGTACCTTTTCAGTATATGCCATTTGATGCACAAGGATTCCATCATTTATGTACTCAAGTTGCAATCCCAAACAGAACTTAGTTTTGCCTAGGTCTTTCATCTCAAATTCTTTCTTGAGGCATTCAACTGTTTGGACGATTTCACCAGGGGTTCCAAGGATGTTCAAATCATCCACGTAAACTGCTATGATAACAAACCCTTTGTTTGCAAACTTTTTTTATAAAAATACATGGACTAATGGGATCATTCTTATAGCCTTCTTTGACTAAGTACTCACTCAATCTATTGTACCACATACGCCCACTTTGCTTCAGTCCATAAAGGGATTTGTTCAGCCTTATGCAGTGTTGTTCTCGAGAACCTTTCTTATCTTTGAGCTCAATACCCTCTGGTAATCTCATATAAATCTCATTATCCAGTGGACCATATAAGTATGCAGTTACAACGTCCATTAACCGCATATCCAACTTTTCTCTTATAGCCAGACTTATCAAAAATCTAAAAGTTGTAGCATCCACCACAGGGGAGTATGTCTCCTCATAATCTATTCCTGGTCTCTGTGAGAATCCTTGTGCAACAAGACGTGCTTTATATCTCACGATTTCACCATGTTCATTTCTTTTCCTCACAAAGACCCATTTATGTCCAACTGGTTTAATCTCATAGGGTGTCCGAATTATTGGACCAAAGACATCCCTTTTCCTTAAAGAATTCAACTCCACGTTTATAGCTTCTTTCCATTTAGTCCAATTTTCACTCTGAGTGCACTCATATATCGACGTGGGTTCTAGATCCTCCATAAGTTCAAGTGCTACCTTAAAAGCAAATATATCATCGATTTCCACACACTTTCTATTCCATTGTATTCCAGACATAACATAATTCATTGAGATCTCATTATTTTCAGGAACGTCAGAACCATGAAACTCGGCGTCCCGAGTCTCATTGCTTGGAACTATCGGTTCAGTTATGTCTTGGGTTCCATCAGATTCCTCAACCACGATTTCAGCACCTTTCTTTCTTTTCCGAGGATTCTTATCTTTGGAACCTATTGGCCGGCCACGTTTTGAGTGTGGTTTAGATTCTGTAGCAACTTGATTGTGTCCCTCTTGAACATCAATTCTAATCGGTGCATTAACAGCTGGTATGTAAGACTTAGTTACTCTTTTCGGGTCAGCAAAGGAATCTGGCAATTGATTAGCTAGCTTTTGTAAATGTATAATCTTTTGGACTTCTAATTCACATTCTTGAGTCCGAGGATCTTGCCATTTTAAGGACGTTTGATTCCATATAATTTCCTTTACCAGTCTGTTATCTCCTCCTAATGTTGGATAGACAGATTCGTCAAAATGACAATCTGCGTACCTGGCCTTAAACAAATCACCCGTGGTTGGCTCAAGATACTTAATGATAGTAGGAGAATCATATCCAACATATATCCCCATCCTCCTTTGAGGTCCCATCTTTGTTCTCTGTGGTGGTGCAATAGGCACATAAACGGAACATCCGAATGTTTTAAGATGGGATATGTCTGGCTCTTGACCCGTTATTAACTGTGATGGGGAATATTTATGTTCACTAGATGGTCTGATACGAATTAGCTCTGCTGCATGTAAAACTGCATGTCCCCAAGCTGAGACCGGGAGTTTTGATCTCATTAGCAACGGTCTAGCAATCAACTGTATGCGTTTAATAAACGATTCAGCCAAACCGTTTTGTGTATGTACATGTGCCACAGAATATTCAACACTTACCCCCATGGACATACAATAATCGTTAAACGCTTGGGACGTAAATTCACCAGCATTGTCAAGACGTATAGTCTTTAAAGGAAAATCTGGAAAGTGTGCTCTTAAACGTATGAGCTGGGCAAGCAATCTTGCAAATGCCACATTTCTAGTTGATAATAGGCAGACATGTGACCATCTCGTGGATGCATCAATAAGGACCATAAAATATCTAAACGTCCCACAAGGTGGGTGTATTGGTCCGCATATGTCTCCTTGAATTCTTTCCAGAAAATTTATCGTTTCCTTAGTTACTTTGATTGGTGATGGCCTAGTAATGAGTTTCCCTAGTGAACATGCTTCACACGTGAGATTCTTTGGGATAACTCTCCTTTCTTTCAAGGTGTGCCCATTAGTACTTGCTAATATCTTTCGCATCATGTTAGCACCGGGATGGCCAAGCCGGTTATGCCAAAAAGTGAAATTCTCAGTAAACTCTTTGTTTACCATAGCATTTGCTTCTATCATTCCGATCTTAGCACAATAAAGGCCCACAGAAATGGCAGGTATAGTCTCTAGGACTTTCTTATAGCCATGGACGGTTTCAAAGATTTGAAGGAATTCTTTGTTATTCTCGTCCTTAGTTTCAACATGAAGACCATTCATTCGAATGTCTTTAAAGCTCAATAGACTTCTCTTTGAACTAGGTGAATATAACGCATTAGAAATTTCTAGATGCGTGCCCTTAGGTAATAAAATATGGGCTTGACCGTGGCCTTCAATTAAATTTGCTATACCCGCAATTGTGGTTACATTTGCCTTTTTAAGTGTAAGATCAATGAAGTATCTCTTATCTCTTAATATCGGGTGGCTTGATCCACTATCCACAATGAACACATCCATATCGTTCATACTTCAAAAGAGATAACAATAGATACTTTTAAATAACACTCTTTCATTCCATAAAGTTTAATAGAAAGCAATAACACAAAACCAAAGTATAAAGTGTAAAACGTAAAATAAGCAAAACACAAAACACCAAAACAGAAAATCAAAATCAATCACTTAAGTATATCTGAGGTTTCAAAATTCATCAAGTCATCTTGCTCATGATCGAAATCTCCTTCATTATCATGCTGGATCATATGGGTTTCTGGATTCTTCCCTTTAAGGCTCTCTTGATAGAGTTCAACCAGATGCTTGGGAGTCCTACATGTCTTAGCCCAATGATTACTCATTCCACATCGATGGCAAACTGATTTTGGGTTTGATTCTCGTGGTTGAGAAGTAATACCACGGTTATTACGATCATAGTCAGTTCGGTATCCGCGTCCTCGTCCTCGCCCGCAGTTAGAATGATCGTTATGGAATCCGTGGCCTCGGCCCTGACCTCGGCCGTATGGATTAAAATGGCCACGGCCACGTCCTTGCCATCTACCCCCACGTCTACGACCACGATGTCTATAATCACTTTGGACGTGGTTAATTTCTTTCTTTTCATCTGTGGCCACATTCGCTTCAGGAAGTGGGGCTGATCCAGGAGGTCTCATCTCACTGTTTCTCATTAGCAGTGTATTATTCTCCTCGGCTAGTAATAGACATGCTATAAGCTTTGAGTATGTCTCAAAACCTCTTTCACGGTATTGCTGTTGAAGCAACACGTTATTAGTGTGAAAGGTGGAGAAGGTCTTTTCCAACATGTCTTTCTCAGTTACCTTCTCACCACATAGTCTCAATTGAGAAACTATTCTGAACATAGCCGAGTTATATTCTTCCACGGACTTGAAGTCCTGGAACCTGAGATTCCTCCAATCATAATTGGCCTTTGGTAACAACACCGTTCTATGGTGGTCATATCTTATCTTTAATTCTTTCCAAAGGTCCAAAGGGTTCTCAATGGTTAGGTATTGATCCTTGAGACCCTCAACAAGATGATGACGAATGATCGATATCGTTCTGTATCGATTCCTTTTATTCTCATTATTATCCTCAATGATACATTCGCCAAGTCCTTTAGACTTTAGATTTATCTTAGTATCCAACGCCCACTGTAAGTAATTGTCTCCAGAGAGATTGAGGGCAGCATAATCCAAATTGTTGATTTTCGACATCTGAAAACATTCATCCTATTCTCTAAGAACTATAAGATTTTAAAGTTTATGCATATGATGCAAAATAGGTCATGGGTGCTTATATAAACGGGTACGGATGCATGATGCTTATGAAACCAGATTTTTATGTTTAACAACCTAACATAATGTTTTTATATGCTCATGATGCAAGCCTAGTATTCAAATTCTAAACCGTATGATGATATGACCGGATTTTAATCAAGCATGTTATGTCTATATGATGCAATCAGTTTCAGTTTCATGTTTATCAATCAACGAATCAATCCAAACAAGCAAACAAACAAACGAGTTCAAATAAATATGCAACCAAATTTGGACAGAGTGTTTACTGTCGATCGACGGGTGATTTGTGTCGATCGACACAGTTTAATTCAAACAACAAATTCAGGCAGAAGTTTACGTGTCGATCGACATAAAACTAGTGTCGATCGACACGGGTACAGATCATGCAATCGGTTTGGATTTTAATTGAATTAGGTTAGGGTTTCAAGTTAGGGTTTCAAGTGATTACGAATCATGAATCAATAAACACAATCAAGCAAGCAATAACAATAACAAGCATGATTTAGATTAGGGTTTCTAAGATTATCATGAATCTAGGTTCTTTAGATTAGGGTTTCTTATTGTTTACCTTAACCTCCGTGAGTCTTCTAGTTCGCCGTAACCGTTGATAGGCTGTATGAACTTTCTTCTAGTTCGCCGTAACCTTAAAGGCTGTATGAACTATGATTTGAACAGTAACGCCGGATGAACAGTAATCGTCGATGAACAGTAATCGTCGATGAACAGTAATCGTCGATGAACAGTGCGCGATGAATAGTGCGCGATGAACAGTACGATGAATAGTAACGATGAACAGTAATCGCGTTTTTTGTGTTTTTAGGGTTTAGGGAGAAACTCGTGCTGATAACGTGTTGTGAATCAAGAGAACGAATGGGGAAGATTGTGTTTATTCATTAATCATAAGATCCTTTATATAGGATTATTACAAGAGAGAAAAGGAAAATTCCTTTTCCTAATGGGAAAAGGAAAGTACATAAAAGGAAAATCCTAATTCAACTAGGATTCATTAAACCGGCCTAAAGACTAAGTGTTAATGGGCCGTAAACGGACCAGAACTAGTTATGACAATCCACTATGATTTATAACATTTGTAACTTTAAGCTGAATTTTTAAATAACAAAATCTTTATAAACGTTAATCACCAAACCCACGCGTAGCGTGGGTAATCCTCTAGTTGAAGTAAAAGCAATAGATAAAACGTAGGTATCAGATTTAAGTTTCCCGAAACGTGTTACACTTCTTTTATCAAAAAGAAAGTTCCCCGAAACGTTCTGATTCATTAGTAACAAGATGATACAAAAAAATCCTAAAATTATTACTGATATTAAATGAAAACACCTTAACATTGATTCGTGTAGATCCTTTGGTACTTCAAAACCATATATGTAAAATATTAACCATTCTTGTTTTGATGTATATCTTCATGAAAATGCTTCAATCATGTAATGATACTTCAACACAAATATGTAAAATAAATTCCATGCTTGAATTGATATTTATTTAAATAATTTTAATATGATTACCCGCGTATCAACACGGGTCCTAATCTAGTGTAAAATAAAATTCATGCTTGAATTGATAAATCTTCATGAAAAAAGCTTCAATGATCTTTTTGACATGGAACACACTTGAAAACATTTTAATCCGTATCCAAACATACTAATGATCACTCCCATCCAGGGCTGTGGCTATGAATAAATCATAGAGACATTGGCATGTGGCCTTTATTTTTGAAAAATATGAAAGGCCCATAATTTTATTAAATTTACCATTAATTAGGAGTGTTCATCAAAATATTTAATTAAGATTATTAAAAATAATAATTAATTAGAAGTTAAAAACCAACCTCCTTTTGATCTCTTTCTATCTTTCTTATTCAGAGATAATCGATTTGTGTCTTTTCCTATTATAAACAAGATCACAACTAATTAGTAAGTAATCATTTTTATTAGAATTATGTTCATCAAACATTTAGTTTTGATTTTTTTTATATGATTAATGTTCATCAAAGATTTATAGAATTATGTTTATCAAAGATTTAGTTTTGACTTAGTAGTATTTTTTTTATAGAATTATGTTCATCAAAGATTTAGTTTTGACTGATTTATAGAATATGTTCATCAAACATTTAGTTTTGATTTAGTAGTAATTTTTTTTTTCTACTTTCAATTTTTCTTGAACAAGATGGTTACTTTTTATTATATAAATTATGGTATTTTTTTTTTTGTAATTAGTCTTGCCTCGGGCCTTCGTATATCTGGCAACGGCTTTGCTCCCATCTTCATCTCCCATAGTTATCTTATTGTTGAAAAGTAACATCAAGCGTTATACCTTCTTTTGGCTCATCATAATTCATAACCACAAAGAAATCCTTTTTTTTTTTAATAAGCAATAAAGCAAACTCTCTTTTATTTGCGGAAACACCTTTTTTTTAAGACAAGTGTAGAAAGTTGTACACATTGAAGTAAAAGCAATAGATTTTTCAAATTCACTAGTCACAATCTTATAGAAACGAGGTTTAGACCGGAATCATAACAAAGGGGAATAAGTTATAACATCTCAAGAGTAATAGAACAATTAGTCAAACATCTTTAAGACATATAAGAGCCTTTAAAAAGATAAAGAAGGTTTAGAAAGCTTAAATTAAGCCAAGTGTTTGGCAATGGTAGACTGAAGTTCATCTTTCCTGGCCCCAACAACTTTGTCCACAATCTTTCCTTCCTTCATGAACATGAAAGTTGGCATCGATTCAATCGCCCAATCGCTTGCGACCGACTGTTCCATCAAAACAAAAAGAGGATTTTTGAAGATCATTGATATAAGAAATTGAGCAAAACTCTATCATGAAAAAAGGGGAGAGAATTTGGTTGATTATTTTTACCTTCAATTCGTCAATATCAACCTTGAGGAAAATCACATTGGGAAGTTTCTTAGCCAAATCAGCGAAAAACGGAGAGATGAAACGACATGGTCCACACCATGAAGCCGTGAAATCAACCACTACCTGCGACAACCACAAAGCATGAGTCATTTCAATCAAAAGACGTTTACAATTAGAGACATATTCATAAGAATTGTTATAAAAGAAATGAAAACATTACATCCACCTAACATCATGACTCGGAGCAATCTATGTCATTATGATCTTAAAACTAACCCGAGAATCTAAATGCATTGCATCGATGTGAGAGATCGAAACTCTGAGATACAAATCAAGGATAGAAACAAACCCATATCTCAAAAAATAAAATTATATATTTGGAAGAAGAAGAAGGAGATTACAAGAGCTTTGGAGTCATTGGCCTTTTGGAGTTGCTCGTTCCATGACTCCACGGTGTGGCACGCGATCACTTGTCCTTCTTCCGCAGCCATCTTCTCTCTTTGATCTTCTTCTGCGTTCCTATTTAAGCATGCTCTCCTTTAATTACAATTTTACCCTTCTCTACGCGTGATTTTGTTTCCTATAATTACACCCACCAAATATGCTACTTTCCTTTTCTTCCCCCAAATCATATATATTCCCACTTTACTCATAAATGTTTTTGATTCTTACAAACAACACCTTCAAATTTAACACTCCCAAAAAAAAAGTATTGTGACCTTGCCAAAATCCACCGTAAACATTAGTGCGCATAGCCAACTGATGGCTTTTTTTTTTATATTACAAGTTACAACAGTCTTGGTCCGTCTTATTCGAAATCAACCATCTCCACATTGAAACCCCATTTCTTCAACATCATAATTCTCTATAACCTTCATAACCAGATCCTTGGATCAAATCTAAAGCTGGATCAAGTTCTTGAAACAACACGTTCCCATGATGAACCAACCGGTAAGTAAAACCGCTAGTATCGAGCACGAAACTATGAAATTCCAACCACCGAGCAATATTCCTAATGCGTAGATTATGGCTGTAGGCAACAAGGACTTCACCATCGCCGTTTTGCTCACCCACCGTCCCTTGAAGAACACAAGTGCCGCGAGATTCACCACGTTCCACCCACCTGACCTTACCGCTAGACGGTTTAGATTGTTGGCTACAAAGGAATGACAGTTGCATGTGAATATGTTATATGAATGGTGTTGGTACTCTTGTATGCCTTTTCTGAGTGCATCATCCCATGTTGGCTCTTTCTCATGTGTGCCTTCTCTGCTCTCATCATTGAACATACGAGAACCGGAAGAAATAGACGACTCCTGATTGTATCAAAGACATTGTGAACATATTCAGTCTGCAAGGACAAATATGAAAGGCAGCAAATTGCAAATGTACCTTTTCCTTGTTAATTTGGATATAGCGAGCCACAGCTCCAAATGCAAAATTGTCAACACAGACGAAATTAGGTCCTGCAAAGTCAAGGATGACACCATCCTCTCTGCAAATACCCACGTGGCCGATGAATGGAACCAGCCATGAAATGAAGGGAAGAGGTGTCCATACAATGCAGTACGGGAACCGATCTCTTCTAGGATCGATTTTCATGGGATCTGCAAAGCCGATCATCATACGATGTTCAGAGTCTGTTACCGTCTCTCCCATTACCAGCTCCAAGTGGGTTCGTTATTCGATTCACTCTTCTCTAAGCAACAATTCCGATGAGTAGTAAGACTCAAGATAGCATAAGGTTTTCAAATGTACAAATTCTCAATACTCAAAATAGAACATAGATGCATCATCTTGGCCAAGCTACAGAAGTGAACTCGATAGAACCTAAAGGATTTTCTATCGGCAAATTGCTAAAAGTATATCAATTAGTCAACGTCGAAGCATCTTATAGACCTAGATTCTGAAACGATTCCATAAAAAAGTAGACCAAAGCGTACCAGTTTAAGAGACAACGACGATTATAATTAACGGATTTTATCATCAACTGCACAATATTTCTTCTTCGTTGAGACGAGCAGTGATTCGTCAGGATCTTTTCCTGGGAAAATTTCGCTCCTCTCGTCAAGCCCCAAATTAGATACGAATCATGAAATGGTCATGTGTTTGGCTCCTTGGTTTAAACTAATCCTCCCCGAAAAGTAGACGACATGTTGTTCGGTTCAATATAACGAAAACGGCACGCTGTTTAGTAACGAAACGTCCAATATTGTTAATACGACGCCGTATTACTGACCGGAGATTCTGGGTCGCCTGCTTCGCGACTAATCATATCCTGTCTTTTTCGATTGCAGCCTACTGATGCAAAGATGAGGAAACGAGATTTGGCGATATTGATGCTCTCTGGATTCGCTATATTCTTCACTCTTCAGGTGATTGATTTGATCGATGGCATGTTAGCTCAGAAATTGAGATTGATTAGATTTGGGGTTTTGCAGCACGAGGGTGATTTTGCTTTCAAAGAAGCATGGTTTCATTTGTACGATGAATATCCTGTCAAATACGAAGCTGATCGTCTCCCACCGCCTCTTGTAGCTGATCTTAATGGTGATGGCAAGAAAGAGATCCTCGTTGCTACAAATGATGCCAAAATTCAGGTACCTTTTATCTCTTACTTCGTTAGGTAAACATTTCTCATTTCGTTACCAAATACCAATTTAACAAAGTCTTGAGTATTTTGTTACAACAAACGGTTTGCGGATGTGTTTCTCTTTAGGTCCTGGAGCCTCATTACAGGCGTGTGGATGAAAGTTTCAGTGAAGCGCGTCTTCTTGCAGAGGTCACCCTTTTGCCTGACAAGATCCGTGTTGCCTCAGGGAGACGTGCCGTGGCCATGGCCACAGGTGTTATTGATAGGTATTATAAAGATGGATCGCCACAGAAGCAGGTCTTGGTCGTTGTTACCTCTGGTTGGTCTGTGCTATGCTTTGATCACAACCTCAAAAAGCTCTGGGAAACGAATCTGCAGGTTTTTATCCTCTTCGTCTAATGTTCCAGATAAAACTGTTGTACACCTTTCCTTTTACTTGCTCATGTTGGTGGAATGACAGGAGGATTTTCCACACAATGCACACCATAGAGAGATAGCAATTTCTATTAGCAATTACACATTGAAGCACGGTGATACCGGTTTGGTTATCGTTGGTGGACGGATGGAGATGCTGCCATATGTATGTAGGAGATAAGATACATCTGTAGAATTTTCTATTTAGCCTGCTTGTATCAATAAGAGATTCATCTTGTGTTTGTAGAATCACATGGACCCATTTGAGGAACTTGACATGACAGCACAAAATGCTGAACAACACAGACGAAGTGCTACTGAGAATCAGGTACAATTACGTCATAGGATTCCTTGGACTGCTTCCTTACACATTTTTATTGAACTGAACAGTTACGAAGAAAAAACTATATATTTCACTGTCCATGAGAGCTGTGTTTGGACTGTTAAACATGAACTTTAAGCTTCCTTTCAGGCCTCTGAAGATTCTGGAGCTAAAAACTTGCGTCATTTTTCTGTTTATGCATTCGCTGGACGGACTGGCGTTCTTCGATGGAGTAAAAAGACTGATGTGAGTTATATACCCTTTTGTGCTCACTTCTTTACCCTTTTAATGCTTAACCATATTCGTACCTGCAACAAATTTGGTGGTCAGATTGATAGAATATATTCTTTCTTCTCATCTAGGATGTTGAAGCTCACAAATCAGATGCATCACAAGTAATTCCACAACACAATTACAAGCTTGATGTGCATGCTATAAATAGCCGTCACCCAGGAGAGGTAAAGTTAACTATTCTTCATTGATTATTGAGCCAATTAGATAACTTTAGTTGACTTTTAAGACATTTCTATTGCGCTAACATAATTCAAAGCTCTAAAAACTGAGATCTTCTGGGCTGAAGTTTGAATGCAGGGACTTTAGAGAATCAATTCTTGGTGTTATGCCCCATCACTGGGTAAGTCCCACTCTTATGCTTCCTTAGTCTAACATGCGTAGAAAGCTGTTTCAAAGTACGTTGTTGTCATTTGATCAGGACCGGCGTGAAGATACATTGTTAAAGCCTGCTCATTTCAGGCGACACAAGAGGAAAACATTGAAGAAGCAAGCTGGCAAGTCCACAACTTATCCATTTCACAAACCCGAGGAACACACACCCGCTGGAAAAGACTTGTCGAGAAAGATTCCAAAGATGATTGGGAAGGCTGCCGGTTATGCCGGCTCCGCCAAACCCAAGAAGGTAAAGCTCTTATAAAACTTACACTACCGACTTGAAAAATACCCATTGGTTAATGATAGTAAAGCAACATGTTGATGCAGGGCATGCAATACATTCCGACTATAACTAATTACACTAAGCTATGGTGGGTTCCTAATGTTGTTGTGGCTCATCAAAAGGAAGGAATTGAAGCTATTCACTTGCCTACTGGTCGAACTCTTTGCAAGGTAGGTTTTAGTAGCTATTCTTCAGGTCATGAACAAGCTTACGATTTCACATACCCATTTTTTACTCTCTTAGCTTCCTTAAATTCTTCCTATCTCCAGCTTCATCTGCTTGAAGGTGGGCTTCACGCGGACATAAACGGAGACGGTGTACTTGATCATGTCCAGGTACACACATACTACTACGTTTGGTTCTTTGGCTTTCTTTGGGTATTCAATTCTTATGACCATACATTCTCTGTGTCCACCCTAGACTGTCGGAGGCAATGGTGGAGAGAGAACTGTAGTAAGCGGGTCAATGGAAGTGTTGAAGCCTTGCTGGGCAGTGGCAACCTCAGGCGTTCCGGTTCGCGAACAGCTTTTCAACGTCTCGATCTGCCATCACTCCCCTTTCAACATCATGCACTACGGAGAGTATTCACGAAACTTTGCTCAGGCAAGAGACACCTCTACTCTGGAGATCGCAACTCCCATTCTCATTCCCAGAGACGACGGACATAAACACCGCAGAGGAAGTCATGGAGATGTAATCTTCTTGACAAACCGCGGAGAGGTACTTTTTCCCTTTCCATAACTGACTGTCCAATCTCATAACATCTTGAAACTTTGAATTTCTACAATAGCTCATTGCTGTTCTGTATCAGGTTACATCATACACACCTGATGTCCATGGACACAACGCAGTCTGGCAATGGCAGCTTCAGACAGAAGCCACATGGTCTAATCTCCCGTCTCCATCGGGTTTAACTGAATCAGGGACAGTGGTCCCAACTCTTAAACCTTTCTCATTGCGCATTCATGATAACCAGCCTATGATCCTTGCCGGAGGAGATCAAGTAGCAGTCATCATCTCTCCTGGAGGAAGCGTATTGGCTTCCATCGAGCTGCCATCTCAGCCGACTCATGCACTTATCACTGATGACTTCTCGAACGACGGTCTAACGGATGTGATTGTGATGACATCAAATGGGATTTACGGGTTCGTTCAGACCAGACAGCCAGGGGCTCTATTCTTCAGTGCATTGGTTGGATGTATCCTAGTCGTAATGGCAGTTATTTTCGTTACTCAGCACTTAAACTCCATCAAAGGTAAGCCTCGTCCTTCCTCTAGCTTTTGATAGAAACCTCGTAGAGTTTTCCTCCTCTCTGCGGAAGTTGAACCGGTCCCATTAGCGGTGCTTCAACCCGGACCAGTTTTGGTAAACCGGACAGGTTGCTGTTGTACCGGTTTCAGTTATATAATTTTATACTTTGTATCTTTAAAGTAAAGGCGAATGTAGGACTTTATGTTTCTTTCCTTTTTGATGTTTTAATGGAATTGTTGTGGCATCTAATTAAAAGAAATATTGAAAAGAAAAATAAGAATATGTTTTGTACGTAGCCATATATTGTAGTTATCTTTTCCTCGATATGAACCTACATTCTTTTCATGGGACTCATCGTACATTTCGTTGCAACAATAAAAAAGATTATGTATAGCTTAAGTAAAAAAATAGGTTTAGCTTGCCAGTAATAATTGATGTAGCGATGTGGTTAAAAGTTATAGATTTTAGGACCACGCTAGTGGTAATAATATATATTCCTCAATTCTCAAATGGGAATGTGGGAGGCATGAGTGGTGTAATGATTTACATAATATAATGTACAAAAAAGCCATCGTTATACAACAAAATAATAACAGAGATTTGAAGAAAAGGCGTGCATTTACCATTTGCCTGAAAACTATTTTTGGCTCGATGCTATTTACTAAATAATTAATTTGAAAAAGAAGAAATTATGCAAGAACCTCACCAAAGTAAATTGATCGACCCAAATTGGACAACAATTGGTATTTACATTTTCTTGGTATTGGATTAGTAACACAATGTATTTATATACATAGACTTAATGAGGAATGTAGAAGGTGACGGATAAAGCATATTTCTAATAAAAGCATGCAATGAGGTTCACGAGATCACTTGATATGGGCACTACTCTAATATCTCTCTTTTTTGGCCCTTTTTCTCCCTTCGTTTATTTATAAACTTTAATATGTTTTCCCAAATTTAACTCTTGTCGAGAAAAAAAAACCTCAATTGTCCTATAGATGGAGGAGATTTCATGAAATTACCCAACGCACTCCCAAAACTTAAACATATTAACCAGCTTCTGTATACATAATTTGTATTGTAAAACAAAATCTTAAACCTTCAATTTAATTTGGTCGTATTTAATTGGTAAGTCTTATAACCCATTTATTCCCATAGAATACGTACTATACAAGTCTAACTGAAGACGAAAATAATCGTATAGAGTTGTGGACAGGAAAACAGTTAATTAAATACATGTGTTGGATTTATATATACCCTAATAAATGATATAGCTAGGGTTTTGCAATTTCCTTAGAATGTAGAATAATAGAATAATGAAGAAAATTAGTGGTCCTTTACTTGTGCAGCCTCTATATGTGTTTTTTTTCTTCAACTTTGATCCACGCCCTTGGTTTCTAGTGTGGGGACTTGCTATCAGCCACGATCGGACCCGATCCGATCCACTTTTTGGCCATCTTTTTCTACATTCCATGGTCCAGCCTCTTCAGGTCGATCTTACCGGTTGGTTTAACTTTGTTGACCAATTTGATTTTATTTGGCTTGGCTCCTTTTTTCCAATGTAGACGAGTAAGCATCGCTATTAAGCGTGTACTTACAACATGTACCCATCCTCGAGATACCTAAACAACAAGATGCAAACAAACAGCCGTAATTAATGCTCTATAAAAATATAGTCAAAGAAGCAAACTTGTGTTTAATTTCCAATCATGACTATAATAGGGTATGATGTATTCGTCATGCTACTTTGATCGGTATGAAAGAAATGTGTATATTGATCAAGACATGTATCCTAATCAATTTTATTATTGTTGTAATAACCTCGTCCATATTCAAATTGGGTAGAATGTTTGTACGAACTGTTTGAAGAGAAAAAAAAAATGTGTACATTCATATATGTTTGAGATGTCATCGATCAGACGATCACGAAACGAGAGAATAATGTTATGATTTTGAATATTCTAACCAATCATAATTTTCAGAATCGTGAGACTATCAAATACGGAAAGAGTTATGTCAATTCACAAAATTTCAGTCAAATCATCATTTTCTCATTAGGTCCGGTCTAAAGCATAAGCAAAATGTTTTTTAGTAGTGTTACCAATCAAATTTACGATGACTTTAATTGATAGGTTGGGTCTAGACCCAATCAAATGTTTTCTCATTTGGTCGGGACTTTATTCCACAAGGCCTGATTAACCAGTGACAAACTAATAAGCTTTTTTTTTATATATTAAGCTGCGTCTAATGAAACGTAAAATCAAATGACACAACACTTAATACGTGTATGCATGTGCATGGCATGGTAAGATTAGACGCCATAACTTTAAACCTTCGGGACCCACAAAAATTTTATTGGTTGTAAATGAAGAAAATATATACAGTATATTATACATTGAGTCATAGAGATAAATGTATATAAACAAATGTATGTATACGAAGTGAAAGTGAAGTGGGGGCCAATTGGAAACACAATCCATGTGAAGAAGTTTCAGCTTCTGATTAGATATGGAATTGAAAGGAAAGCGAGAGGAGAGAAGAAGACAATGAAACAGAACATAACAGAAACTAAACCAAGTTTGCAACTTTACATTCTTCTTCTTCTCTCTCTATCTACAATAACTACTCTTGCACCAAAGAGAATGTAAGAAGCAAAAAGCTCATTTTTATATATTGGCTTTTGCATTGGAAACAAAATATAGGGCAAAATTCATGTGATGACACTTTGTAAATATGTACACGAGAATATAACACTTTCATACTTTCATGAAACTGATGTCATTATAACACTTTTTGAACAATTGGTGACGATTTTTCCCCTCATTTCCACGCCCGTGGATGGGTCAGCTCCGGGGCAGCTACGTACACATATACACATAATCATACACATATAACATGTTTCCATACGTATACACTTACATTGAAAATTTAAGTACACACATAAACATACACATATACATACACTTATAACATATTTCCATACACGTACATTGAAAACATAAGTACACACATAAACATACATAAAACATATGTACACACTTACGTAGATATAAAACATATCTACTTATATACATATATATGTATACGTAAAACATATGTATACACACAGGGCCGGCCCTGTATACACACATATACACGTACACATATGAAACATATGTACACACAAGAACGGTCGTGTACATGCAAGAACGGATGCGGCTGCTTGTCACAGAGACGCGTGCAGGGCAAAATTGTTAATTTGCCCACGAAAAGTGTCAAACCTAGAAAAAAATCCATTAGTGTTAAAAAAGTACAAGGGTTTTGCAAAAAGTGTTAAAAGACCCAATTATTTCCAAAATATATATATGAAAAAATAACTCACCTAATCTTTTTCATCTTTTATTTTCTTCTGTTAGTTTATTTAGTTCAATATACTTATAAAAAATGAATTTTAAAAAGGAATAAAAAATGGATATGAGGAGGCAATAAATGAGATGACAGTGAAAGCATGGCTCATTGTAGAAACACTGTTCTCTCTGTCTCTGTAAGAAAGATCTGTTAAGTAGCAGTGATGAGAAGCCACCAAACACTATACTCCAAAATCTCTCACTACACTTAAATAAAATGCTTCACACAAAATATTATACATTCTTAATTTATTATCTACACAAAGCGAATGTATACCATTTTATAGTGAGTGAAAAGATTTATACCCATAGGTCGGTACTTAGGTTCTTCTGTATAATGTATCCTCCAAACTAAACCCCTAAATTAGATGCACCAAGCGATCAATAAGCAAATGGTCAAAAGTCTCTTTGAATGGTTTCTACGTCGTATACAAATATGTGATCGATCGTATAATATATCTATGTACATACGTATTTTTGTGAGAGGAAATTAAGAAATAAAAGAAGAAAGAAAATAAATAAACAAAGAGAAAGAGGAAGACAAGTTTACACATAACACAGGGCTCGAGAAGAGACAAGACTCTGCGGTTTCTACCCTTTTTTTGGGGACTCACTCTTCTTATCATTCACTTCCTCTCTTTTTCTCCTCCACGTCAACTCTGATTCCCATCCTTCCCTATTTATTAAAAAAGTAATCATTTTAATTCATGTATTAATTTGTTATATATTGCTACTATGTGTAGATACATGTTATCAAGTATAATTCTAATATTTCACCAAAGTTTTTTTATAATTCTAATATAATCGTAATTCTATTTGTTGACAAAGAAAATAGTCATTTTATTTCATTCTTTTCAAATTATTGTAAGCTTGTTCTAAATTTATATCAATATCGTATTATAACTAACTCTTTAAATTTCCCTCTAGTGATTAAATAGGCCTTTAATAAAAATTCCATTGGATTTATAAAATATAATCTATTCAAAATAAGTTTGACAAAAAGACCGATTCAAAAGAGTCTTGCGGTTAAAAAAAAATATTCTAGGATTGAAGACTATACCTCGAATCTTTACGTTGCAATTTCAGTCAAATACATGATTCTTTGATAGATCATCACATGCATGCATCACAAAGGATTTTTGGTTTCTTTCAGAATCTTGTGGTTATGAAACAACTAGTAAGAAATAATGTTTAATTGAGGTAAGTATTTGCTCGAAGATAGTATTCAAATGCTCCATGCATTTCAAATTTATTTATGAGGACAAACTTTTGTTGGATTTATGTATTGATTAGGAGAAATAGCCTGGAGAACTGAGTGAAACAATTTCTTGAATATCCATATTCGTACCAAAGAAAAATAAAAGGAACTAGTATAATAATGGAAATAGCGATTAAAAATAGGGAAATTAGGTGAAATAATACCCAAAAAAATTATAATTAAAATTTTAACCAAAATATCCTTATGTGGTCAAATCTCAACCATTAGATTTAGGGGTTTTTGTTAGGATTTGAATTATAATTCTTTTTTGGCTATACAACAAATTCACCCTTAAAAATAAGAGAATGTTATGAAGAAAAATGAAAAAAAAAAGAGGACTGAAAACGCGTTGTGAGGCCCGGGAAGTCTTCTCATCTCTTCTTCTTATGCTAAATTGCATCTCACTCACTATTCTACACACTATTACGAATATATACACACGTATATTATTTATTTATACATACTGGATTGTTGGCATGCATGACGCATCACGTATGAGTGTGTTAGTCTGTTTTGATAACATCCTAAGTTTCGTCGTAGTCCAAATCTACTCCAGATTCATGGGCTTCTAAGTTCCATCTATCTCTTCTAACATTTCATACAATTCCGTTAATTATTTGATGTATTGGTTCTGCCTGAAACTATTATTTGGAAATGATATTTAAAATTATTTGAAATTAATAGATTTGTAATGTGCAGGGCCGGCCCTTGGGGAGCTGGATGAAACATTCGCTTTGGCCCCAAAATTTATATTGTCCATTTAGCTAAAAAAATTTTATATATTTAATATATATAATTGTATTGCAATAGAAAATTTCGTTTTCTTACTCCAAAATTATGATATGACTGACCCATTTATTTTATTATGTTTATGACTACGAGAGAGAGAAGGTCATTGTCTCGATTGTTATGTATCCATCACACCCCGTTAAATTGATTGATCTCCTTTATTATCTTTTAGAGTTTTAGTTGAACATTTTGTGATTTTTAGATATCTTTACCATTATATTCAATTTAATTGGTGCTACAAAGCAATAGTATTTATTGTAACGATAAAAGACGTGATAAGAATTAACAATCATGATACCACCAAAGCTGGTGGGAAAAAAAAAGCCAAATTCTAAGGGGATTGATTTGGACACGTCAATATAGGGTGATTTCATTGGCGATTAGGTTTTTCTCAATTTCAGTCGCAAGTAAAGATTTATGGCGGTGCTGTAGCCATCAAATCTTCCGATTTTATCGAGAATGCTCGACAGAGGTGCTAGCGAACGGCAAATCAACTATCATCAAAAGTGTAAGGGTCTTCAAATTACCTATTTAAATAGGTTTCGCTGATGATTTGATAGTATTTGTGGATGGAAAGAAATCATCAATCGAAGGCGCCACACATATACTTGATAAATCTGTCAAAAATGTGGACTTAAGGATAAGTCTAGAAAAATTAACATTATACTTGGCAAGGGTATCAGAGGAGAAAAAAGATGAGATCATGGCTCGCTTTCTATTTAGTTTGGGGTTGCTCACGGTAAGATACTTCGGTTTACTGTTAGCGACGAAACAATTAACGAAGGGGTATTTGAAGGTGTTAATGGAAAAAATCATAACTAGATTTCGATCTTGGACTGTCCGTTATCTCTCTTATGCATGTCGATTTCAACTCTTGAATTCGGTAATTGCAAGCATGGTCAATTTTTGGCTCTCCGTTTATCGTGTACCAAAAAGTTGTTTAGACGAAATAGAGAAATTATGTACGGCGTTCTTATGGGTGGGTCCGAATTTAAATCCGAAGAAGGTAAAAGTGGCATAAAGATGTTTATAAATCTAAAGAGGAAGGGGGTGTTTGATTCAAATCGTTTATTGATGTTAACAAAGTGAGTTGCCTTAAGCTTGTTTGGAGAATTCTTTCTAATCAGCCATCTTTGTGGGTTCGATGGATCAAAAACTCTCTTTTACAACAAGGATCCTTTTGGTTAGCTAATGAGGAATCTTCATTGGGTTCATGGACGTGGAAGAAGACTCTCAAATAAAGGAATCTAGCTAAAGATTTTTAAAGCATCTCCAATGGTATTCTATTTCTGCCTTTAAACACTATTTTTAGAGTAAAATCATCTTCAATGATACTCTATAACTCACTCTAAAAATAGAGAAATGAATTGTATTTCTCTATATTTGGAGTAACACTATTCATTCCTCTATTTTTAGAGTAAAACTTTTTTTTTTTACAAAGTGATCCCTTCATTTTCATATACTTATATTTTATACCTAAACAAATATCATATATTTTTAATTTTATATTTGAATAAAATCATATTAACAAAAACTAGCTTTCTAATTAACAAAATTTGTAACTAAAAATAGAAAACTCATTTCTAAATGCGTTAATTTAAACATATGAGGGAGAAATACACTAATGTTAATATTTAAACAAAAATGTATAATTTTTCCCCGCTATATATGTGGTATGATACAAATATATTTTTATCTTAAACATTTAATTTCAATAAAACATCATATTTTTGTTAAATTATTAATACAAATAATATAAATGGGTAAAATTTGTCAATATCAAAAGTAAAGGGTTTATTAGAATCTAATAATAAAACAAAAAATATAATATACATATAATATTTTATGTTTAGAGGAAGAAATAGAGGCAGCCATTCGAGTAAATCTCTACTCTATTTTTAGAGAACTCCAATTTTACAGTAAAAAATATAGTCAACCATTGGAGATGGTCTTATCAGGTTAAAATTGGTAACGGGGCCACAACTTCGTTCTGGTTTGATAATTGATGCGAATTGGACTTGATTCATAGCATCATTGGGGTTAGAGGATATATTAACCTTGGATTATCTATTGATGCCACCGTAGAGACCTCAGTGAACATGCTATGGCACCAACGACACATTGGGTATTTTTAAATCAAATTGAGGAAGAAGTGTGTAAGCTCCAACGTATTCGAACAGATGAGAAAGACATGGCTCTTTAGAGAGACTTTAAAGGAAAGTTCAAGTCTCTTCTAAAGAAACTCGGATTTAGTTTCGTAAGGTTCTCCTCCATCACATGGTCAAAGGGTATTTGGTTTAATTATGCAACACACAAATTCTCTTTTCTTCTTTGGATAGCAGCTCATAACGGTCTCTCCACAGTTGATCGTATGGTTACATGGAATATTAATTCTTTGACGGGATGAAGATTGAAATCACTTGTTCTTTGATTGTGCATACACGTCTGAAATTTGAAATTTTTTTGCCAAAGACTTGCTTGGAATCCACTACACAATTAGTTGGATACATATACAACTTACCACGTCTCAAGCCTTGGACAAATTCAATCACTTCATATTGTGATACCTTTTCCAACTTACGATCTACCATGATTGGAGAGAGCGTAATTTCGATGCAACGGAGAAAAACCGAGCGCATCCACTTCTCTTATCCGGAGTATCGACAAGGATATGCGAAACTGCTTAAACGCCATTAGAATTGCGGGAGACCATACTAATGACGAAAGCCGTAGCTGGAGTATCTAGTGTCGAAGACGTCTATTAGGTAGAATCTTATTGTAAAATTATCTAATTCCTAATAAAGGATAAGTATTTGAGGACGTATAGTACGCCTAACATACCGATGTTACTTAACCTCGTTAAATTTATTGTGTTCTACTATTCTCATTTGTACAAGTCTCGTTATTTGTTTTAGTCAACTGTTAGGCCATAATCAGTAATCACCACCAATCGAAGTATCGAACAATAAATCTTTCGATTATTAGCTTAAAATTATTGAGAAAAATAAATGAAATTGGAATTGAATCAAGACGCGTACGGAGATGTAGGGCGGCGAGGCGGTGCTTTTAGCCTGACTCAAACTATCCACTATTCCCATTTTTGAATCTACTATTCTGAAATGTCTAATCTACCCTCCTCCCCATTAGTCAACTCTCTCCACACTTTTGGCAAATCCTTTAAACGTCCCCATCTTGTAAATTAAATTTTATTTTACCTCTTAAAAACTTTTATTTACATGACACTCATAAACATATTTGCTAAAAGTTTTTTTTATCATCGCAACATTACTTGTCGTGCCGTAATTCTCAAGGAATTCAAGGATATGTATATAATGACTAAATTAACTAAGATCCATGATGCTCACGGCACGGGCGTAGAGGTGTGTTTGTCTGTATATAATTCTATAAACATTAATACTTATACAAAGACAATGCACAACATAGGGCACCTCAATAGAATCGTACGTTTGTCTCTACAAGTGAGAGTCTGTTTTACGTGCATTTTTATTTGTATAATATAGCCTCTATATAAATATACATATATATATATATACATACATACATAAATGTGTGTATATCTTAATAGTTTTGTACCCTCGGAAACATGGACAAAAGCATCTGCTTTCCAGCTACAAACTTTAGACACATATTTAAAGTTTTAAACCATATGCAGGTGCAATCTGCACTCAAATTAATATTTTAAAAAAATATATTATGGGCTTAAGATAATTAGAAATTGTAGTAATAATTAATCAATGCTGATAATTGGCAATCCTTAGCATATTTTAAATTAAGTAGTCACATGATCTAATCCACATGTTTATCTGTTTGTTGAGATTTTGGAAAACCTTAATTTAACTCGTTTGTTTAGACCCAATTCAACAGTAATAACTTAACATTTTGAAGGCATATGAGAAAGCTGACATATATAACAAAAATAAAATAACAGACCTATGGAATTTGACAAGGTTTTGGCGTCAGTTGTAGATCATGATTAAGAGGTTTGACAAGGTTTTGGCGTCAGTTGTAGATCATGATTAAGAGGTCTAATGTAATAGGGTCCCAAAATATAGAACAATCTTAGGATAATCAAAAATAGATTTTTGACACCGTTAACGAATTACTAGTATTAGTCTTATTTATTCCTTTTAAAGGATATTTTAGTTTATTTACATTCTTAAAAAAAAAAAATTGCACCACAATTAGGGGTGGGCGTTTCGGTTTAATTTCGGGTTCGGGTTGGGTTGGGTTGGGTTCGGTTTATTTGGTTTTAGTAAAACTCTAACCAAAACCAACCAAACTTAATTCGGTTCGGTTTAGTTTGGTTTGGGTTAAGTTTGGTTCGGTTTTATTTAAACATAAATCAGAAGTATTGTATTGTATCTAAAAAAATCAGCATAAGTCATACATATTGTATGTTAGATTTAATACGTATTGTAAGTTAGCTTTTAATACATAAATTATACTAAAAAATCAACATAAATCATACGTATTGTTTATATATTTCTATTAAACATAATTAACTAATAAGTAAAATAAACATATTGGGTTTTCAGTTCGGTTTGATTTTGAACCAAACCAAACCGAACTATTTGGGTTGAGGGAAAACTCATCCAAACGATTTGTGTGTAGACTTTGGTTCGGGTTGGGTCGGTTTGAGTTCGGTTGGGTTGGGTCGGGTCGATTCGGTTCGGTTAGGTTAAAATGCCCACACCTAACAATGTATAGAGAATGGAGGAAAGGAAACTGCGAGTTTCCCGGAAGAAAGGGACAAAGAGGAAAATCTAATTCATGTCTACGTGGCATATTAATAATCGTCCGATCATAATCTTGAAAGTTAATAACGACGAGAGATTGATGTAGTGACAAGTAAATTTGTTTTTCTTGCAAACACTGAAAAAACAAAACAAAGACAAGAGATGAGAATTAAATTAGAGGAGCAGAGGAGAGAGAGAGAGAAGATAATAGTTAAGTTCATGGCGGCGTTGCAGAGCGCGAGAAAGCTGATGAAATGAAACCTCTCTTCTGATCTCTCTTCTTCTTCCTTTTTCTCTCTGTGTCTTTCTTTAATAAACTCTCTCTCTCTACTTTCTCTCTCTATCTCTTACCGACAAAGGAGCTTTTGCCTTTACCAGAGTCTCAAAAGCTACTCAATACACTACAAACCCAGAGAATGAAATTCTACCTTTAAACCCTAGAATTCCTCTCCCACCCCAATAGTTTCCAAGATCTAGAGAGTAGAGAGTAGAGAGTAGAAGAATAAAAATATAGGATTTTAACTTTTTGTTTCATTTTTTTCTGGAAAAACTATTTGAGAGTAGTGGTGGTATGGGTGGTGGTGAATGTCGGGGTTTTTCTCGCTAGACGGCGGAGGAGAAGGAGGAGGAGGCAGCCAAGAAGAACACCGGAGCAACAACACAAACCCTCCTCCTCCAACTGTATCAGAATCTTGGCTCTGGTTCAGAAACCCAAACCCTAACGCAAACGCAAACGCTCCTTCATCTTCAAACGCTGCTTTAGGCACACTTGAGTTATGGCAAAACCAAAATCAGCAAGAAATCATGTTCCATCAGCAACAAAATCAGCAAAGGTTGGATCTTTACTCCTCAGCCGCAGGTTTAGGCGTCGGACCAAGCAACCGTAGCCAATTCAATATCTCCGGCGAAACATCAACCGGAAGAGCTGCGGCGTTGATGATGATGAGGAGTAGTAGCGGCGGAGGAGGAGGAGGAAGCGGCGGTGTGAGCTGTCAAGACTGTGGGAATCAAGCAAAGAAAGATTGTGCTCACATGAGGTGTCGAACTTGTTGCAAGAGCCGTGGCTTCGAGTGTACTACTCACGTGAGGAGCACGTGGGTTCCTGCCGCTAAACGCCGTGAGAGACAACAGCAATTAGCCACGGTTCAGCCGCCTCAAACGCGCGGTGAAAGCCTTGCCAAACGCCAACGGGAGAATTTACCGGCAAACTCGTCAGCTCTTGTATGCACTCGCATACCAACTCATAACTCCTCAGGTATATATTAAATGATCATTGCAATATAAAATGTTTTATTATAAGGCTCTGTGAAATAATGAAATGCAAGCAGCATTTTTATAATTTTAAGTGAAGATTGGGATCAGCTTTGAAGAGCAAGAAAACCCTATTTTGTTGATTATTTTTCTAAATAAGTTATTTTTATTTTATTGTGTGATTTAGTTGTGAAAGTACTGTGTTGAAGTAAACACTGACTATTATTGGATTGACAGGAACTAGCTGTTTCTCACCGATCTTGAAATCTGTGTTTCTTTCTCTTATTCCCTGCTACTTTCTTTTCCGTAGCCTCATTTTCCTAAGAAATAAAGAATATTAATGTTTTCACCTATATGTATGTATCTTCAAACTTACCTTTTACAAAAAATGTTTTTGTTTGTAAAAAATCAAGGGCTAGAGGTTGGGAATTTTCCGGCGGAGGTGAGTTCACCGGCGGTGTTCAGATGCGTGCGTGTGAGCTCAGTGGAAGACGGAGAAGAAGAGTTTGCTTACCAAACAGCCGTAAACATTGGTGGTCACATTTTCAAAGGCATTCTCTACGACCATGGTTCAGGAAGTAGCAGCGCCGGCTACAACGTTATCGCCGCCGGTGAGAGCTCCTCCGGTGGTGGTCAGCAGCTGAATCTGATAACAGCTGGCTCTGTGACTGTTGCAACCGCCTCTTCCTCTACTCCAAACGTAGGTGGTATGGGCAGTTCCTCCGCAGCAGCCGCAACCTACATTGATCCAGCCGCTCTTTATCCAACTCCTATCAACACTTTCATGGCCGGTACACAATTCTTTCCAAACCCAAGATCATGATGAAATTCTGACATAAAGAAACATTATAACTCTTTTGGATTCTTAGAGTAGAATTAGGGTTTTCTTAAAATGTTAATTGTTGGATCATATTATTATATAAAGTTTGCTAGAAAGTGGGCAAAAATTAGGAGGAAAAGTGTATCTGTTTATGTTTCTCATGGACACTCAAAATTGTTGCATTTTTAGGGTTTTAAATGGAAATTTAATTCTAATAATATTACCATCTTCTGATATAAATGTTATCAGTGTGTGTTGTGGAGTATTTTAAAATGTTATAAGGAGCACAATACAGCTCTTTTTGTCTGAATCTTTGTTTCGTTAATGTGTCTGTTTCTTGTTTGGGTAACACGTAACCTTAGAATCCGGAGATAATGTTTCTCATCTTCATATCATCTTTTGTGTCTTCTCCTAACGAATAGAAAAATTTATTGCATATGGTTATATAAAATTTAATTTCTTCAATAATATAAGGTTTCAGTTGCGGCGACTATATATGGTCTGCCCATCCCATGCATTTAATGATTTTCAAAAGGTGTATTATTTAATTTGTTTGTTGCTAATTGATATATGCCATAATTGACATGTGATTGAATCAGAGAAGATGACAAGATGAGTATATTTATGTTAGAAGAGCGACATGTATAGATGTGACATGAGGGTGCGTTCTACAATGTGCGTTCTACACTCCGCCGTTTCCTCCATTAGCTAGTCCTTTAGTTTTAAACAAAAAAATTCAGTAGAGAAAATGATCCTAATTAGCATTTGTGTGTAAATGTTTTATGGAAAATGTCATTTGCAAATAATGGCATATGAAATTGCCACAGAATACTCTGTTCATCGCGAATTTGGATTGATTTGCTCTTATTAGGCATGGGCATTCGGTTTTTCGTTCGGGTTTCGGGTCGGGTTATTCGGTATTCGGGTTTTCGGTTTGATGAATATGAAACCCATTCGGATTTTTAAAATTATCGGTTCGGTTTCGGTTCGGGTACACTCGGGTTCGGTTCAGTTTTCGTGTTGGAGGTCAAAACCCATAAAAACCCGCAGGATATTTGGGTTCAGTTTATGGTTATCGGGTTACGGGTATTTTCGGGTTTTTAAACCGAAAAACCCGAAATACCCGAACAAACTGTAAATTTTTGGGTTCGGGTTCGGGTAAACCAGCGTTAGCCGCGGCTACCCAAATTTTTTTTTTTTTTTTTTGAAAATGCATGTTTAATTGTTTATGTAAAAAAAAAGTTTTTTGTGTGAATAAAATTTAACATTCATTTTAAACATGCATTTTTATTTTAAAAAACATGATTCGGAAAATCTATTTTTTTTAAACATGCATTTTTTACATAAACACAAAATTCAAAATCAAATAAAGAAACAAAATCAAATCGACCATAAATTATGGAAATCAAAATCAAATTTACAAACAAAATCAAAATGGAGCAAATTAGAAACAAAATCAAGATCGAGTCAAAATCCAATTCCAAATTAACCACAAATTATCTCCAAAACAAACCGAAAGGGAAGCATAGACCCGAACCCGCGGTTACCCGAATTAGCCGAAATCTTTTTTTTTTTGAAAATGCATGTTTATGTAAAAAAATGGTTTTTTGTGTGAATAAAATTTAACATTCGTTTTAAACATGCATTTTTGTTTTAAAAACTTGATTCGGAAAATCTTTTTTTTGTAAAAACATGCATTTTTTACATAAACATGCATTTCATAAAAAATAAAAAAAAAAATAAAAATCGGGTAATTCGGGTACCCGCGGGTAAAGCAGGTTTACCCGAACCCGAAACCGAAACCCGAGGACTATAGAACAGATTCGTGTAATAGGCTAAACCCGAACCCGATCCGAACCCGGTTTTTTCGGTTTGGTTTTGGGTTCGGTTTTCGGGTTCGTATAATATGCCGAGGCCTAGCTCTTACCACGAACCAAAGCAAGCCGGTTGAGGAATGGCAAATTCGTAGATAGATGCACGGAAGACTGGTACTAGCATTGAATGCTTGATAGATCAGTTTACTTTTGTAGTTAATCTATGAGTTATTTACCGTCAGAAATACTTTCTCAAAACTTATGTTGGTAAGAAGTACTTTCAGGGGTGTATGCTTTTGACATGATTATTGTCTCTTATACTCTTTCAACGTACTAATCCCCTCGTTACCTTTTCTCCAACTATTGAATTTCTTTATTAAAATAAATAAAAAACAAAAGTAATTTGACTTCTTCTCTCTCGCTATCGCTTTCTCTCGCTACCGCTTTCTCTCGCTCACCATGAATCCTCCTTTGATCGAATCAATTCTTCTCCTTGGGACTGAATATTTTAATTTTGTTAAATCTCTAGTTTTTAATTCGATAGCAACAAAAGCATCTTTTTGAGAAATATGGCGCCGCCGCGAGATGGAACGGTGCATGAGACGATTTGCGTCCATGGCCAGCCATGGTAGACAACAACGATTTCTTCTTTCTTTTTTTTCTAAGATGAATTGCGAGCTTTCTGATTTGAAACTAAGTTATGGGTTAATTCAATTGTGGTTATAGAGTTTTAATCGATCAATTTAATTTTTCTTTTATCAAAATTTTCTAATTTCTACTGTACGGTTGGTAATCTTCGAAATAACTCATTAGAGGATCCGTCTTTGATAAGTCTTTGTTCTAAAGTTTTGATCTTTCTATAGTGACCACACTCTCTTATATATCTCACGGTGTCTTTGCTTTTGGATTTGATATTGTTTCTTTTGTGTTGAATTGGCAATGTTACAGCCTTACAGGTTGAGGCGAAGAAAGCTGTCCAACGTTATATAGATGGTCACATATGAATGGTCACGCGTAGACGGTCACGTATGAATGGTCATGTATTGATGGTAGTCACCTAGTCATGTATAATGTATTGAAGAATAAAGAATCCTCTTGTTTTTCTCTGTTACACCATATTTCACGTACCTATGATGTTAGTATAAACTTAGTTCTACAATGAAATTCTCACGTTACATTTATGATTCTTTTTCATTAAAACGCACATCTTTGGTTTACATGAATTGATACAGAGACTCTAGATAACTCAAATGATCTGTATACAAGTGAAGCACATGAACTGGATACCCAAAACTTTAAAAAGTTTGAAGAGGTTTGTCATTGCACTTTTGGTTATACCTTGAGATCTCGTACATGGGTATTGGCCATATAGATCATGTACGTTCTTTATCCATTAATTCTTGAATCTAGCACTATTGATTTAACCAAACCCAATCAATTTCACTTAGCTACTGGTGATTCAAGTCAACCTACAATTATGTATCTAAAAACACATAACCTAATTTCAATTTCGACAAAAAAAACACATAACCCAACCCAAGATTAAATATGTCATTATCGTGAAGTAGCTCGAGTGCTTTACATGAAAAGGAAAAAACTTTGATATGGGTATTATGTTTTCCCGTTAAAACTCTTACTTTTAAGAAGAATAAAAGTTTAATTGGTATTTGTTCAACAATGGCCATGTAATCTTAGATACATCGTGGAAAAGTGAAAGAAGTAATGTAGCGCTAATTTCTAAACCTTTCATCAATTCTATCTTTGGTGAAGCTAAGTATAGATGATCACGTATGAATGGTCACATATAGGTGGTCGCATATATAACACTACAAGAAAACAGCGAGAATCCTACGGAAATATCCGTCGGAAGTCTGTCGAAAAACGCATATTCCGACAGATTTCCGACGGATTTGTCTGTCGTTTCTATCTTGTCGGAAATGGTAATTCTGTCGGAAATCTGTCAAAAATTTCCGACAGATTTCCGACGGCTTTATTTCGACGGAATTCCGACATCCTGCCGGAGTCCGGCGACACGTCGGAATTCCGTCGGAAATGTCACTGTCGGAAATCTGTCGGTTTTGTTTCTGACTGATTTCCGACGAGTTCCGATTACATGTAAACCGACGACTTTCCGACAGACTTCCGACGTATTTATTTCCGACAGGTTTCCGACGGTGTTATTTCCGACAGCTTTCTGACGGATCCATTTCCGACAGATTTCCGACGTATTAGTAGAAATTATTAAAAATTATAATAAATTAAATAATAATTAATTTAATATAAATTTAAAATTTAAAATTTGAATTATTTAAATTAAAATAAAATTAAAAGTAGAAATTAAAATAAAATTAAAAGTAATATTGTTTTACAAAAACGTTGAAAATAAAAATCTAAATGGTGGGCCCCCGCGGAAAATCCGGGTTGCGGCCCAAGTACTCCATCATCCGTTGCATCATCTCCCTGTCCTTGTCCTGCTCGGCTCTCTCCTTCTCCCGCTCGGCTTCTAGGGCGGCTTGTGCTTCTCGTATCTGTTGGACCGTCGTCTTCAAACCTTCAATTTCGACGTCCTTTTCCTGCATCTTGGCTCTCAGGTCGGATGTCTCGCTGTTGTAACAAGAAGACCCCGATGATCCTGCATCGTCGGGAAGACCATAAAGCCGCCCTTTGCTCTGCGGAGCAACCTGCGGAACAAATTAAATTGTAAATGAAAAAGACATGAAAACTATTTCAAATTTTACATACCTTTAAGACGAATTCGTTGATGATGTCGTCCGGGGCTTGGGTGAGGGGAGGGGTTCCTTCCACGGATGGCTGAGACAGAATGTACTCCTCTTCCATTCTTTGGACGCTCTCCTGAATCTCCCGAGCTACCTGATCCTGGACGACACCATTCTTGTCGGTGTGTGTTGCTAGCAGAAGTTCCAAGTTGTTGGGATCCCGACCCAACTTCTTAGCCTGCAGTTGTTAGAAATTTATTTGATAATATAAATGTATAAAACAAAAAAAAAATTAAAAATCAAGACGTACATAAAAAACTTACCATATCCCTAGCCTTTGTCTTCTTGCTGGTAGCTCCAAGGTTGTGGGTGCAAGGTCCCTTGCCGTTGCGCTGGCTGTTCCGGTTGCTAGAGTGATATGTAGAGCTCTCCTTGGTAGCCTCTAGTTGCCAATAGGCGATGAACCCGTTCCACAAGTCCGGCTTCTCAACCATCTCCTTTGGCACCTCACCGTGTAGCCACTTATCCTTCCACTCGAACACCTTCTTCGAGTAGTGCAGTGCTGCATAAGAGTCGAATTCCCTCCTAACCAGAGCGGTCATGTGTGGGTCCCACCTAAATTCTTGCTGCAAAAACAAAAATTAAATATAAATAATAATAATTTAAATGAAAGTAAAAATTGTGAAAACAGATGACTTACCGCAAATTGGCGAAACCACATTTCTTGATCCTCCAGTGGCATGGCGGTGTACGTCGCATAAGGACGGCTGAGCATAGAGTTTTCCATCTTGTTGAGGGACTTCGAAATCCCGTTGCGAGAATCACCAAACCTACGGGAAAAAATGTAACATTAGTCGCAATTAAATTAAATTTGTTAAAAAAAAAACAGAAATGGAACAAAAAACTTACCATCTATCTCTACCGAGCTGGTCTGGATGGAGTCTAGTCGACCTCTCTTGTCCAGGAAGACCCATGAAGTCCTCGACGCTAATCTGCGACGGTGCTGTGGTGGCTGCTGGTGTCACTGGCGTCTGTAGAGGTGTAGACGACGGTGTAGGTGTAGACGTCGAAGTCGAATAAACTCTACTCACACGACGACGACGATGTTGGCCGCTGCCAGATGCAGTGGCGAAACCACCATAATCCCTAGATTTATATGATAATATATTTTAAATATATGAAAAATCTATTTTTTGCAAATAATGGTAAAATTATTAAGAAATTCTAAAGTTATAAAGTTTTTAAAAGTTTTAGTAAAACTGTTAAAAAAACCTTATAAAACTATTTAAATACCGTGTAAAACTGTTTATAAGGTTTTTTTGTAAAGTTTTATAATTATAAAAATTATAAAAATTTCGAAATTGGTTAAATATATAATTATAAAAATATAATGGTTTAAAAAAACATTTCTTTAAATTTCCAAAATTATAAAATATAAATTCTAAAATTTAAATTTCCAAAATTGTAAAATTTAAAATTCTGAGGTGGAATTTAAAATTTAAATTTCCAAAATTCTAAAATTTAAAATTTAAAACAATCTTATAAACCTAATTGTTTAAAATTATTTAAAATATAGATATAAATTCAAAAATATTAAAACTAAATTGTTAGATATAAATTGTTAGATATCTTTAAAATATAGATATAAATTGTTACATAATTTAAAATTCTAAAATATTAAAATTCTAAAATTCTAAATTAATCGTTATAATTGTTTAAAAATTAGTAAAACATGCTAACAATTTTCTAAACATTTATGGAAACAATAATTTCCTAAATCTAAATTCATAATTTTTCCTAATTATAAATCTAATTTTTCCTAATCATAAATCTAATTTTTCATAACAATTTAAAAACCCTAACAATTTAGTAAAAATTAGGAAAAATACTAACAATTTAGTAACAATTTCATAAAATTTGTAACAATTTCCAAATTTCATAATATAACTTCCCAAACCCTAAATCTAACCCTAATCCTAATCCTAAATCTAGCAAAAATCAATTCACAAACTAATTTATATTAAATCTAACCAAAATCAACATGAAATTTGAGGATACTTACAAATGGGATGGAATTTCCGCCATTTGTACGTAATCCGGCGAAGAAGAGGCGATTTCCGGCGAGGAGGAGGCGATTTCCGGCGAGGAGGAGGAGGCTCGTGGGCGATTTCCGGCGAAGACAAGGCGAGGAGGAGGAGGCTCGTGGGAGATTAGGGCTCGTGGGCGATTTCCGGCGAAGAAACCGGCGTGAATAGACAGATCGGAAGGGCTAGAGGCGGAGGAGGCGATTTGTGAGTTTTTTGAGGCTTGAGGAAGTGTCCTTCGGGGAAGACGTGGGCCGCGTGTTTTGGACCGACTGATTTCGCGGTGTTTATTTTTCATTTCGCGGGTAAAAATTGGCAAATCCGTCGGAAATCTGTCGGAAATCTGGGTTATTTCCGACAGATTTCCGACAGATATGGGGTTTTAGGGTATGGGAAATTTAAAAAATGTTTTCTTGTTGGTTTAGGGTTAAGGAATTGAAGAAATTTAAGAAATGTTTATTAAATTGAAGAAATGTTTTTTTTGGAAATTAATGAATTAGCATTTTGGAAAAAATTGGTAATTTTTAAACAATATTTAGCATTGTTAACATTTTTTTCCAAAATGCTTATTCATTAATTTCCAAAAAAAACATTTCTTAAATTTAATAAACATTTCTTAAATTTCTTCAATTCCTTAAATTTAATAAACAATATTTAGCATTGTTAATATTTTTTTCCAAAATGCTTATTTTGGAAAAATTGTTAGCATTTTGTACATATTTTTACCTGAAATCTCAAATTCCGTCGGAAATTTGTCGGAAAAATATACATTTTTCCGACAGATTTCCGACAGATATGGGGTTTTAAGCTTGTTTATGATCCGTATTCGTAGTTACAAGTTAATAGCATGGTTGAACCAATATTTGGAAGATAAAATACATGATAATGGTCATTGTTACTTTCAAATTCTAAACATTTAGTATTTTCCGTAAACATCTATTGTTTTGTATATGTAACTGTATGAAACGCTTTTGGTTGAAACATGACAAAATCGCAAAACATGTTCTGTATAACATCGAGAAGGTTATTTACTCAATTATCTTTCACTTTAGTTGTCAGAATTGTATGCCGAGACTTTGTCTTCTCGAAATTCAGGAATTTGACCTCAAAACCCTAAATCTGTCGGAAATCTGTCAAAAATTTATCTATTTTTCTGACAGATTTCCGACAGATTTAAGGGTAACACGTGTCGTCTTTTAAGGTTAGCATGATATGAATATTGAGTCGGAAATCTGTCGGAAAAATATATATATTTCCGACAGATTTCCGACGCATGCTTTAAAAGAATATATACACAGATGAATTTGTTATAAGAATTATATAAATATCAGTTTCTGTCGGAAATCGGTCGGAAATATATATATATATATTTCCGACAGATTTCCGACGGAATATCATTTTTTTAAAAAAAAAAATAGGAAAATGTAAATTATCTGAAATTCTTGTTTATGTTAACAAATACAAACATATCAAAATCCTAAATCTGAGTCTGAGTCTGATCCTTCCGAAGGAATTGTGTCTTCGTCTTCATCAAATTCTCCAACTTCTTCTTCTGATTCTGAATGTACTATATTATCACCAAATTCAGTGAAATCAACAAAAAGGTCCACCGCTGAAAAATGACCAACTGGAGCCATCAGAGTAATTCTAGTTGGTTGCATAGCATCTTGCTCAGCAACTCCATATAGTCTCCCTCTTGGATTAATTGGAGTCACTGTAATCCAAGGATCTCCTCGATGTGTTACCCTAGGGTAAGAAATGTAGCATACCTGAAACAAACATATTTAGTTTAGGCAATTACAATATCATTATTTATCTATAACACACGTATTATAAAATTTTAAAATCAAACCTGGTCTGCCTGTGATGCTAGGATGAATGGGTCATACTTTTGCAGTCTCTTAGAAGAATTTACTGAAGTGACGCCAAATTGGCTCACCTGAACACCTTCTGGATATGACGGATCATACCACCCACACAAGAAAACAATGCACCTCATGCCCAACATTCCTGGATAGCTCACTTTCAATATTTCTTTGAGAATCTCGTAGTAGACTACATCACCACTTGTAGCTGAAATACCGTAATCTTCAGTTGGCCTCGACCTTTCTTCATGAATCCTAAATGCAAATCCCCTAGTGCAATACTGAACGTATGAAGTTGCTTCGAAGCTTGGGCCAGAAACTATCTCTTGTAACCATGTCGGAAACCTTTCTCCATTCTTCATTCCTTCACAAACCTGAGATAATAATTTAGACAAATTAATAAACAAACATTTTATTCAGTCCCATAATTAATTCACTAATTTTAAGATATATAAGCATTTTTTTAAAACTTACGTAATATTGCAGCCAATTTGGAAACTCGGTTTCCTTAGATTCTCCAAGTTCGTCTTCTGTCATATCCGGATAATAGCGACGTATTGATGCAATGTAAATCCTGAAAGCAAACAACAATATATAACATATGAAGCCTATATATTACTTAGGTATAAAAAAAAAAAAGTATTTAAATAAGTTCTGTTTTTACCTTTCGTACTCCGCCATCTCCTCACAATTCGTGAGGATATACATATGTAAGTGACTCCACTCATCTTGTGATAGGTAGCGTCTCTTCCCTCTCCCAATCACTCGGCCAACTTGCGAAAACAACTCAGGGACCAGCGCGGCATACGTGACTCTCTCACCTCTATCATCATGACGAGCAGGACGTCTACTCTTCGTACGAACTCCCCGCGGAAAGTAATATTCTGCAAACTGTGATGATTCTTTATTGATATTCTGTGCGACAATAGAACCTTCAACTCGAGCCAAAATTTTGACCTTCTTCTTTAGATGGAACATGTACCGCTCGAAAGGATACATCCAACGAAATTGAACGGGACCACCTAGTTCGGCTTCGCGGGGGAGGTGTAAGGGAAGATGTTCCATAACATCAAAAAAAGACGGCGGAAAGATCTTCTCAAGATTACAAAGGATCACTGGTATATTGGCATCTAAATTGCTGATCCCCTCAACTGTAAGTGTCCTCGTGCATAAATCCCTAAAGAAAGTACCAACTGCTGCAATAGCTTCGTAGACAGTTTGAGGAAGGAGATGGGTAAAAGCAAATGGAAGAAGCCTCTGCATCAGTACATGATAATCATGACTCTTCAGTCCCATAAACTTTAGGTATCGCGAGTCTACGCAGTTACCCAGATTAGCTGCATATCCATCAGTGAATTTAACTTCATCTTTAATCCACCGAAAAAATTCTCTTATCTTTTGTATTTGCAATCGGTACGGAGGAAAAGGATATGTACCATCGGGAAGACGATCAAGATAATCACGGTAGCAAATCTTTGAAACATCCATCCTAGACTTCACATTGTCTTTTGTCTTTCCCGGGATGTTTAACACCGTATTCATGATGTTGTCAAAGAAGTTCTTTTCAATATGCATCACATCGAGGTTGTGCCTTAATAAATGATGTTGTCAAATCCCAAAATATACTCTTCTTGTGCCATTTGTGAGCTTCCCCTACACCACAAAGCGGTTCATGCCCATTACCCCCACAATCAGGAGTCCTCTCAGCACCAAAATCTCTCAATAACTCCAATATAGTACGACCGCCTATCTCATCAATTGGACCATCAACCACTTGTGTATTTTTCTTAAATAATCTTTTAGACCGACGATAGGGATGGCCGTACGGTAGAAACCTTCTATGGCAATCAAACCAACATGGCTTTCTTCCATTCCTCAATTGGAAAGCGTCAGTGTTGTCTTGGCAAATCGGGCACGATAATCTTCCATGAGTAGTCCATCCAGATAGCATACCGTATGCTGGGAAATCGCTAATAGTCCACATAAGGACCGCACGCATCAGAAAATTCTCCTTCCGTGAAACATCAAACGCTTCGACACCGTGATTCCATAGCATTTGTAACTCATAAATCAATGGCTGGAGGAATACATCAAGTGATCGCTTCAGATGCTCAGGGCCGAGAATAAGAACGGAGAGGAATAAAAACTCTCGACGCATGCACATACCAGGGGGCAAATTGTACGGTGTTACGATTACGGGCCACAAAGAATACTTCCTTCCATGCTTCCCAAATGGGTTGAAACCATCCGTACTTAACCCGAGGTACACATTTCTTGACTCGTATGCAAAATCCGGATACAACATTTGAAAATGTTTCCACGCTTTTGCATCTGAAGGATGTGTAATCTCTCCATCTTGACGATGCTCTGCATGCCATCTCATTTGTTCTGCCGTTCGCGCAGATTGATATAACCTCTTTAACCTCGCTGTCAATGGTAAGTACCACATACGTTTATATGGAATTGGAACTCTCCCACCAGTTTCCTGATACCATGGTTTACGACAAAATTTACATCTTCTCCGGTCTTCGTCTTCTCTCCAATTGTCGATGCATACATCTATCACCTGATACGGCATACCAAGACCAGCTACAAGTTTCTGTATCTCGTAGTATGATGCAGGTGCCTGATTATCTTCAGGCAAAATATCTTTCACAAATCTGCTATCGCATCAACACAGTTTTCCGCCAAATTGAAGTCCGTCTTAATGGTCATCAATCTACTAGCAGTTGATAAAGGTGAATGTCCGTCTCGACACCACTCATATAAGGGCTGCTTCCCTGCGTCTAACATATCAAAAAATCTTCTAGATTCTTCATTTGGTTCTTTTACTCTATCCTCCCCTATTACGATCGATGGCAAATTCTCTCTAAACGCATCATGAACCATCTCAGCAGTACCTACACCAAAATCTACTTCCGTTCTATGTTCGCCTAAGCTATCCGTTCTATGTTCACCTAAGTTATCCGTTCTATGTTCGCCTAAGCTATCCGCAACATATGGTGCACTGCTACTACTAGCACCATCATTATTAGTTTCTCCATGAAAAACCAAATTTTGTATCCCGACATAAAACCATTGGTATACAAGTGATGCCAAACTTGTTCTACATTAACATTACGCGAATTGCAATAATTTAAACATGGGCATTTTATCACCTTTCGATTCCCGACAACCGCCATGAACTCGCATATACCTCGTGCATAACTTGCATTTAATGTCTTTGACTCCGGATCATACATCTCTTCATCCATCCACGATCTATAATATCTAGAAGATGACATCTCACTCTCTTGATGATTTTTTCTAAGAAATGTTTGGTTGGAAGTTGTTGTTGTTGTGAATAAATGAAGATGTGTGGAATCATATATATAAATACGCTGACCGTCGGAAATCTGTCGGAAAAGCGTCGAAAATAAAACGGATATAATAACGGCTATATAACGGATATATAACGGCTATTTTTTCCGACAGATTTCCGCCAGCTAGTTATGTGTCTGTCGGAAAATATTAACGGTGCATAATTTCCGACGGATTTCCGACAGCAAACCGGAATCACTGCCGGTGTCGGCACCGGCTAGTTACACGGTCCAATAATCCGACCGATTTCCGACAGTCTTCTTGTCCGTCGGAAATAATTCCAACAGATTTCCGACAGAATTGAAAAATTTCAGTTCCATCGGAAATCGGTCGGAAATTCCGTCGGATTTGCGGCTGTTTTCTTGTAGTGTAATGGTCACAAACATGCATTGTCACAACCATAAGACACTAACCATAAAAGAGTAACCATGAAGAAACAAAAAAGTACATACGAGGAACCCAACGTTTTATAGCATTTGCCACAAAACTATGAACAACAATCCAAAGAAAGAAGATGAGATTCAAAGAATCCATGTCATTACAACAAGCAAATGGGTTCTATTGCCACTTATTTCTACACAAATTAATTCAAACACAATCCTACAAGATCTATTGCCATTCACTTCTATACTTAGAATTGTTAATGTACCTATCATGCTATTCTTCTCCTTATATGGATGGGTTTGTGTGGACAATCTAAATCTCCTTTTCGAATTGAAGAACATGAGATTGTGGATGCGTTTGTGTGGACAATATAAATCAATGATATGTCTAAACACACAAATCTGAAATCAATTTCATAGTTTAAGATCTGAAAAAATCCAATCAGAAACTCATCATATTCGATTCGATTCCTTCAATTCGGACTAAGAGATACACCAATTGAGTCTAAAAATTACTAACCATAAAAGAGTGACCATGAAGAAACAAAAAAAGTACATCTTAAGAAGTCGACATTTTATAGCATTTGCCACAACAAGCATATATCAATTTCTTAGCTTGTTTTTTTCTCCACACATCATTTATGGCATCCATGGAAACATCATCTTTCAAGTAATCTTCTCAACTATTATTGTAATTTGTCTCTAATGGTAAGAGAGAAACTATGCTTCTTCTGCTACTTACTTATATAATGCTCGTTGTCCCTGCAAAACATGAAGCACAACATTTAATAGTTTTCTCAGGGATCGGATCAAAATGAACAACCCTAAAAGGCTAATCGATCAAATCAAATCTAATATTCAGATTATTACCCAAATTCGGAAATCAATTGTTTTGGATAATTCAAAAACCTAATTACAAAATCTAACCTGATTTTCATACCCATCGCCAAACGAGAGGTTGATTTGATCTCTCGTGTAAAAATTAGAGATTTTACAAACAAATTAGTGATTGGGGAAGACGCTAAGAAATTTCGGAGAGGGGATTTGAGAAAACATAACCTGATTGAGGCTGGCATTGAAGGATTCAGCAGCGTGAGGTTTCGAGACGACGATGAATCCATAACAATTCAACAGAAGAGAGTATTGGAAAGAAGAAGCAGAGGAGAGTGACAAGTTTTGAAGACGCCATTGTTGTTGAGGTTACTGACTTCGATGTGGAGACTGACGGTTCAATCACATTCACACGGGACTAATCTTGGCCGTGGATATCATGGGTTTTAGTTAGTGTAATGGACGGTCAAGATCAGATAAAAGTAACTAAAATATTAACCTCTTTTCACGGCAGTAGTATCAGATAGAGGGGCACGCTTGAGATTTATAAAAATTGAACAGTTGAATAAGTACACCATTCACGAAAAGTCTCTAGGATGACATAAAACTTGTAAAAGTACTTCTACAAGTAAATAACTCTTAATCTATATAGAAAACACTAATTCAGTGAAGGTAATGAGGACAAGATCGGTGGATATAAATATGGCGGGAGTTTTGATTTTGTGAAAATGAAATGGTCTTTAACTTGTGTATTGTGTCAATAAGGATTGATAATAAACAACATTATTATTCATAAACGAATGAACAAAGCTATTTTCTCACTTTCATTTTTTCTGGAAACATCAAGAATTTTTTCTCTATTCGCCATTAATTTGTTATGGTGGGAACAATCTGAAGCACTTTAACATTTCTAGGTTGGTAGATCTTTACATTTATGTGTCGGAAATGGTGTGTTTTCATATGAAACTGTTTTCTGACAACTGATTTAATGCAAATTGCAATTGAAGTGGTTATTGATTTTCGGTAGTCGAAGTTGAGTATGTGTGACTCTGTTTTAATAATTGCTGGTGATTGGAGATGTATGGATAATGGCCAGTGCCATTTTACTGTCTGTAATATCATGTATGGAAGATTTGTTGATGTCCACGACGAAGAAAATATTGAACAGGTGAAGAACATTGTTGGTGAAGGTTTTGGTTACTCACTGTCGGATGAAGAGCCTATTTTCACTTTCCTAGGAGTTCTCTAGAGGATTATTCACATACAATAGTATTCCTCCGGTTGCAATTGATACCACAAGTGGTTTGCTGCAATTTATGATGAAGAGACGAGAGAGGAATGGTGTGAATATGTTTTTGTCTTTCAAGAAAAATGAAGTGGTGGACAATATTGTCCAAGACTGCCCTAGGTTACGGACAACTCAAGCTTTGATGAAATTTTGTCAAATGGTAATGATGTCAGTGTGTTGAGAGCAACTGATGTTGCCCTTACTTGTCACAATAAGAGCAAATCAACGCCGGTATATCATGCTATTTCTTTGGGTATCATCAAAGAACTTTTTATTAGATATACCTCTAACGTACGAAGATCCTGATTTTTTTGAAGCTCTGGAGGAATTTGTGCAGGGTTTAGCTAAGGGTCGGCTTAGGGCATTATTGATAGATGTCCCCTTATTTCAGATGATGATTCTTGGGACTATGACTTTGATAGAATGGGGGAGCTAATCAACAGAGAATATCTGAAAGACTGGGATCCAATGAATGTATGATGTTTCGACATCGGTGAGAGATTTTCTAAAAGAAGGTGTGAGGAAATTACCTTTAGAAGATGGATCGTTGTGGTCAATACCGGTAAACATTGGAAGGAAAAGACCAAAACTGATGGTGGGGATATAATCCTAGTTGAAGTGGACATTATAGGGAAAAACATCATTCAACTAGTCCGGTTGGTGGGAATTTATCCAAAATAGGATTTAATCTTGAGATTAGTTTTGACGACGATGGTAATCAACCATAGATAGCCACAACCAAAAAGGGTGCTTTATCGCTTTGTATTGGTCATGACCCCATAATGGTCGGATTAAATGATCATGTCGAGTTATCGACCATTCTCTTCTCAGGGAAGATGATTCGATATTATTGGCAGATGCTCCACCGTGCAGGGACAACGCAAAGATTTTGCAAAAAACCCATATGAACATAGTTTTGAAGAAGTATGGTGATGCCATATATGTTGGAAGAATTTTTAAGGATTAGGTTGACTTACGTAATGCCTTAAGCGTTTATTCTCTTAAAAGGTTATACAATTATAAGGTTTTAAAATTGGATAGATCATGTGTGATTGCAATTTGTGATGATGTAAATTGTAGATTGAGGATATATGCTACAAGGCAGGATGGATCTAAAAACCTACAGACTAGAATAACTACACTTGTTCATTCGTGTGATGCTGGTTCAAGATCATAGTGAGGGAAAAAAACAACAGCTGAGTTGCTTGGTGAGTTACTACAAGCTAAATATGTGCATGGAAAAAAGGTCCTTGCGCTTCCAAATTACTAGAGTTAGTATTGAGCGAGTTGGGTTTATGAAGGCTTGATATGCAAAAGAGGTATATATCTATGAAAATGGCTCGTGGAAATGAGGAAGATAATTACCGTTTTTTATCCAGCTACGTCCACACCACACCTTCAAAAGATGGCAAAAGAACTCTTTTCAAATATATGTTCTTTACGTTTGGAGCTTCCGTAAAGGGCTAGAAACACTTCGTAAGGTAATAACTATAGATGAGACTACTACAAAAGGGAAGTACACAAGTTGTCTTTTTGCAGCTAGTGGACAAGATGGAAATTATCAGATATTTCCACTGGTATTGTTGATTGTGGAAAATATTGCGTCATGGCCATGGTTTTTTTCTTAGTTGCACAAGTTTTTCCCCGATGAAGAAGGTCTTGTTTTTGTTTCTGATTGACACGTGGCCATTTATGCTGGTGTTCGAGAGGTTTCCTCTAGCTTATCATGCTTCATGTACTGTTCATCTCGTAAGGAATGTGAAGCACAAATTTCCAAAATAAGGTCTTGCAGGTCTTCAATTTCTGCGAGAGCTTATACTGCTGGTGGTTTTAGGTATTGGTTTGAGGAGATTGAGAAGCGAAACAAGGTTTGTGCTAAGTACATGCTGGATATTGGGATCACACATTAGAATTTGGCGTACTTCCTGGGGATGCACTACAACATTATGAGCATCAACATATCTGAGTCTTTAAATAGGGCTCTACCAAAGGCGGTGTCCTTCCCAATTGTTATAATGGTTGATTTTATAAGGACTATGTTGATGCCCTGGTTCTGTGAGAGAAGGGAAGCATAAAAATGACGAAGACAAGATCCCCCCCCCCCCGAAATTGAAGATATATTGATTGAACATCTAAAAGAAGCCACCGATTGTGCTGTCATTTCGTCCACAAATTGGAAGTACTAAGTCAATGATGCAGATGGTTGTGTTTTCATGGTTGACTGACCTAACAAGTATGCAAATGCCGGGTTTTTGATGTATTATTGATACCATATTGCCACACACTAGCCGTTATAGGTATTAAAAACTTAGACATGTATATGCTCGTAGGGTAATTTTTGACCGCTGCTGGATGACAAAACTTGTGGACGGAGAAGTTGTTACCACCGCCTAGAGCGCAAGATTGTGATATCCTTGGCTCATGTGCCGCTATGGACACAAATCTACCGAACACTAGAAAAAGTTCTGGAAGGCCAAAAACAACTCGGATTCTAGGAAAAGGTGACTATACGGTAATCTTCATATTACACATTACAAATTTTAATTCCAAATCCTTATCCTTATTTTTATGAAAACACATAGAAATGTAAGGCCTAAAGGACTTTCCAAGAAATCTGGGAGGTATGGACAACTTGGCCACAACCGAGCGAGTTGTAAGAACCCTATCTAAGTTAGGTGGTGTTCCCTAGTAGTTGTTCTATGCATATATATGGACAACTTTTGTTTTTGTTAGATTCTCTTAATACGTTTTTGGTATTGTACCAAATGTGTTTGTAAAATATTTTTAACAATCATGTCCGGATATTTTAGTAATGTACTGTTTGGTACGATTATTGGCATTAATGTATATGTTTTATTTTGATAAGACACCCATCATATTCACTCTATTTATTACTTGTACGAGTAGAATAAAACTAAATTTAATAAGCAAATCTATATTAATTAGTCCTCATCGTGAAGTCCAACCTATTACATAGCAAGAATTTACGTAATGTTCAATGTTTGATTAGACTTCTCTATACTATAATAATGATGGTGGTGGCTTAAAATATCAATATTTAAAGTCCACGGTAAACACTAAACACTAAAGCGAAATAACTATTATTTTTGACGAAAGACATTCAATTATAAGTTAAGTGTTAATAAATAACAGCCTTGTCAATATAATTAACATCTTTCTATCACTTTCTTCATCACCACGGCTAACAGATTAAACTTTTAAACAATTCAACAATGTCTTTGTTTTTTGCCCTCTCTGAACACCTCTAAGTTGATATTGCAATTCGTGTGGCCAAGTCAGGACATACGAATTTAGGATCACTTCTTGCCACTGGCAAATCTGGGATGCTCCTGAAGTCCTCCATGAAGTTTTTTTCAAAACTATTTGTGTTGACCTTGGACTTATCAATGAAGGTTCTAAGTTAGAGTCATTCTTTGTCCACTGCGTTAAAGCCGAGAATCGAACAACTTGTTACTTTAAGTCCCTTAAGCTTGCTGTTTTTGATGGAAAACTCGCTGAAGCTACTGAGTTACTGATGACTATTACACCTCACTCTTTAAGTCAAGCGTTTACCCTTGTTCTTTTCCTTTGGGGTTTTGGTTGACAAAAAGAAGGTACAAAAGCCATGTTGAATTTTAAAGTTCTTTGTGGATCGTTTGACAAAGCAGTGTACGCGACAAGGACATACTGGGGAAGATCCAAAATTGGTAGATGTGATAATAGCTTCCGCACTTTGACGTGGCAAAGTATGATGGTACGCCTCCTTGGACATGAAATAGATAAATATGCTAAATGCTAGCCTATCTGTTGTTGCGCTACATGCATACTGGAGAATATTTACAATATCCATACATAATGCACCATTGTTTCTAATAATGACATCTCAAATTTATTCATTACTTTTTGTTACATGAAGCATCTTGATACCCCATAAACATTCTGTTGCACCTATGATTTGATAAAACAAAAAACATACAAATTGTTGATCAAAATAAAAGTTGCCATTGTAGACCGCCTCTTTCATGGAGACCACCATGCAATGCCATGTGAACAGGTTGCGTTACCCGTGACGAAATGATAGCCGACTCGACGACCATGAGGGTAGGGGAAGCGTCGGTGCCATGTTGGGTTTACCAACTACCTGCAATATATTGGACATGTTTCATGGTTGTTGCACAATTGACAACCTTCACCATGGATTGGGGGGGGGGGGGGGGGGGGGGGGGGGGGTTAAGGAGATGTACTTGCCAGTTATTGGTAAAGAGGTATCTATTAGTTTAACCAATACAATATGTGCTAAAAAATCCGTCTAGTAACAACGACCGCTCGATCAAAATTTTTAGCCAACAACTTAAATGAAATAATAGTAGCTTCTCCGTCTTCTAGATGGCCAACAACAAATAAAAAAAGATTGTGCAAAAGATATTGAATGATTCATTGGAGGATGGTTGCGAACTATTTGCAAGGTGACCTTCCCGAGCAGCAAGGTGGAGGCTCTCAAATTTTAAGGCTTTCGTGTTACCAGCCTCAAGAAATAGGTGGCGGTAAATAGAACTGATGTTGATTAACGCTGGGTTCCAGAAGAGGATGGCTAATGTTGATGTGCGTAAGATCTCGGGATGGAATGCTAGTTGCATGCCACTTTTGCATACTGAAACAAGAGGTCGAAGATTAGTTACATCTTCTTTCGCAAGCAAGATAGCAGTAGAAATTTGAAGATGTAAGGGAAGAGAGAAAAGAAAACAAGGAGACATTTTCTGTTTTGGTGAAAAACAATTGAAGGAGGTAAATTTGCATGTGTTATATAGCAAACCCATAATGGAATTCAAGTTTAGTAGAAGGTTGTATGTCAAATCTATTTATTATCTTCAGGTTTATGTTGGCGTAAATTTGTTATGGTTGGAAGTCCTTTCAATTAAATATGTAGCAAGAGATGTCCTCCGAGGTATTATGAAATTAATTTTAAAATGATCTTCTCGGTTTGTTGTCTTCTTTAGTATTTTTATCACGTATGAATATTTGTCCTTACATAGATAAAATGTTGTCCTCACAGAATGTTGAGGTGAAATCCTCGATATTATCCTTCATAATGTTAAACTATTAAATTTATATTTCCGTAAATTGTCATAATTAACCATCATTTCTAATAAATCATCTCAAATTTATTCATTACTTTTGCTTACATCGAGGGTTTATATCCCCCATAAACATAGACATGTTCCACTAATCTGACAACACAAATTACTTAGAAATTTTTGAAGCTCACCTTCTAGTTAATAAGGCTTCATTTAGTTAAATAATTATTAACCACTAAAGATAAGGTCTAATCAAAAACCTAACCGACCCTATGTATCCAAGTAAAGTCCAAAATATTAGTATCCAACACAGTGAACAGAAGTCTAATCAATCATTAATAGCTTTATACAAGATCACTTAGTAAACATGGCCTCCGAACAATTTTATCTTTGAATGCACGCCTTAGGACAATTTTATATTTGTTTTTTGTTTTCACCAAAATAAAATATAGTTATATGTTGTCCATTGATACCATACATAAACAAAAAAATAATCATAGGACATATTTATTTATTGAGTGGACATGAAAATAATAAACTACATAATGTCCACCGGCCGTTACTAACATAATTAACCACAAAACAAATATAATCAATTAAGATTCACTTACATGAGGGAGATGCTCCACTTCTATTATGGTGTGGTTGTGGAAAGTCTTCAATAGTGTTAGATTGACTAGTGATAACCGGCATGTCAATAAAGTCTGCCTCATCTTCTTTTGGAGCTAAGTATTCATCAAACTCAGGTATCACCTTAAGAAAAACAGTTGTAGAGCAAGCGTAAACTCGTGTGTCGAGCAGTGAGTTTGAATGAACTTCCCTACCAGATCACTAACTGTATGAATCTTGTTACTGACTTTAATCATTTCCATTGTCAATTCGAAATACTTGCGACCCCAAGGATATGACTCAAACTTCTCCAACTCTCTCGCCATCTCGACGTTTTCCTTAGAAGGTCTAACTACACTACTATTGCACATGAAAATACCTCTAAAATAACTATCATAGCAAGCCGGACACACCTCGCCCCACTAGTTTTCTCCTTCACGTGCAATCTCTTATCTCTTTTTAGATTAAGGACAATATCTTTCACGAGCGACATAGGCTTATCCTTACCTAATAATCTATGCCAAAATGGTTTTGTATGGTCTTTAGGGGTTTGTGTAACGACCGCGAACCAGTTTTCTGGTTTTGGTGGGGTGTCGATCGACACCATGGGGTGTGTCGATTGACACTCACTTGTGTTGGTTCGGGTTGATTCAATTAAATGGTCGAAATTGGTAATTTCAGGTGGTGTCGATCAACACTTTTTCTGCAGAATCGGGTTGGTTCGATTTAATTATTCGGTTTTAAGCCAGTTTTGGGTACGAAACCCTAGGACATCGTATATAAGCCCTTCTGCGTGGTGCAACCGTGTTTTTAAGGGAAAACCTATGGGGAAGAGATAAAAAGAGATTTGAGAGGGTTCTTGAGAGATTTGGGATACGTGGTGGCTTGTGGTGGTTCGAAGGATCCATAGTGTTTTTTTTTGTGTTCTAGAGGAAAAGTGGGTGTTTCCTTAGTGTTGAGTCTGAGATCAGAGGTTGCGAAGGTTTCGAGTCGCTGATTTTGTGTTCATATCTTTTTCTTCTCCGATCTGCCAGGTGAGTGCGCAACCATCGCTTCTGGGTAATTTAGAGTTTGTATTTAATGCGTTCTGTGGAATGATTGATTGAGGACTAATGGTTTAATGATTGAGATTATGTGACATCTCTGCGATTTCGTGTTGTTATTGCTATGATATGTTTATCGATGCAGGGTGATCGCTTGATGGACCATGAATTGAGCCATGAAAGGATAAGCTCGATTCTCTGTTCGGTGATGAGGTGTCGATCAACACCTAGTGGTTGTGTCAATCGACACCAGTGCTTTGTAGGCATCGATCAACACCAGTGGTGGGTGGGTTTGCATCTCCAACATAGTTTCTTCCGGTGGATATTCCCCACATTCTAATCCGGTAACCATTGTAAATTCCCTAAGAGAGAACCGAAATGGTTGTCCCACATATACAAACCACAATTCGTACTTTTTGGCAGAATGAATACACCAACACGTCATTTGGTGGACAAGTTTTCATGACAATGAAGCCTTTCAGATCGGAATCTGAAACAGGGATCCAAAAGAATGCGCCTCCACCATATCCAACAAAAAGTCAGGCTTCAAGTATGAATTGGTTCGATAGTCGGGTGGGTAACGATCAGTAGCAAACACCCTCTTAAGCATCAGATCAAGATTTGGCCCATCCGGTCCTGGAAAATTTGCGCCAGGCGGCGGCTTCGTTTTCCTCCTTTCCGTTGATTTTGCTCTCTTGGATGGGGATGACATTTTCTCCTGTTCAGAAACAAAAAATTTAACTTAGTGGACTTCTTTTAGACCAAATCTTGAACAACGAATTTAAAGACTTCAAATTAAACCAGATCTATGGACAACATTATGTCGATCCCTCATCCATGCAACTAACCTTGCAAGTAAGACACTCAGACTCCTCTGCAGAACACGAAAGCAAGACGATACAAATCCGAAAAATTAATGAACAAAGGCCAGTGATTGATGAATAAAGCAGACGATATTGTCCGCCGATGAATTAAGAAATGTAACAAAGAGAAAGATGATTAGTGGGACAGAGAAGGGAACTCAAGCGGTCTCCACTAAAAATATCTCTAAGAACATAAATTTCACTTTGAAATTATGATTTCATGTTTCAGTGGATTTCTTTTGGTTTCTTTTACAATAACCGATGTGTATCGGTTAATGTGTTCGGAAAAGGTGATAGAAAGTTCATTTTTTTTAATACATTTATAATTGTCAACTCAACTGTTAGGGAAATAAAAGGAATTGTGTTTCATGGGCAGTGACGTCTTTTCCTCTTCACATAATGGCAATTTCATAGCAAAATTACTTTTATGGCATATTTTGTAAGATTTTTTGGAAATACGGCAATTAGGGTAATTTTCTCTTCATTATATTTCACATTTGGCATGTCACTTTACAGTTATGTCATCGTTTGAAAATTCTTTGCAAGAATGCCATTTTTTTTTAACTTAACTTTTATATTTTTTGGGTTTGGGTTATCTATTTTATATATATTGTGTATTTTTTGGAGGTAGAGTTTAAGAGTTTGAGTTTTGAGAGAGAAAAAATTAATGATATTTTTTTTTTCTTGAAAAGTGGCATGTTTGCAATAAAATTTCTAGGGTGGCAAATTTTAAAAAAATATTTTCAAATGTGGCATGTTTGTAATTCTCCTTTGAATAATTATTTTTTAACTTTAATTGGACAATTATATTTTTTTAAAAATCCTTCTAACATTTTGTGTGTCGATTTCGTATTAATCAATATTCTAGTAAGCTTCCGGAACCTCTGAGGCGACAGAAAAGGAGATTGAAGATTCTTAATTTCGATTCAAATCGAGCAAAATTTCCAGATTTTTGGATCAAATCTTTGCTGTTTCATCTCCCCGAGAAGTTTCTGGAGACATTGTTCTTCGACTAGATCGATTTCTAAATCATCAAACTCACTGTAAGCTTTTGCTTTGTCCTCATAAGTCTTATCTGCTTGCTGTAAATTCTAGTTCTAAGTTGGAAATGAAGATCTTTCATTGGAACTGTCAAGGGCTTGGTAAGGATTTTGACAATTCCACAGATAATGAAAATCAGAAAATCTTTCAAGGCTGGAATTATGTTCTCAATCGAAACTATGAACGGGGATCATGGGGTAAATAAGTTGGGATTGGATCTAAATTATGATAATCGTTTTGTCCTGCCATCAGAAGGAAACAAAGGGGGATTAGCAATCTTTTGGGATAAGAGTATTCAGTTGGAAGTTAGAAATCCTCCTTCACTTTATCGTACTGATCTGGGTGTTATGGTTGATAAGAAATATTTTGATTTGACTTACATATATCACATATGGCCATCCTATTCAGAAGAATAGGCAGGACATGTGGAACTACTTAATTAACCAAGCCGAAGTTTCGGGTTCCACGCAAGGATCATGACTTCTGTTGGGAGATTTAAATGATATAAAGTCAAATGAGGAGAAATTTGGAGGTCGAATTAGAAGAGAAAACACTTTTGCTTTGTTTAGAAGAAAGTTAGCTATGAATGGGCTGCATGATGTAAAAGTTATAGGAGGTGTATATACTTGGATAGGAAATAGACATACTCATGTGGTGAGAAGTAGGATAGATAGAGCCGTTGCTAAATGTGAGTGGATGGATGATTTCCCTCTAGCTTATGTTCAGCTATTGCCTTGGGAAAACTTGGATCATAGACCAATGATTCTGCATACTGAGCTGTATAAAATGAAGTATTGGGGATCATTCAAATATGATAACCAGTGGAGAAATAATGAGGAGGCCAAGAAGGTGGTTCAGGAAGTGTGGAGAAATGATTGTTCCAATTTATCGGCTACAAAGTTTTGTCAAGCTCTTATTAGGTGTAGAGCTGCATTATCCAGATGGCGGCGAGAGAATAATCAAAATGCTTCCAAACAGATTGCAGATTTAAAGAAAGATTTGCATGAAGCTTATGAAGCAATCAATCCAGATTTTCACGTCATTGGTGGAATCAAAGCTAGGTTAGCTACTGCCTACAAATTTGAAGAAGAGTATTGGAGAACTAAAAGCAGGGTGATGTGGATGAAAGCTGGAGACAAGAACACATTCTTTCATGCAAAGACTAAGCAACAAAGAAGTTTTAATAAGATCCTTTCTATTCAGAATGAGCAGGGAAGCACTATTATGGGAGAAGCATATATTAAAGCTGAATTTGAAAGGCATTTTTATCAATTATTTGCTTCTAGTGGTTCTACTATCTCCCATGAATTTCTTGAAGGTATCTCCTTCACGATAAACCCAAAGATAAATCAAAAGCTCACTAAACCGGTATTAGAACAAGAAGTTTGGGAAGTAGTGAATAACATGAATCCAGAAAAATCTCCTGGTCCTAATGGCATGAATGCATGTTTTTATAAGTATCATTGGGAGGATATTAAGCATCAGGTCATGCAATATGTTTCTTTGTTCTTTGAGCATGGGTTTCTAGAGGAGAAGATGAATCACACGTACATCTGCTTGATCCCAAAGACTGAGACTCCTAGCACGACAAAGGATTACATGCCAATCAGCTTAAGCAATATATCCTATAAGATCATATCCAAGATTTTAGCAGAGATGCTTAAGCCATGGCTTCACCTGATTATTTCAGAACAACAATCGGCTTTCATCCCAGGGAGGTTAATTACTGACGACATTTTGGTGGCCCATGAGCTCCTTCACTCATTGCATACAAGGAAGTATGTTCAGCCTTCCCTAGCTATGAAGATTGATATCTCGAAAGCATTTGATAAGGTATAATGAGAGTTTCTGGATACAATTATGCCGAAGATGGGATTCAATTCAATTTGGAGAAGTTGGATTATGAAGTGCATCACCTCAGTTTCATATTCAGTTTGGTAAATGGATGTCCAACAAAGAAATTCAAACCTACCAGAGGTATTCGTCAAGGAGATCCTATATCTCCGTACCTTTACTTAATATGTACTGAAGGTTTATCTAAACTTCTTCAGGTGTATAAGAATAAAGGAAAGATCCATGGATTCAAGGCTTCTAGGAGTGGTCCTGCCATCTCTCACTTTTTGTTTGCGGATGACTCTCTCCTGTTTTGTGCAGCCAATGAAGAGGAGATAAAGAACATATTAGAAGTGTTGCATATTTATCAAGAAGCTTCTGGACAGGAGATTAATTATAATAAATCAGCCTTAAGCTTTGGCAAAGGTATTTCTCCGGGTCTGCAAAAGATTATTAAAGCTATAACTGGTATTAATAGAGATGGGGGCTTTGGTAGATATTTAGGCCTGCCTGAAAGCATAGGGAGAAAGAGGTATGACTCATTTTCGTATATAAAGCAAAGAGTCCAGAATAAGATTGGAAATTGGTATTTTAGTTTACTCTCCCAGGCTGGTAAGGAAGTATTAATTAAGGCAGTGGCACAAGCTATACCTCGTATGCTATGTCATGCTTTATGCTGCCAACAAATCTTTTAAATAAGATGACTAGTGCAGTTAGGAATTATTGGTGGTCTTCAAATATAAATAAGAGAAAAATACCTTGGGTTTCATGGAAGAAGATCACTAATTCTAAGTATAATGGTGGGATTGGATTTAGGGATTTCAAAGATTTTAATTTGGCTCTGTTAGCTAAACAAGGCTTGATAATCATGAAGTATCATCAATCTTTGTTAGCTCAAGTTTTTAAGGCCAAATACTTTCGCAAATCTAATTTCTTTGAAGCAGAAAGTCACTCAAATTCAAGTTATACGTGGAAGAGTATTGTTCAGAGACGCAAGAGCTTTTAAAGAAAGGATTAAGATGGCTGCTAGGGAATGGTAAGAAGATTAATGTGTGGAGAAATCCTTGGATTCCTTCTGATCCACTAAAGGCAGCAACTGGTCCAGGTCAGCAAATCTATCCTAATCTTACAGTTTTTAGTTATTAGATAATAACACAAGGAATTGGGATAAAGCAAAGTTAAGACAACTGCTGAATGAGAATGATGTGGCGATTATTCTTCAGATGAAGCAAAGTCTTACAAATGTTAAGGACAATCTGATCTGGACTCACACAAGAGATGGAGAATATAGTGTTAAATCGAATAACCATGTGCAAATAGGCAAGCCGATATTCAGTTAAGATCTGTGCAGCCTAATGAGTCTGATGGGAATCAATACCATAATGACCATACAGCTTTGAATATGGATCTTAAAAGATTTTTCAAAGCTATATGGAGCATTGATGGTTCTCTAAAGCTTAGACTGTTCTGGTGGAGAGTGATTCATAATAGTCTTCATGTGGCTATATCATTGAATAATAGGGGATGTAGGATTAACCCTGTTTGTCAACGATGTGATGATTATGATGAATCACGGAATCATATGCTGTTTCAGTGCAGATTGTCCAAAGAAATATGGGATCTTGCTTCACTTCGTACTCCATCATTAAAATGTATGACCTCTAACTCCTTACTACAAAATGTCTCTGAGTTTCTGTTTAATAGCTCAGGACAAGTAAGGAAAGATACTCTGTTTGTGTTCATTGGTTGGAGAATTTGGAAGGCGAGAAATAATCTTATATTTGCAAATAAAAAGGATTTCATACCAAATATTATTCGAAAGGCTCTAAAAGATCAGAAGACTTGGGAGGAGTTCAAAGAATGGAACAAAGAGCTATTACCAAGAGTGGAGAATGGGAGTACTGTTCAAAGTACTAACAGTTTACAAGAAGCTCTAAGGATAGACACTGAATATTATTGCCTTGTGGATGGATCTTGGAAGAGTAAGCATGACAAGGTAGGAGTTGCTTGGTCCATATTTAGGACAAATGGAAGCCGTATGCTGTATGGAGAGGCTTGCGTTGATTCTGTCTTCACCCCATTAGAAGCTGGAGCGTCGGCATTGCTAACGGCGGTGAAAGAGACTGCAAGACTTAGTTACAGAAATGTTACGTTTGTTGGTGTTAACAAAACCCTCTTTGATAGTATTAGCAAGATGTGGGAGAATAATTGCAGGAGGGGATGGAAGGCATATGAGGTGGTAATCTTAGCTCAAGATATCATCAACATAGCTCATAATTGTTCTCAGTTTCAGTGTGTTAAAGTTTCAAGGTATGTTCTTCAAGAAGTCGATCATAGAGCTAAAATAGCAAGAGAACAGAATGTTCATTGTAATATTAGATGGGACTGATGTAAAATATTTGTTTCTTTAACAATATATCTAGTTTGCCGAAAAAAAAATAATCAATATTCTAGTACTCTCTCAATTTTGCTAATACTATTGTTTCAGAATAGTGTTGTCTAATCTTTTTAAGCTAAATCTTTTGTTTGAATCTAGTCTAAATTAATCAAATGTAAAACATAATAGAAATTTCAAAGGTTAACCTATTTTGTAAGGGTGTAACCGAGTATCTATCTACTCATTTCATGTGAAATTTGTTTATATAATTTGTTCAAGTATAATTTATCAGACTAGTGGGTGAAAGAAAAATATTGATCATAAGGAGTCTTTACGTTTCTTTAATGTCCATAAAAACATGTGTACGTTCACACTCCTACACACGATGTCATACACATGTAGAGAGAGAGAGAGAGAGAGAGAGAGAGGGATATTGCAGATTCTCATGGTGGATGTGGAAGCAAGATTATAGGAAACGTAAATATGGAATGCAATGTCATAAATTTCAGATGGATATGTTTGGCTACAAAAACATATTATTTGCTTACTCATTCCTCTCTTTTTCATCAATCAATCCAATTTTGCTCATTTAAACACTAACAAACCCTTTCCATATTGTTTCCTCATAATTTTATGTGATTTACGACCGATTTAGTCTCACAATAATACGTTGAAAGAGAGGAGATGGGAGTTTGGTAATTATGGAGTGTTCAGTGGTCAGACCTTTAATTTGACTATAACAAAAATACATTCGATAATGTAAAATGTTATGTGGTGGTAGTAAGTAATTTCGTGGAGTTGGTAAAGCTACATTCCTTATGCAATTGGGATTGCGTGACAAAAAGATCGATTTGGTCCATTCAAATAGTGCTGCGGTCCAATCGGCCGACTCGTTCCGACTTTTACTCCCTGCCTTATCCCACCTTATCTTATTATCCAAATTGTAATTCATTTTCATATGATACCTTTTTATTTAATAGATTTACAAGCCTAAAGATCTAACATTTATCATAGTCCGATTTCTCATGGTGGAATCTGATGAAATCAAAATATTTGGATGTGTTTTGGACCTTGCATTGATGTCAATAGGCACGGGAAGAGAAGGGGTGTGGCATGTGCCTCCGTCTACTATTTTTTTCCAATACGTAATCAGGCCCGCAATGGCGAGTGGGGCCTACGTCCGGGGCCACCCAATTTTTAAAATTTTTTTTAAAAATAAAAAGCTCCAAATTAAAAAAAAAAAATTTATATTGCATAAAACCCCAAATTTAAATATGTATATTAAAAAGGTCCAAAATTTTTTTTGTTTGCCGAGCGCCCCAAAAAGCTAAGACGGGACTGTACGTAATTAAGAGAAATTCACTTATTTGCCTCTAGTCTATATATTAGTATAATAAAACCCGTTTCTATACTCCATATTAAAAGAAAATTTCTGGATGCGCATTTACATACATTAACATTAGTAATTTAGCAGGGACATGTGGATATAGTGGATCAAATAAACAAGAGATTTATAAAATAAACCACAGATTGAGATCTGATTATATGTGTGTTTAGGGGGAAGAGAACCAAACCAAGCGAGCCTAGTATTATCACAAGACCTGTCCACAACACTAAACATTTTATAACTATCTCAAAACTTTACATTAAAATAAAACCATTTTATTAACTGAAAAACTAGCTTGTAAAAATTGATAAAATGTGAAGGTTTCATATACTTCAATTCCAGATATTACCTTCCGTGATTTCATAGTATTCATTTGGAGATGTTTAATTCAATTAAACTGACCATAAATGTATAGTCCAACACAAACAAAAAGCTGATGTCAAAACTGAAAAACAGAATTCAAATAGTTACATTTTTTTTTTTTTAAGTTTAAATCTTTTGACCTTAACATTATAAAAAGATACACTCGCATAAAAGTGTAATATTATTTCTTTGACTAGGCATTACTGTTAGCATTGCATTACATGGTCCCGACCAAAAAAAAGCATTGCATTACATGGTTTCTAATTTCTTAGGGCTATCTTTACTGCAGATCTCTTGGAGTCTAATGTGATTTTAAAATTATTAAAACACACACTCTCTCTTCTTTTTACTCAACTTTATACCTTTTCTTTTATTCTTTTACTCAACTTTTATTAATTTTATATTTAAACACATTTTTTTACTTTTAAACACACTCTCCAAAAGATCCAATATTAGATCCCCCTCTCTCTCTTTTACTCAATTTTTTTTAATTTTATATTTAAACACACTCTCTTTCTTCATTTTACTCAAATTTTATATTTCAATATATCCCACAAAAACACTCTCTTTCTTCCTTTTACTCAAATTTTAATAATTTTATAAACACTTTAGACCCAATGAATCTGCAATAAAGATGCCCTTATTGACAAAATATGAGACACAAAGACCATAACTAAATTTAGAGACACGAAATTGAAAGTCTTGATGTCCGACTCTATTGGATCTTTGATCCAGTCTTGTCTCTTCACAACCTCTCTTTCTCTTATTTTTCTTCTATTTTTACTTCCTTCAACTCCCATTTTACTCCTCCATTTTTCTTCTTTCTCTTTTCAATCTTTTTTTGTTTTTTTTCTCCACACAATATCACTGCAAGACCGTAAAGATGGCGTTTGGGAAAGGACGTGGCAACAAGCGGGCTTCTACGTCGTCCTATGCGTCGACGATTACAATGGTCATCTTTGTGGCTCTATGTGTCATCGGTGTGTGGATGATTTCTTCCAACTCCGTTATTCCACCACAGATCACACAAGCCTCCACTCGAACGGCCGTTGTAGAGACAGAGAGAAATGATGTTTCCGCCTCTTCAAACGCTAATGATGAGCCCGAACCCACAAAGTCAGAGCCTGAAGAGCAGCCCGCGTTTGAAGACAATCCGGGAAAGCTTCCCGACGATGCCATCAAGTCTGAAGACGAGCAACAAAAGTCAGCCAAAGAAAAGAGCTCGAAGACAGGAGAAGAGAGACAGAGTCAAAGAGAGATTCCGAAACAAGAGAGCCAACAAAACGACGAAAAGATTCCAGAGGCGAAAGAGAAAGAGAACAAGAAAGTGCAAGAGAATGATGAAGGTCAGCTAAAACAAGTGGTCAAGGAGTTTGAGAAAGAACAGAAGGAACAGCGGGACGAGGACGCCGGGACTCAAGCAGGTAACAACAAGAGAGCACAAGAACAAGAACAAGATCAAGGACAAGGACAAGGGAAAGAATCTCAGGACGTGGAACAAGATGGAAAGAAACAAGTGCAAGATGTGGAACAAGGAACAAAACAAGAGGCGGATGCGGACGTGACATTCACAGATGCGACCAAAGAAGAGCAGCCGATGGAGGTGACGCAGAGCGAAACATCAGAGAATTCAAAGATGGAAGAAAACAAACAGCAACAAGGGGAACAAAACTCAGGGAATAATGAAGACAATGGACAACAAAACGAGGAGAAGGTCACGGCTAATGAAGAAGCCGAGAAGGAACAGAAGAGCATGAAGGACGAGAACAACCAACAAGAAGAACATAACACAACAGAGGATGAAACCGTAAACAAAGAAGAACAAAACACATCAACCGACGAAATTATAACGCAACAAGAAGAGCCGAAAGACGAGAAAAAGCAAGAGGGATCAGAAGCGAGTGGGTTTGGATCAGGAATACCGAAAGAATCTGCAGAATCTCAGAAGTCATGGAAGAGTCAGGCGACAGAATCTAAAGACGAGAAACAAAGACAGACATCGGAATCAAATACCGTAGAGAGTATAATGCATGGAAACCCATGGGTGTTGTGCAACGTAACTGCGGGTACTGATTATATACCATGCTTAGACAATGAAGAAGCTATAATGAAACTGAGAAGTAGAAGAAATTTTGAGCACAGAGAGAGACATTGCCCAGAAGACCCACCAACGTGTCTTGTTTCTCTTCCAGAAGGGTATAAGGAGTCCATCAAGTGGCCAGAAAGCAGGGATAAGGTACAACATTCGACCGAAATTAGTTTTTCGTTCAAGTAAAATTATCCGAAAATGTTGACTCACGTTTCATCTAGTAGATATGGTACCACAACGTTCCACACACAAAGCTAGCAGAGGTGAAAGGACATCAGAATTGGGTGAAGGTCACTGGCGAGTTCTTGACGTTTCCCGGTGGTGGAACACAATTCATCCATGGAGCTCTCCATTATATCGATTTTCTTCAACAGGTGACCTCTCCATTTCTTGATGACTTTAAAACTGCACCAAAGAAAGATAAGAAAGTTTCTGTAAACGTAATGCTTTCTTTTTCTTCCTATGACAGTCTTTGAAAAACATTGCATGGGGTAAACGTACTCGAGTTATACTTGATGTTGGATGTGGAGTTGCGAGTTTCGGTGGTTTCCTATTTGAAAGAGATGTGATAGCCATGTCTCTTGCACCAAAAGATGAACATGAGGCTCAGGTCCAGTTTGCACTTGAAAGGAAGATTCCAGCCATCTCTGCAGTGATGGGCTCTAAACGACTACCATTCCCGAGCAGAGTGTTTGACCTTATCCATTGCGCACGTTGCAGAGTCCCTTGGCACAATGAGGGAGGTATGCTTCTTCTAGAACTTAATCGAATGCTTCGACCAGGAGGTTATTTCGTCTGGTCAGCAACACCGGTCTACCAGAAGCTCGAAGAAGATGTTGAAATATGGAAAGGTACAATGCTTGAGCTTAACCAGCATTACTCCTTTTTTTGTTTGTGTTTCACTGAACCTGACATGTCATGAGTTATATAGCTATGTCCTCATTGACAAAATCCTTGTGCTGGGAACTTGTGACAATCAACAAGGATAAACTCAATGGTGTTGGTGCTGCCATTTACCAAAAACCTGCCACAAATGAATGCTATGAGAAACGAAAGCTAAAGAAGCCTCCGATGTGTAAAAATGACGACGATTCAAATGCAGCCTGGTATGATTGTTTCCACAATTTGAAAGACCTTTCAGTCTTTAATAGAAGAAAGAAAGTTAATACTTGAATGCGAATTTCAGGTATGTACCGCTACAGGCATGTATGCATAAAGTACCAACGAATGTACTGGAGAGAGGAAGCAAGTGGCCTGTGAACTGGCCTCGTCGGCTTCAAACACCTCCTTACTGGCTAAACAGCTCTCAAATGGGGATCTATGGGAAACCAGCTCCTCGAGATTTCACTACAGATTATGAACATTGGAAGCATGTTGTTAGCAAAGTATACATGAACGAAATAGGAATCAGTTGGACTAATGTGAGGAATGTAATGGATATGAGAGCTGTCTACGGAGGGTAAGCATTAAAGAAACCGAAAAAGGATCAAAAAAATTTCAATTCAATCATCAAAGTCTAAAACTTTTAAACCAACTATGTCAAATATACAGGTTTGCAGCAGCATTAAAGGACTTGCAGGTTTGGGTCATGAATGTAGTGAACATAAACTCACCAGATACACTACCGATAATCTACGAGAGAGGCTTGTTCGGAATATATCATGACTGGTGTGAATCTTTTAGCACATACCCTCGAAGCTATGATCTCTTACATGCTGATCATCTTTTCTCCAAGTTGAAAGCAAGGTAAAAAAAGCTCTAACCTTTTCATAACCAATCTCAAAACAAAGTCTAAAATATTCAATCTTTTTCCCCTTTGGAAGGTGCAATCTTGTTCCAGTAATGGCAGAAGTAGATAGAATAGTAAGACCAGGAGGTAAACTCATAGTTTGTGATGAATCTAATGTGATAAGAGAAGTTGAGAATATGTTGAAGTCATTGCATTGGGATGTTCATCTAACTTTCTCTAAACACCAAGAAGGAATATTAAGTGCTCAAAAAGGATTCTGGAGACCAGATACAACTTCTTTCTGAAAAGGAGACATAAGTATTCTGAATCTGCATTTGAAGATAGCAGAAGCACTATACAGTATGATACATTTTTATCACCCATTTATATATATTTATAAGCTCCACAAACTTCTTGGATAAAGAAATGTCAGTATAAGCAAATAGTGTTTAGTCTTCTTAAAGTATAGACTAATTAGAACATTTTTGTGTCCTCCTACTTCATATATATTTTTAACATGGTTATGATTTTTTCATATAAGGTTATCAACTTATGACTATGAATCATTCACTGGGAAAAAGTAAGGGCATAAACAATAAAAAGGAATTTTTCCAAGAAGTCATAAAAAGAAAAACAGAGCGGTAATGAAGGCAACCAAAACTTTCGAATCTTTTAACCCAAAAAAATGAAGTAATATCTTATTATATAAAGGGGAGTGAGCATAATTTTAACTCACGAGATCGCGACATGTGTCAAGTAGTCCGTTAGATTCTAAACACATGTCAATTATTTAAATATGCAAGTTTTTCATTATCAAAATTGTTAATTATCTAAAAAAGAAGAAGTTAAAATAGATATTTATATAAGATATTTTACAAATAGCACAAAACCTCTACATGAATATTTATATAAGATATATAGTTGAAAATAATTAATAAAGAGAAATTTAACCTAAAACAAAAATTAGAAAAAGAAAAATAGCAAACTATGTAATTAAAAATATAAACGACCAAGTTTCAATCGTTATATATAAGTAGAGGTTTACAATATGTATATCTATGGAAAACACAAAATAATCGACCTTAGATAAAAAGAAGAACTATATCAAGAAGAACAAACAAAAATAAAGAAAATTTGGTTAGTATTATTTTTTTCAAATTGTGAACATGTAAAAATGTCTAAACATGTAAAAATGATTTAGTTATTATATCAAATAGTTTAATGATTCAAACCATATTTACATATATCAGGCGTAATTAATTTATTGATTTTCAAATTCTTCAAATTATATGAGATATGAGAATATATTTTTCTAAATTACAGATGAACATATAACTTTAATCACTACATTATCTAAGTTGGGGTTTGAATTAAGAATATAATATACTTCTCCTCCAAACATTTTTTAAACATGAATATTTATTATAAATAAAACAATTCTTGCATCGCTAGGGTCTTATTCTAGCAATTCAATAAAGAGAGGAGGAGGAAGAAGAGAAACCTTAATTAGGACAATTGAAGAGGAGGGTGTTCTGAAAATCCGGAGCTATATATTCGCAATGTCAACGAAATTTGACAAATCGCCTAGTGGTTCTTCAATTAGAAGCCTATTTGAAGAAGACGGAGAAAAGCCATTATTACTGTCAGACGTATTTTTTAATTTTTATGAGAAAGTGGATATTAGGGGATATTGGAGAATCAATGTTTTGAAAACCGGACCGGCGACCGAACCAAAATTTTTTTGGATCATGGGTCAATGTGGTCCGACCGGGTCGAACCGGGTTTAATAGTTTTTAAAAAAATAGTAATATAAATAGTTTTTGTATAACTATAATATCCAAAATTCCAAATATATAATATAACATTTGAATAAACATATATTTTTAAAATTAGGAAAATCATTTTAATAACAAAAAACTATTCGAAAACAAAATTTAATGAGAAATAGTGTGCGTGCTGGAAAATCACACAAAAGAAATTGTGAAGATTCTACGAAAAAGAGCTTCTTTAGGTTTCAAACACTTAGAGTGAATTAGATAGAATTAGGGTTC